>JBBPCX010000088.1:24516216-24550119 GCA_037974365.1 Hydrocynus forskahlii | reverse complement strand
TATAGATATATATATAGATATATATATAGGTGTGTGTTTGTGTGTGTGTGTGTGTGTTTGTGTGTGTGTATTTATAAATACACACACACACACACACACACACATATATATATAATGTAATATGTGAATATGAAAAAGTGAAATAGTGAGGGACTTTCTGCCAGTAAATACACAACTTAGCGTCAGCTTAGCATTACGGAAATTTTAACTAAGAAGAAAGCATTAAATAACTTCAAGATTTGTTTTGTTTGTTAAAAGAACGTTTTTTGTGTCGTCAGTTGGTTAGAAGAACACAGGTTTGGCTCCAGATTTGTGAAATGCTCCCAGCAACTCCTGATTTAATTTAATGAAGGACTGATTGAGCTGCACCGGGTATTTGAGAAATACAATGTAATGGACTTCCATGAGGACAGGACCTGGAAATGATGAAGCAAACAGACACACATAGACACACACTGTTTACTGCAGTAATATTTGTATATGTTCTAGGTTAACTTGTATATGATTGAACTAAACAGGCTTTAAATATAATTTTCTCAGGTGTCTAAGACTGCTGCAAGGTATTGGGTGGACTAGGCATTCGGAGACCTTCAGACAAAGACGGACTGATTGTGTGTGTGTGTGTGTGTGTGTTCCACTCCGTGCTGCTCTGAATGGGTCGCGTTCCAAGTGTAAAAAGCTTGGAGGTGAATATGTAAAATTGATGAGCAGGAAATGAAGCGTGCGGTTTGTTGTTTTTTGCAGCCTTCTGCGCCGTCCTGTTCACTGTGTGTCGCGTAAACCTGCTTTAATGGATATTCTCTATAGAGCCGTCCATCTGTTCTGGTTCTGTTTTGGCTCAGGGTCCAGCGTGACTGTCTCATTTCAGTTTGTTTATTTACTGGATCATTGTCTGAGGCAAGCAGACTGTGTGTGTGTGTGTGTCTGTGTGTGTCTGTGTGTGAGAATATATACAGAGATAGTGTTTATTCCCACCATTTCAACGAATGTAAAATGCCTTTTGTATTATTTAGTGCTGACATTAAGCCGCTACCCCACATGTCAGAAGCGCTAACTGACCCTTCTCCGTTTGGTCCATATTCTTGCAGGGCCCATCGACTTTGAGGAATGCAACGTCTCCTCCGTTGCCACTGAAGGTATGTGACTCTTGTGTCCTTTATGGCTGCGATTTTTTAAGCCCAAATACTAAAGTTTTCTTTAAAATGTGCTCAGTGCTGTGTAGTCTTAGACACTCCTGCACTTAAATGGCTCTTAATAACGAAGTAGCTTTTTTGTAATATAATCATTATTTTTTCTTTATTCAAAATGTACTCCATGGTTGTGGACTTTCTCCTGTAGTCATAATTATTTTTTATCATTCAGGATATATGTGTTAAGAATATCCAATATACTTTCTGACTTTAAAAAAAAAAAGTTTAATACAAAACTCATGTCAGTATTTCTTTGTTAGTAACTAAACTTTATCATTAAGCAAAGAGACTTTTTTTACATTCACAAAGTTTTTGGGGTATACCTTTGTTCATCTAGGCTCCAAACCTAGAAAGAGGAAGCCTTTCGCCATTCCAGGGCGACGAAAAGACAAGGATACGGATTCTACGTAAGATAACACTGGTTATTCTGTTTAATTCTCCATTTACTAAATGAATGCTGGCAATTCTGACTTGCTTAATTTAAAATTTTCAAATGTATTGACTAATCATGTAAGCAGTTTCACTTAAAAACTATACGATACCATAAGTACCATATAACCAGGGGTTGACATCATTTTTCTTTTGTTCTAGTGCTCTATTGAGTACCTACATGAATGAATTGATACTCACCAAAATTAAAAACCACAAATATCCTTTTTTTTCGCGGCAATATATAATTTTTTTTGCATTTTAGTGCTAAATTATTAAGAAAAATATAATAAATTGATTTTGTAACATAAATATTAACCTACATTTCCTGTAAATTTCATGTGTATACATTTTTATTTCTGTCCTTTCAAGAGAACACAAAGCAACCATATACGAAAGTGCATCTTGGGAGATGGGAGGTTTGAAAGTAGCCAGTCCGAGCGTTATTCATTTCTCCTTACTGCTGATTGGCTGCTGCCCTGTGATGTATCTCTGGCAGACGCAGTCCAGCATTCCCGCATCAGAATAGAACATGGAGCTATCTCGAGTTTACCTTTACTTTTTTTTTTTTTTTTTTTAAGGGTAATGTATTAAGCTGAGTTTAAAATGAAATTAAAGTGAATTTAGTGTTTAGACATATATAAAATAGGCATTTATAGGCCTTTTTGTACCACATCACAAATCTGTGTTTTTTCACAATTCGCCGGCGCTCTTGAAATGTCACCCCAGCGAATTCTGGGGTTCGACTTTAACTCTTTTACGCTCTTTCTAGCCTCATGTTTATCTGAAGTTACTCAAATTAGGTACGCTTTTGCGCCATGAAGACAGAAAACTGCCGTGCATTTTACGTATATATCCCGCCCATATATATATGTGTGTGTGTGTGTGTGTGTATACATGTATTTGTGTATATATATATATATGTGTATATGTATATATATGTGTATATATATATATATGTGTATATATATATGTATATATATATATGTATATATATATAGATAGATATGTGTATATATATCTATATATCTCTATATATATCTATATATATATATCTATATATATATCTATCTATATATATATCTATATCTATATCTATATTTTGTATTCCACAAAAATACTGAAACAATGAGTGTATTCCTAGCAACACATTTTCAGCCACTGAACTGAAGGGTTTAGTAGCTAAGTAAAGCTTTGCAAAAAACAAACTTTGTAAGTGATGAACCACCTCTGTTGGTGCATGAGGAACTTTGGGTTCAGGTTCCAAATTCAGCAGTACCTGACAGGTGGAGCTGGGACAGGTTGGGCATAGGTTGGGTTCAGGCATCAATTTCATACAGTTCATGTTAGTACTGTTACAGAAGTCATAATGCTTACCTTCACAAGATGAAACAAAACATCCACAATAATCACTAGAAGGCATTTGGAATTTGTATACTGATTATGCATTAATCTAAATTAATTTTTCCACTATAGGCCTACCCCACCACCTGCCTCTACATCAACCACTTCCACTACATCACGAAGGCCAGCTGTCGCTGCTACAAGGCTTGCAGCCTCAAGAACTGCCTCAGCTCCCTCTGCTGCCCGCTCTGTATCATTACAGCCATCTAAGGTTTCGACTACAACTGCAGCAGCCAAGAAAGGTAAGTGTTTGGTTTGGGGTGTGTGTGGTGATGAAGCTTTCGAGGTTTTGTCTTTCACTGAATTATTTAGAAGACTACTTAAATGTGGCCTTGAATAATTAGTCAGTCTTGTATTTGTGAGGTTGATGTGTAAAACCTTCCATCAGTTCTTTTACCAGTCTGTTTAGCTTTTTAGTGTTTTTGTACATACGAATGTCAGTCATCTTGTTTCTCCATTCTAGATGTCAGCAAGCCGTCCACCTCGGTGGCAGCAGCTAGAAAACCCGTTGCCACAAAAACTGCCAGTAATACCCATCCTACAGCTACAAAAGCCTCCAAACCTGAACCCCCAAAACCAGCTTCTGCTGCCAAACGACCTCCTGCAGACACCAAAACGACTCAACTGAAGACCGATCACACTAAGCCTGTATCAACACAGAAGATGCCTGCTTTAAGTAAGGTGACTAAAGCACCGAACAACCAGAAGCAGGGAGCCTGTAGCTCCGCAGTTGGCATGAAACGCCAAGCAACCAAACCGACCCAGTCCGTTTTGCCGTTAGTCGCTAAGGGAAAGAATACGGAAGAACAAGCAGCAAAGCCTGTGGAATCCTCTTCAGCTTCGGTAGCCGCTGTCTCTGCATCAACAGCTGCAGCCATAGCAGCTGCAGAATCTGTTCCAGAAGCAGAAGCTACTCCAGAGGTACAGTTAGAAGAACAGCCAGATCAACAGACCAGCGTCCCTGTTAAAGTTCAGGGTGATGAAGTGGTTCAAGTGCCTGCCTTAGAGCCTTCGGATGTAGAGATTGTTCCCACCGTGGAACAAGCAGACGTTGAGTCGTTGGCTGTACAGCCAGAGGCTGAAACTCCTGTTCTTGTGTCCTCCATTTCCGCACCTGCCCCAGTTGGGCATGAATTCAAAGAAGGTGATGACTATATTTCGGCTGAAGCTCCAATAGCACAAGAAATGACACAGAAAGAGCCTGTAACGACTCCACCACCTGAAGTGTCCATTGCTGCAATGGTGCCCCCTAGTGGCATGGAGGTGGCTGAGAAGGCGGAGCAACTAATCCACAATGATGCAGAAGAGGAGGAAGAGGAGAAGGAGGGCAGTCAGCAGGTATCTGTGTCTGACATGAGTGGTACGCAGCCCACTGAGGAGTCCAGACCCGGTTCAGCTGGTTTAGCTGGGTCAGTGTGGCGGGCAGGAGGCCTGCTGTCTGAACTTGATTCAGAGGATGTGAGTTGCAGTCAGCAGGGTGCCTCGGAGCTTAGTGCTCCTGGTGTTCTAGAGGGCACTGAAAGTATGGATGATCTTGGTGAGGCTAGCCTTAAAGGTGCTGATGGTGAAGGTGCATCTGCCGGATCGCCAGACTTTGAGAAGGTCCCGGACATTCCTGCCAATGAAGATGATGAGGACGATGACTATGATGATGAAGATCGTGTCTGTGATATGGAAGTGGGATCAGAAAGAGCAGAAGACCCACACAGGCAGTGCCATGAGGATGAGGATGAGGATGAGGATGTTGAGATGGCCAGTGAGGGCATCACAGAAAGTGGGCTTGAAAGTTATGGAAATGCTGATGAAGATGACTTTGCAGAAGATTACAGATTGGACAACCTAAACCGTATGCAGCCTCCCCCCATTTTTCCCTCTGCACCCCCTGCAGCTCAGTGTGAACAATTAAACCCCTTTGCTGACCCTTGGGTCCATCCGCTACAACCAGACCCCACTCACTCTTTCAGTCCTCCCTCTAGCCCCTGGCAAGCAAACTCAGAAACCTTAACTCAAGCTCCTCAGCAGGCTTGGCTGGATGAAAATGCCAGAGGAGGTCCCTCATGTCAGCCCCCAGCTCTCATGGAGCCCATTCCAAGCGCACCTCAACTTGCACCAGTGCCTTCTGCAGAGAAAGATGCTAGCCTCAGTCTAGGCTCGGCAACTCATCCGCAAGGTATGTCTAACACCACAAGTGACCAAGAACAAGCTGCCCACAGTTGTAGTGACAGCAGCACACCTGAGGACCTAAAAGCCCATGATATAATCTCTAGCATGGAAAACCAGCAGCAGCTGGTACCAGTGAATCCCGTTCCTGCTCCTCTGCCAGACATCATGCAAGATCTGGGTGTCCGACTTGAACATGGGGATGAAGACGAAGAACCTGAGACTCTGCCTGCTGATGATGTGTTGGGCGGTCCAGCAACTGCACCAGCATCAATGCCGTCATCCCCCTCTTCAGCCACAGAAGATGAGGGTAGCGACACAGAGGGAGAGATGCAGATCAGTGAGCCCAGTGTGGAACCTGTTGCAACTGGCGATGAATGCTTTGGCAGCACGCAAGTTACCCACAGCTTGTCTACCTTAGAGGAACGTGAAGAGGCCTGTGTTGAGACTGAAGGAGGTGGCAGTGACACCCCTCAGTCGGCCACCTCAGCTGCCTCCTATGGCTTTGACTGCACCACCACTTCTAACTCCAATGCCCAATCTACAACCGAGAGTTGCGCCAAAAGCCCGGGTATTTTCTCCTTGGAGAACGAAGAGCAGCTTCCGGAAGAGGCCAAAGATCCATCGCTCATTAAGGAGCTGAATCTTGAACCAACCTGTGCTCCCGGAGATGTTGACAAGCTTCATCCTGAGCAGCAAGGAGATCTACAGTACATGCTCTGCGGGAAGGCCAGCGAAGACCTACCAGAGTCTTGCTCACTCGGTGGCACCGAGCCCACTGAAATGGGCTCAGTCGTTCCCTCCTCCTCGCAGCACCAAGAAGAGGACTGGGACCTTGACGCTCAGCATCCCTACTACTCCACTATATGCGAAAAGACTGAAGGCTCTTTGGCAGGTAATGTATAGACTGCACTTCATAAATTCACCTTTTTGCCCCTTATTGTCTTCATTGTCAGGGTCTTCCTAGCTTTGTCTTAGTGTCTTTAAAAAAAAAAAAAAAAAAAGGAACGTTTTAAGCAATGGGGAAAAAGATTGTGATCCGAACTGCAGTGCCACCCTCCCCACAACGCTATTACAAATACAGTTACATTTATGGGTACATGGCTTAAATAAAATTCCTGTGTGTGCAATAGCTACTGCTATCTACAATTGTTGTTACTTTTTTTCTTTCCTTTTTTTTTTTTTTTTTTTTTTTTTTTATTAAAAGACTAATGGTATGACCTTGAACTGGCATGAATTTGTGGTGGAGTTCTCTGAATGACTAAAAGAAAAAAAAATGTAGTATTCAAGCAGAAAGATCTGTGGTATGGACTTTTGTCAAAGTGTGTGTATAGCCTTTTTACTGAATGTTAATTCATTGATTTTTGTATGTTTATTTACTTATTTGAGTTTCAGTTGTCTGTCCTCTTTAACCTTATTGTCCTCTCCCCCTCCATGCACATGCCCTCTTTATCTTCTGCACTTTAGGGTTTGCTTTAACCCTTACTTGTAATGTTGTGATAACAGCTTGTTTTTTGAGTACTTATTGTCATAGCTTTAAATAAAGGTGAGACATTTAACACAATTCTTCTCTTTCTAGTATATTTCTTCGAATTGTTGGAGGACAGTGGTGATAAATGAAATGGAATTGAACTTTTTTGGCCATTAATGTGAAGAATGCAATTGTAGCCTACGTGGTACAATTTCATTGATTTATACTGGGCCAGAGCCAAAACTACATCATGAGTGGGGCATCCAAAAACCACCGGAGGGAGGTGCAAAGCCTCCACATCGCAAGAAAAAAAATTAAATAATAGCTAATCAGCTAAAAATGAAGAAATTAATTATCATTAGTAGAAAAAAGCAGCATCACTTAGTAGATCTGCCTGAAGGAGCTTCACATTCAGGACTGATTCAACAGGAACAACACATTTACAACCTTGTTGGAGGTTTGCCTTTTTAGGACACCTGTCTGTTGGCTTCCCACAACATACAGAACATCTCCTAAAATGGAGCCAACAAAGTGATGCATGCAACCCCTCCTATGATAATCAATAATTTTTTAGGTTTGTTTTGTTTTAAAGGATGAAGTGTGAACCATCCAGAAATGCAGAAGCCTGCAAGAGTATAAAGAATATGAACACTTTCAGTGTTTACTCCAGGTGAAAGTTGTCCCTTGTGTTTGGTCTATCACTCCAGCATTATAATGAGTTGTTACTAACACCACCAACAGCTAATTATTTTTTACAGACAGAAAATACAAATTACTCTCAGAAATAATTACAAAATTTAAACAGAAGGAGAATATTTCTCCTCTGCTGCCCCGATGTGCTTCCACTTCTGTTCTTGTCCCCAACCCCCCCCTCCTTTTCTCCTTTTTTTTTTTTTCTTAAAAAAAAAAAACCCTGTCTCCTCCTCGAATCCCGCCATCCTGAGGAGGAAGGAGAAAATGCGAGATCTGATCCTACGCAGCTTCTGGATCTCATTCTTTATCAAGGTGCATAGTCCTGCTCTCCCTTTCTTTCTCCCTTTGTTCTTATTTTAGATTTTTCATCCCTACACCTCCTTGTTTGGTTTTTTTTTTTTTTTTTTTTTTTTTTTTACTATATGACCCCCGCGACTCAGGACTGACCAAGTGCACTGCTTTTGATTGGCAGCCAAAATTGATTTCAGATGGATGAACTTTTTTAAAGATGCCGGCTGCCACATTCTGACTTGCAGTGAGACGACGTCAAGTCTGTTCACTTGGATGCACCAAACTTCATGCACCCCTAGACTAGATCAGCTTACGCAAAGCACTTACACTGAGTGCTCACTGTATGAACTGCATGCCTGCTGGAAATGTGGTGGTTTGCTCTTCACAAAGGTGGCTTGTTTGCTCGGCGCATGTTGTGGTGTGTTGTGTGCATATGCATGTTGTCTCATTGGAACATGGTTATGGGCACCAACCTCACAGCATCTTATTTTAATATGCATGGTAAGTGCTTGGTCTTGCATGTGTGTTCAACTAACTGCCCTGATGAAGAGGGTTGTTTTTGTTCTGTTAACCTCACAAGCTTTTTTTTTTTTTTTAATTCTTTTTGGTCTTGTCACAGTAGCCAGTGGTTATTGCATATACAGGGTGTGGCCGCTTTCACTGCACAAGCAACTTTTGCTCAAAAGCACCTCAAAGTTTCTCACTTTGAACTATGTAATGCAAATGATTGATTTTTTTTTTTTTTGTCTCTGTGCTTCTTCGTCTCTTGCTTATTCCTGTTTTATTATCGTTTACACCCAACGTTGTCTTCTGTCTTTCTCGTAATGCTTTTATTCATACTGCACCCTAGATTCCTTTGCTTTTCCACCCTGTCCCTGCCCCATTTTGTTCTAACACTCGTTTGGACTGTTTGCCTCATTCACAGGAAGGAACGTGCAAACCCAGTGGAAACAAGACGTCCTCGCCATCCACATGACTATGTCACCCAAGCGCCGCATGAGGCTGTGTGTGGATCATGTGACAAATCCGCCCCGTCTACCCACGGACCTTCCTCCCAGAATGCCTAGTGCGGGTCCCAATGCTCAGCTCAGACGGTTGGAACATCACCAGCAGAGGCTCCTGCAGATTGAACAGCGGCGAGAGCAGCAAAGCCAGTGGCCTGAGAGTCACAAGGAAGAAAAAGAAGGTAAAAAAGATGAGGAGGGTGATCACGACGACGATGACAATGACGACGACGATGATGATGAAGAAAAGGAGGCGAGGAACCAGACGGAGGAGGAGTTGGAGGGAGAAAGGAGGAGGGAGGAGAAAGAGACGGAGTTAGAAGAACAGAGGAGAGATCTGCTTCAACTGCAGATCCTCCAGCAGCAGCAGGAATTGAAGCAGAGACAGCAGATCATGCAGTGGCAGGAGGAGCTTGAGCAACAACAAAATAAGCAACAAAACAAACAGAAGACGGTGACAAAGGTTCTTCTCTCCCCTTCTGGACTTTGCACTATATATGAGGCACTGGAGACCAGCGATTCAGAAGATGAATTTAAAGAAGAGAAGGAAGACGAAGAAACAGTGATGGAAGTAACTGTTAAACATGAAAACTCCAAAGAGATATGTAGCCAGACGGAGGCAACCGACCCTCCTCCGAAAGATACAAATAACCCTCCTCCCCAGACACAAAGCATGTGTTCTTTGAAACTGATACAGGAGCAAGTGGTGCTAACCCACCCAGAGAGCCATGCATCTCTAGAACAGCCCTCTCCTCTGGAGCTGGACTGGGGCAAGAAAGTCGACATTGTCCAGCAACTGATCAACCAGACGTTACTGCTGGCTGGAGACAGCTGCTCGCCCCTTCTTCTGCCGGGTGGCACAGGTGGGACGCTGAGCCCCCTGGAGACCAGCTTGTGGCCCAACCTACTGCAGCCACTCGCTCCATCTTCCGCCACGGTCACTTCTGTTAGCAGCTTTTCGCCTGAGGCTGCAGGTAGCGCTCCTCAAGGGGAGTGGACAGTAGTGGAGCTGGAGACTCATCATTAAGATTAGTTTTAGGCTGGGCAAGATAAAGATCCAGAAAGTTCAGATCCACACCTAATATTCAGATGTCCATGAAGGCCTTCATTACCTGAATCAGGTGGTGTTAGGATTGAAATGAAACACTACTGGCTGATCTATTCTTTAGGGTTGGAATGAAGTTCTCAAATTTACTTTCAAACCATAAAATTATGTGATATAACTAGCAAGCAGCAGGTTTGATCACATAATATTTGACAACCAATTGTACAGTCTCATTCACTGACTGTACTGTAGAAAGCGAAGCCGGGCGATGACTCTGCACTGAAGGCAATCACAGCATCAGTGAGTCATAATACACACTTCCTCTAATCTGCCGGATGGCTTTGCCATTTCATACCAGCTCTTGCAAGCTAAAAGGTTCATTGAAGGTTTATTGAACGTCTGGGTACCTTTCACTAAGCACATTTAGCTTTAGCTCTATAGTTATAGCAGGGTAGTTATAGACTGGCACATAGTTCAATGGCAAAACTTGTTTATTTCCATTCTTTATGTAATCTGTGAGCAGAGGTTTTGAAGTTAGGATTGATCAAACCAAAATACAGCTTTCACTTTTCCAGTATTCCAAGGGACCATGTCTGTATTTGAAAAGCCAAGGAGAAAAACCTTACTGCCTACTGACCTGATATTTTTGTTCTGCCTGCTGGATTTCTGTAAACTGTAAACCACTAAACCTCTAACATAAGGGGCAATGCACTGTGTAATTTGATGGATCGTTTCTTCTATAGTGTTTCATCCTTCTGGGAATGAGCACAAGAGGCATAAAGGAGTTAGCCATTGCTGAGGTCCTCCTACACTGTCAAAGATGAAGTCACCCTCTTCTTTAAGTACATGTGTATAAAATGAAGGATTAGCTTTAAACGTTGGTTTACAAATGAGGTTAAGCTAAGAAGGAAGGAAATATTTGAAATGTTTGGGACTACAGTTGTCTTGTATATTGGATTATCTTGTAGCAGCATGTGATGCATTATGTAGCACATTTTTACATATGGGAGAGATTTTAATCGATTTATTCTGGCTGATTGAAAGTTGAAAAGGTTTGCTCACCGTTTTCCTCATTAGAAGCCCTTTCAGTTTGAGGTTAGTTGAATTATGTTGCCGGAACAATTCTACATTCATTCTGATGGAAAGAGAAATCAGAGACTTGAATGATCAGCAGCACTGTAGCTTACACTGCAACAATGATGCTCTCGGTATTTCCTGAGAGAAATGTGACATTTTTCAAACGATAGGTATTCACTTTATAAGCACACGACCCAAGTGCCACAGATGTTTTTCTAAACGCTAGCTGTTGAGATGCACTGATATCTCGAATAATAGACAGCACTGACAAAGCCATATCGGATCTTGTTTGTTTGTGCCTCGTTGAAGTTCCTGAGACCAGGACTTTTTTTTGGTCATTATGTATATTTTATCCTACACTGTGACTGACAGTGTACATGTCAAACTCCTCATCATAAAAATGTATTGTGTATGTCTTTGAGTGATCTGTATCTTATTGACATCCTCCTGTGAAATGTGTTGATGTATTTGTATATAATGTTTTGGGGTTTTTTTATGTGGCCACACTTTCAATTCCCAAGATAAACAAGCTGTGGTTTTAAGAATTGCTGTAAATTGGTGCAACTTTTTTTTTTTTTAAAAGATTGGCAGAATATTTTTTGTTTCCTCAAATTAGTCTAAAGTTAAAATTGTAGATCCCCTTGACTGTTATACTGTGATTGTCACTTAAAGGTATTGTGTGTATTGTGGAAATACATGTTTTTTTCTTTGTTCCTTAGACATATAGATATTTATGTATGTAGATTTTAAATGGATGAAGCCGTTAGCCTGCTAATCTACACTGTAGGAAGATTAAATGGGTCATGCATGGTGTGTAGATGCACATCAATAGATTATTTAATTTAAAGAGTATATACTTGAGTTTTCAGGCATTCTGGGTATTTCAGACTTTTGTGTTTAGTTTCATGTGAAAGGCTTTTTTTTTTCAAGTTATTTTTTTAGTAAAAGATGTGATTACTGCTTTAGTCACTGTACACTACAGAATCAGGGAATGAAATGTTTCCAGGTATATTCAGACCAAGACTGTTTTGCTGTTGTCTTCTCTATTTTTGGAATATAATATTCATAATGTTATAATGAAGGCAAAGTTATCATGCTTACATATTGTACTGTATATAAACCATACTGGAGATTTGGATGATTCTTTGTAAGTGATTTAACTTAAAAGAGGAATTGGTACTGATAAACACAGCCTGTCTTTTTACAACACATATCAACTCTGAGATACAGCTACATCAATAACAGGGACTATGTGTATATCTTTGTATTTTTGGACATATTTTTATATTTGGTTCTATTCGTAAAATGTGGGCATCAAAACTATGGCAGCTCATTTTAATCAAAAGTTTCAGACTTTAATAAGGAGTATTGTTGGTCATTTAACAATGGAAAAAATAAAACTGGATTGCTGTATGAACTTTGGGTTTTACTGCTTTTTCTTACATTTGAACTGTGAAGCTAGTATGTCTGTCACATGCCATTAATAAGGAAACAATTAAATGAGCGTGTGACAATGGGATACAGTCTATGATACTACTCACAGAACCTTGAAACAATAAGACTTGAATATGATGAAACACACATTCTTAGCTTACACAATCCGGTTTAAGAAGAGAGCTGTATGGGTGTTAAGTTGCATTGCTAAGGCTTGGACCTGCTTGAGAGGACAGCAGCCCCAGCAGGCAGTCTGTGGCGATGCAAGCTGACGGTTCTTCGTTGCCCAGATAGACCAGGTGCTTGTACTGACCCTGAGGAACTGTGCACAAAATCCTACAAAACAAACACTGAAGTGCATATATTAAAAGAAAAACACACACCCACCCTCAGATGCGCTTTCAAAAAAATTTTTGCAAGAAAAAATTAGGAATACTTAAACAAATGTAACTGACTGGGTTTGAAGTGTGATGTAATAACACACTAATAGCAATTTAATGGATGTGAAAACTTATGCACAAGTTTAATTAAAGAAACCATCCCTTGCCTTTAGAACAGCAGCACAGATTTGCCGCATCCTTTCTAGCAATTTTTGGGTTTAACTTGTGTCCAAACCTTCCCAGCACCTTTTCAAGCAGGCAAACTGCTCATCTCATGCTGATCAATGAGAGAGGATCTGTTTGTGTCACTAAAGTCCTTGTAAGTGTAACTACACTCATTAGAAAATTAGAGCCAAAACACAAACTGGACCAAGATTCTTTTCTGCATAATTCTCTGACTATTCCCAGGATTAGAACTAATTAGAACTAATAGTGTTTGCATCCATCAACAGGAATGTGTATTGGGGGGGGGGGGGATTGTTACAAGGGCAACGATTATTAAAACGTTTTTAAAAGACAGTAGATTCTGTGTAGATTCATGTAACATCTGAGCAGAATGTTTTGACATACATGCTATATGAGGTATGGGGTTTTTTTAAAATAAAGAATCTGATGCTGGTGTTTTGGAATATTATTGACTAATATATCGCAGAAATGATTGCTATGATCACTTTTCGGTCTACTTTCAAATATACTTGATACTGGTTTTATTTACTATATTCTAATTAGCAGTGTATAGAAATCCCTGCAGCCATATGTGTGTAGTCATTGTATCTGTAAGAAACAGGCTGAATAGTGAAATCAAATTGCACTGAATCATAGCGAAACCTGATATCACAGGATACCGCAAATGGTTTCTTAAAATATCATAATCTAATTACATTGATGTGAGGTCACAGATGTATATGTCTAATTTCTAGCGGCAGGTAACAGTGAGTCGTGTCTGACTCAGATATCTGACTGCACTGGAGGTTATTAGCTCGCTATGAGCCAAAAACACTCTATGTGGTGCAAGTGAGACTGGATCCGAGATCATTCCACATATGCACAAAAGACCCACTGTATACGAAACACTTCATCGGTGGTTTGAGAGTCATGAAGCTCCTGTGCTGATAATGAGATGGGTTTGTGTTTAAGTCTGTTACCATTCATAGATGTCCTCAGTGCGCGGATCAGGGTAAGTCTGCACCCACTGCCCTAAAGACCACGTTTTTACGACTTCTCTGTCGTTCTCTCTCGTTTCTCTGTCTTCTCCTTCCTCCACCACTGGAACATCTTCACAGCACAGGAAATAGCTACAATAGGACAGAAGGGATAGTGCACATGAAAATCATATCACTGTTGGCAAAAAAAAGTTGCCTCAAAAAATCTTAAAAATTGCAACTTTCCTGGAGAAGGCAAAAACAATATAAGTTCATGTTATTAGTTCTTTCATCATGGTCAAGGTCACGCATGGCTGGCTACTATGTTCAAATGAGGTTTAAAAAAACTGAAAAAAATGGAAATATGCCATTTTCTTTAGAGGATATACTGTACATTAAATTACAAGATATTGAGTAAAGCTCTATATGGGTAAAGCTCTATCACTCCCTAGAATGCTTGGGGGCTTTATGCCCCTTTAGCTAATGCGTGGCACCGGGCATGAGCTACGGTTCATGCACCACTGCTCCAGAATGGATTCTATTGCCAACTTCAGAATAGGAATGAAACGTTGGAGGTGGCCCTGGAATATGCATCCTTCAGATGGAGCTATGCCAGTGTTGTATATGGAGCTTTTCGATAATGAAAATTATTCATAGATGATGAAAAACAAAGTTCTACTTTCACCTTTTACTTAAAAAGTGTCATACAAACTGGGTCACTTTTTCCTTTAGAATGTATTTTTCCTGCTGTATGCATAACTTTTCCTCTAGACCAGGGGTGTGGAACTCCTGTCCTGGAGGGCCGTGGTCCAGCACGTTTTGTTGATTTCCCTGCTCGGAACACCTGGTTCACCTCGCCAGGTAATTGACAGGTTTAGTGAAAGTGTCTGAGGAGGAGAACCATCAAACTGTGCTGGACACCGGCCCTCCAGGACTGGAGTTTGACACCCCTGATCTAGCAATATAATTCAATATAAACCGGGTGAGTTTTCCTTCTAGGTCATGACTGCATAGAACTAAATGACAAAAAATTATATATATATATACATAAATGTATATGCTGGGTGTTAATGGAATACTCTGTAAACAGTATGACCTTTATCCTCATTATTTCAGAGGAATGGACAATATTTGACTGGTTCATATTTTTTTCTACCCTTATTCCTCCTTCCCAAGCACTACTCATGTAAAAGACCAGGATGCAAAACAGCAACGTGCATGAAATGGGTGATGCAGTGCTCTAAAGGCCTAATGTCCTAATGCCTAATGTCATAGTCTATGCAGTGCCCTACATCGCATTTAGGGTGCAACCTGAGACACTGCCATTTGCTACACAGCTCTACAACACGCTGCTTCCAGCCTCACTGAATATAAAACACTCATTAGAGAGGCAAACCAAATGTAGTTTTGCATTTTGCTGCTGATTGATTAGCCCTTCTCTTTCACCCTCACTCACTACTCTGTGCTGCTGCCTTGCTCTCCTATCTCTCTCTCCTTCTCTCGCTCAACGTTCCAGCGCATGCGCTTGTACAGGCTGCTGTCAGGTGAGGCCAGGAATGGGGAAGGGAGGCAGTAATGGAAGATTGACAGCCTGATGTTATCTACCACACACTGGCCAGTGCAGAAATGAGAGATACTGAGAGAAAGAGAGAGAAAGAGAGAAGGTAATCAAGGTCCAAACACTCCCATACAGTATATATCCATATACGTACAATCTCAGAACACAAATTCTGAATGGGAACTGACCCTCACATTGAATTTAAGTCATTAGGATAAGAAAAGATTATTAAAATGAACATAATATACTTTACACTGACTGTCCATTTTATCATGTCACTTGCTATACAGGTGCACTTCATAGTTCAACAATTACAGACTGTAGTCCCTCTTTACCCCATGACCTTCACATCGGAAGTACTGTTTGGATAGTGGATCATTCTCAACATGGTAGCTTCTTGGTGGTGTGTGTGTGTGTGTGTGTGTGTGTGTGCAGCACAGAGCGGATCACAAAGCAGCGCCGCTGCAGGTTTTACACGCTTCAGTGTCACTGCTGGGTTCAGAATAGTCCACTAATCAAAAAATCTAGTGGCCAGAAACTGACCACTGATGGAGAACTAGAGCACGACTAACACTGCAACACTGTCACTGTATGAGATGAGGTACAGTCTCTAACTATGCATTTAAAAGTGGACCAACCAGGTAGGTGTGTTTCCCTGGCTAATGACTGAATAATGACAGAATTATTGTTTCCCTGGCTAATGACTGAAAAGTCTTATAAAAAAATGTTAGTATCTTAAAATTTAATTGAAAATGGGACAAAAAAATCAGACCTTTATTAAAGGGATGCTCAAAATAGGTTTGGGGTAGAAAAAAAGATGGCTACAGAGCAAAGTAGCTCATCTCAAACATTACATTTGGAGGAAGATCTGTGATACTGCGGGTCTGTTTCTTCTCCAAAGGCACAAGAGTATTCACAAGAGTAATGGATACTAAGAAGTACAATGATTTTAAACCAAAATCTGACTGCCTGTACCAAGAAGCTCAAACTGTGGTGGGTATATCATCCAACAGGACAACAGCCCACCCAAAATTGGCCCAGTCCCTGACCGAAATCTAACCTGAAAACCTGTTGGTTGAGCACAAGAAAAGAGTGCCCAAAAAGACCCAGAATTCTCCAGAGATCTAGAGAGATTCTGCATCGAGAAAGGGTCAAAAATCTCTTCTTCTGCATTCTCAAGTCTTATAAAACATTCCAAGAAAAGAGTTCTGGAGGCCAAAATGGGTTTTATTCAGTACAAATGAAAGGGTGCCAAAAATTACGACACATTTTTCTGAATAAACGTTTTTTTTAGTTTGCGGCAATGGGCTCATATGGAATTTTTCTATGGTTCAAGTAGCCATAAATGCTACGTAAACTAGTTAAGACAGCAAACACTTTCTTATAAATTCTGTGTATGTCTTGTTGAAAGGTTGTCTGCTGTCCGCTGCAAACATTAAGTCGAAGTAAATAAAAGATTCAGAATCCAGTTTTAATAACATCTTTTCAAAAATCCGTCCATGTCATCATGAAATAATTGTGCTTGTGTGGTTTTGTTTGTTTGCTACAAACACTACAAAGACCAAATGTGAATGGTGATCACACAGCATCATGCTTTTAAAAGCGTCCCCTAAAATTCAGTTTTCCTCCCTTTTTGAAATGAAATATTTTGATGTACTGCATAAACATTGTTACCAACAGTCTGTTTTGATGTCATTATGACTGTGATGTCACAACCACTTGAACAAAGAAAGAAAACTGTAAGTACGGGAGGCCCTATGTGTTGTGGTTTAATGGCTAAAATATGGTTTGCCTTTAAATACTTCAGTTATTTCAGTTTGAAATAAAAGTTACATTTTGCTCATGCTTTGTGATCCATTCTGGCTTGATAAATGCAGTTCTGATCGTTTGATAATATGCAAAACTGACAATTTTCATCTGAACTCTTACCAAAGCGGGTCTGCTTCCTCCAGAGAGAGGTAGCCGAAGGAGGTGTACATTAACAACAGCTGCTCCAGACGACTGCACAGCTGCTGAGAGATCTGCAACAGCTGCATCAAGTGACACAAGAGAGACAGTGAATGTGTATGTACTTGCCTTAGATACGAATGTATGCACGGTCTGAAGCTGTACTCATAAATACATCCAACCATCCCCCCAAAAAAACAGCACAACTCAGCCTTTAGTCTTGTGAATAAGACTAATAATTAAACTGTAGGTGAAGTTAAACAGGAATGTAGTCTTACAGCTTCCCTGAGTGGTTGCTTCACTACTGCTGTTTGTGTGAAATAATATTCCTGTCCAAAAAGCACTTTTAATAGAACTTTAATTCTTAGTTATAAGTCGAATTATTGCTGAAACCCTGGAACCCGAAGCATGTTTGAGCGGCATTTGGGTTAGTCTGTTCAATTCAAATCGATTTTATTTATATAGCACTTTTTACAACCAAGTTGTCATGACGCAGCTTTACAGAGTCATCTGATTAAAGAGTAAGTCCACTAATGCTTGACATTTGCTTCTCAAATGGTTGAGATGTGAACAAAGACAGAACGGTTTGATGTGAAACAAGAAACTCAAGAGCTGTTCACCGTGGTGGTGATAGGAACCAGGAGTCTGACAGAACGAATACCTCTAAGAGCTAGATCACAGAAATATATTACAATTATTGGATTTGAATACACTTCCTGATGCCCGAGACATTGTTTAGTGATAGATTTGAAATAGTGTTTCTACCTTAAAAGTACTTTTAAAATCTATTCAGAGAGGTACATGCAGGGTATAATAAGGCAAAAAAGCTCCTAAATGAAACCTGTACTTTCATTATCATTATCAACACTACAGACATTAAAAATCTGAAGGCTCACTGGCAATTTATATAGTAAATAAAAATATTTCTACAGAAGACATAGCAACCCCTGCCTACTATCACCACTCATCCATTCGCCATTCCTGTCACTCAAATCAAACCACTCTGAATGACTCTGTTCACATCTCAATGACCGAATTATGCATAACTTCAACGGAATCAATGGAATGAGCCTTTATTAACAAACTTCACACGTTTTAAGCCTTTATTATAGCTACAGAACTTTTAATAATAAAAAAAGATATTTTTTTACTTCTTTACTTTATCGAAAATGTATCACATCCTGGTGCAAAAACACATACATGTCATGGCACTGAATTTTTGCATTATTAAGTCCCTAACAGACTCTCACCCGTGTGCGTATGTATGAGGGCAGTGGGGTCCGGTCAGGCGAGGAGTTACGGGCTGTGGACTCCAGGTAGGTGAAATACGGCTGGCAGGTATGCAGGAATGACAGAAGCTGGTCTCGACTGCAAGGTGTATACAAAGGTAGTGCCAGGTACATTAGATGTTATTTTATCAATATTGCTTTGAGATAAAAAAAAACTATTGAGACCTACAGTTGAGTACAACCAGCAGTAAACAATATTTTCAATTGTGTGTGAGAAAACTATGTGAAAATACTTACCTGGCTGATAACTAATTATGCATATTTACAAATAAATCAATACATAATTTTGGAAACTAAAAACTAATAGTGTTTAGTGGACACAGCATCTGTACTGTGATAATATTTGATAGATAATCATCACTATCCATTACCCATGAAACAACTGCCCATAAAATAGTGGTGTTGCTATAACCCTAACTGTTTAAACTGTATTTAGTGTACTTTGCAGGACCTGACAATTAACCACAGTCGGTGTTTCAGATTGTTTTAAAAGAACTGTTTAAAATAAAAGAGTGACTGAGTAGAAAGTAAATAGTTTATAATAGTAAATTAGCATTAACTTAATCAAGAGTAACTTGTATATCATCTGATTCTGTGATATTGTGGTACATTCGGAAAACAGTGAAACTGGTTTTTAAGTTAAGATAAGATAAGTTAAGGAAGAGCTTCATTCATCCCCAGGGAGATTAACGTGTTTTTAGCGTGCTCAGTGCAACAAGAAAGAATAAAAGATAATGCGAATAATAGTGCAACACAATGACAAAAACATTAATGTAATAAATAACAGTGTAACACTAACATTGCAGTGATTTAGTGTGCTGTACCAGTAGATCAGTAGTGCAAAATGGTTTATGAAAGTGATTAAGTGCTAATGCAATAAAAATGAGCTAAGCATTAAAAAACAGATTAATGTAAAGTAAAATGGCCCCTTATAGTCATGCATGTAAACACGCACAGTATAAACAATGTGAAATTCTTTCTCTGCATTTAACCCATAAACCAAGTGAAGCAGTGGGCAGCCAGGAACACAGAGCCCAGGGTGCAGTGTGTGGGGACCGTACCTCGCTGAAGGGAACCTGAGTGGAGCCACTGGCACTCCAAGGAATCGAACCCATGGCCTTCTGATCACAGGGGAAATTCCCTAACCACCAGACCACCAGCTGCCAGTATCAGCATCACCCAGCATTACAGACAAAGCATTTTAAAAGAAATGTGATCTCACAGATGATTTTGTGTACCTGTAAATGAGCTGTGTCCAAAACTGGTCTGCTTGGCTGAGGAGGACCTGCAGCTGCTCCTCTATAGGATGCATCTTCTCGTCCATTATCTTCTTGCAGGGGGGACTGCAGTGCACTTCTTCACCCCCAGAGGGCGCCTCAGTATAGTGCTCTACAACAAAAGACGAATAAAATGGCTTTAAAATAATGAATTGTTTATTTTTTGATAATTAATAACACTTTTATTCCTCAGCTCGCTGTACCAGAGTCCGTCTGTGCCTGTTCGAGGTTATTATCCCTGTTTTCAGGAGACAACTCAACCTCTGCCATTGCAACGCTCCAAAAAACGTTAGTTTTCCCGGATTTTGCCAATAAAAATCAAATTTTGAACAAACAACACACACTTTAACTCTTAACTATGTTCAGTGACCCTAGTAAATTAATATTACGTTGGAAGAATGTTAACGTAATGTGGATATAACGCTATAGTTGCTTTTTATTGCTATTATGTCGATAGCTACACAACCCCCCACCCCCGACAGATGAACATCACGTGACGTGTTCCTCGCGTTGTCTAGGTAACTTACCCTTCACTGGAAGTGAGAGGCCATGGAAAACAGACGTGTCCCAATACTTTTGTCCATATAGTGTAGGTGACACCCCCCCAAAAAAACCCCAAAAAAAACCAAACAAACATTACTATATAAATAAATAAATAATTTCAATGGATCTGACCGATTTGTCACTTAACCATCGTGGTAAATCAGTCAGAAAAGACTGCTTTTGCTCTTATTGGAGGATTTCAATGAGACAGCTGTTAAATCTACACCTCTTACTTTTCTGTTTAATAGCAGTATAAAAGTACCTGATGTATTTTCTTTTTTTTTGTCTTATAATAATATTATTACATATACACGTTTTTACAAAGATTATTTCTACTTTATTGCTATATCAAATATTAATGAGACAGCTATTGAAACTACACCATATACAGCTGGAATTATGATATATCTTTGTATATATACAAGAAAGAAAGATATAATTTCAGCGCTTTGCTATTAATGCACGAGCGTTTACATTTAAAGTCGTGTTTACACGTTGTGGACGAATGGAGTTTATTTTTAATGATTTATAGAAATGATTTAAACAGCAGTTTGGTCTGAGCCGCATTAACGAATTCAAACCGATCGAGCTGTATTGTCTTTTGCCTAAGGCTGGTCACGTGATATGACGGCGCTCGCGCGCACACACACACACGAGCCGGAGCGCGTTCACGAGACCTCCTCATCCTCATCGGCTCTGAGTTGGAGGGACACGGTGTGTGTGTGTTTAGACCTTTATCGTTTTGTTCTTTGTTTACATCGAGAAGTCTGGACCATGACGAGCGGAGTTTTACACACTTATACACACACACGCCACGGCTGATACGCTACGCTCAGTGAGATGTGCTGAATAGCGAGAAGGGCTCTGCTCTTCCCTTCTGGCTTTGCCTGCAGACCCTGCCCATTTCCACTGGGGGTTGGGGGGCTTTTTTGGAAGTGGCTGCTGACCAACATGCTCCTTCTTGTAACCGAGGTGGACGACTGTCTTCGGGTTGCTGGTTCAAAACAGTCGTCGCTGGAGAGGTTGGAGAACCATGAGCTTGACACTGACCATCTTCTGATGAAGATAAAACCTCTTTCACCCTGAAACGGAGCTTTCCAACCTTCATGTTCCTTTCTTTTTGAAGATATAATTGATGTGAACTTGTCTCTGGAGACGTTGGAGGACCATGAGCTTAAGACTACCCATCTTCTGATGAAGATAGAACCTCTCTCACTGTCACTTGGAGCTTTCCGACCTTTATGTTCCTTTCTTTTCGAGAAAAAGCCCTAATTTTTAAAGCTCCTGTTGATATGCACTTGTCACTGGAGAAGTTGGAGAACAATTATCTTAACTTCTGGTGAAGATAAAACCTCCCCCACTCTCAGTTGGAGTTTCCCATCCTTCATGTTCCTTTCTTTTTGAGAAAATGCCTTCTTTTTGAAGTTCCAGTTGATATGAACTTGTGGCTGGAGAAGTTGGAGGACCATAAGACTGCCCATCTTCTGATGAAGATAAAACCTCTCTCACTCTTACTTTGAGCTTCCCAACCTTCATGTTCCTTTCTTTTTAAAATACCTTCTTTTTGAAGCTCTAATTGATATGAACTTGGTGAAGGTTGGACACCAATGACTCTTCAAGTATAAATGTGTGGTTTTTACTTGTAGCAAGAGTTCTGGACGTGCACAACCCTCTTTGTTAGAGAATTTCTGGAGGGAGCTTCTTAGGAGTGCCTTCCAAGCCTCGAGGTCTCTCCAAAAACCACAAGGTTGACCAGAAGCAGGAATGGCAAACGACTCAATTCAGGTGAGTGGCTTCACTTGAGGTGATTTGACACTTGTTGGCTGAGCTGGGTGGTCCCCTTCATCTGTGGGAGTGTGAAACATGTCTAGTGCTGGAGCACGTGTGTGTTAATGTTGTAACTACAGCCACCACCAACCCACATAATCCACTGGATTAGAGCTTCATCACTGGGGCAGGCTGAGCCCATGTGAACGCTTTTGTGTGGCTATTTGAGGACATGTCAATAGCCATTCTGTCACGAAGACAAACCCCTGGCCAATGTTGTTATGGGTGATGGGCTATCTTGGTGCTAGGTGTTCTGAAAAGGTCTGGTGAGACTCCATAGATTTGCTGTGCGTCGGTTAACAATATTTATAACAATATTTATTTTTGCCTTTTCACCTCCTATGGCCATGCATGGTGCAACATGTTGCTTCCAGCCTCAGATCTGGTCTCCAGTTTATTGTTATCCTAGGTGTCATCAACTCCTGTGAAATTCAGTGCAAAAAAAACATGGAGCTCATCTTCATGGTCCAGTTGAATGTGTACAAATAAGAAACTGCACCTTTAACAATAAACTTTTCTTCTTTGGAATAGTGCCATTGAATAAAAACTATTTTTGGCTCTCTGAAGGACCCTCCTTGCAGGAACCATTTTTGTAAGACATTGACCGTCTTAAAGTTGAAGGAATGTCCATGTATATTAAGTAAAGGTTTTTGTTAATCTGAGCCAAGAACCCTTTTAAGAGTATAGAGACTGTAGGGTAAGTGGAGGGGGGGGGTTGACGGGAAACAGTAAGGCCCATTGAAAGCATAGCCTAGAGATAGTTAGGAGAGAGAGAATGAAGGAGGGTGGGGGTGAGATATGCTGTAGCGGTGGGAATGCCCTGGCGGAACGCCCTGATTTCCAAGACTGTGGCTTTAAATTCACTACTTTGTGTGTATGTAACAGTGGATGGTGGTCCTCTGGGATTTGGGTGCCTTTTATCTACATGACTGCGCTCAGTTGGACTGTTAGTCGTTTCCCCTCTTACCCCAAATGTCATTCATCCGTTGTGTTTGTTACTGAGGTGGTGGTCTTTAGTTTTGCAAGTGGTGGAGTCTTGTATGAATATCATTTTCAGGTTATTTCAAACAATTGCTTAAGTTTTTTGACACTATACTGTTATACTGTTGCTGGGGTGGCTGAGTGGAGTTGCCACTGTGATCAAAATGTTGTGAGTTTGAATCCCAGGACTGCTGGTGGCACCACTGATGTACCCTTGAGCAAGGTACTGTCCCCGCACACTGCTCCCTGGGCACTGCATCACTGGCTGCCCCCTGCTGCACTTGGTGAATGGGTTAAATGCTGAGAAAGAGTTTCACACTGTTCACACTGTGTGCTGTGGTGTGTTCATGTGTGACTATACGGGGTCACTTTACTTTATTACAATGGCTTAAAGCATGTCGCCTAGCTAAATAGTGGCCAAGTTAAAGCATAACAATTGTAGTTTGTCCATTTTGACATAAGAAGGTCAACTCACCCTGATGTAAAGAAATAGTTCTGAAAAAACAGAAGTCAAATTTGTTTCACCAACAAACCGTCTCTCAACCTACTCAAACCACATTCAGCTCTTTTGACTCCAAACATGCCTGAGGTTATTAACTACGTTTAGTGAATGACTGGTAATTGTACATGTGCTCACATTTGCTTGTTAGCCACATTACCCAGAGATCTCAAGTGCATAAATAAAGAAGCAAAGTTTAAACACCCAACATGTCCTGGCCCATCCACTAAATTTGGGTTAAGGGGAAAATCCGTGTAAGTTTTCTTCGTGAGTTTTGCTTTTTAGGGAATATTGCTTACACAGATGTTCACAAATTTGGATACGTAGCCATAGTTACTGCCACATCACATGTGTTGTAAATGCACATGGGACAGCTTAGCAAAAACAGGACGACTAAGAATGTGAACACTTCCTCCCTGAAGTCAAAGAAGAAGTTGGAGGGGAAATATATTGTACGTTAAATGGTTTGGTTTTCTAATGCCCTTCTTGGTTCCAGCTCCCGTTTCAATACAGTGACCAAATTCACATCTCCCTTATTTTGTCTATGCCTTTCTTTTCCCTCCTTAAGGCTTTGGGGCTTCTTATCAGTTTATTCTCTTCTTTCCTTTACACTCTCCCTTGTCTTTTCCTTTGCGTCTGTTTTCCACCCAAACAAACACACTATAGATCATGCAGATAGCGCTGACCCTGGGGAGGCCGTATGCAGACACTTCCCATAAATTCCTCGCTGATGTCATGCAACAGTTATGCTCCGAGTCCAGACGCTTGATTGGTTCAGTGAGAAATCGTAGTGTTAGTGCAAACATAAACCCTCATGAAACCCGGCATAAATTGTACAATACGAACAACAGAGTGCTGCTTTAATGTGTTGCCAGCGGTCTTTGACATAGCGCTTCAACGGAATCCAAACATCCATTTATTTCGAAGCGGTCTGAGAGAAGCTTCCTGTGGTTCCTAAAATGGCACCGTAGAAAAAAGGCCATTTAGCTGGAATGACCCTAGAGCTGGTCATTAGTAAGGGTTAAAGAGAATTAACTAATTACCAGTTTCCCCTCCTGGATGGGGGGTTGTTTTCATAGCTTTTTGACCCCATGTAGCTTGTTCTTGCCTGTCAATACAAGGCATTCATTGATCTGTTCATTGATCAGTCCATGTAAAGTTTTTAACCCTATAAGGATGACATGTGGTTCACAAGTTGGTGCACTTAATGCCCATGACATGTGCTTGTGATGCCAACAAAATTTGGACAAAAATGTCTAAAAACCAGAAAATTACAAGTTATTAAGTTTACACTTTAATTAAAAGTAAAATCTGAGCTTTTGCTGTGACGAGGTAGTCTTAACACATCATTCTGTGGATTTGGTTTGAGTGGACTGAAAGCTTATTGAAAGTATTTTGTGTATTTTTAGTTTTTTTTAGTTATTTTGTGTATGTTACGTTTGTGCACCAAACTGAAAATACGGTACAAAATTTGGAGTCCAAGCATGTCTTGATTGTAATAAAAAACTACAGCTAGTTTTTATGTATTTTCACTGTTTAATGTATGTTCTTTTAAGTAAGTGTTGGTGTTAGTCATGCTTTTATTATGTGGCATAACTACTAAAAACAGTATTGTTACATTACTCAAATAATGGTATAGGCAATCTCCCAGCACCACTGGTCCTCTTGCAGTTTGAACAGGCAATGGCTTGGAGTTAATCGGTCGACAGAATTTGGCGCCATGTTCTTATTGGGTGGTCAGGGCCATGGTGGATTCTCATTGGCTGCAGTGAACTTGGCTGACGGTGCAGTTTTGAAGAGGATCAGTAGGGCATAAGGTTGATGGTTGGGCACAATGGACTCCTTTGTGCGAGTGCTGCGCCAGATCAGATTCATCATTTCCCTAATGTCCTGCTCTGCTGCCACACCCTCACCCCATTCACTGACCCCATGCAAAACAGTCTGTGTGTGAGAGAGTGTGTGTGTGTGTGTGTGTGAGAGAGAGAGAGAGAAACAGAGAAACACTGGCAGACAGAGAAGGTGCTCTGGGTTTGTAGTTTCCACAACTCCCTGGGTTTGAGTGGTAGTTTCCTGTGTGTAAATGGACACCCTTATTTTTTATGAATGTGATCTTTGTGTTTCCTTTCAAATTCAGATGTACACAAAACCTCCCTTGAATCAAATATTGTCCTGCAGACCTGTTTGCTGTCCAAAGTTAGCTTCTTTAGTTTTGCACTGGAGCCGCAGGACTACTGTATCTCACAAGCAATGGAAGCTTAAAGTCCACTAGTATTGTGCAAATGACATTTCTAAATCGTCACACACAAAGTCATCTCAAAGATGTTGGCCACGCTTTGCATTATCATATTTGTTTTAAGACCAAATCACATTTGGGTTTTGCTCAGACCAGACATTTCTCATTCAAACCACTTTTAGAGGTGGTCAGATCTTTATTGTTGTAACTTACTACGATAAATATTTTGCCCAGGCCTTGAGGACTTGTCTCAGTGCAGTCACTGTCTCAGTTTCCCATCATTTGCCAGCCCCCTTTTAAAAGAACTCCTTTGGGTTTAACTCCTTTGGTCACTGTCCAACCACAAACGTTCACTCTGTGTATGGGTGTGTACAGATAAAAGCTAGATAGCACAGATCAACCACTGCATTAAAACCACCTGCCGGGTACTGTGTAGGCCAGCGGCGCCCAACCTTTTTTGTGCCACGGACCAGTTTAATTTAAAACAATATTTTCATGGACCGGTACAGATCCGACTTAAAACAAAGTGCGTACTCATTTTTGCTAGCTTGTGGGCTAAATTGTTGTTGTACCGTATCACGTGACCGAGACGAGCTTTTTTTTTTTTTCAAAATAAAAGACTGATAATCAGCAAAATCGGTCCGTGGCCCGGTGGTTGGGGACCCCTGGTGTAGGCCCCCCTGTTGCTACCAGAACAGCTTTGAATTGGCAGCTCAGAACCAGTTCATTCTACAGCCCTTCAAAAATCAGTGGTGTGTTCCCATCTGAGTCAATCAGCAGCTATTTTAACGCCATGATGGGTGGTTTCTATGTCTCATGTGCTCTGTTGCTTTCCTCCCACCCCAAGTGTCAGACAGCTGCCTTTTCTCATGACCTCACCGACACCAGGATCTGCTCATGTGCTCCAAGTTGTGTTCCATCCTTGCCCTCTCTTTTCTCACACCCTGATGTGACAACATGGCTTCTATTGCCATGCACATTTCTGTCCAGCTGCCGTGTGTGTGTGTGTGTGTGTGTGTGCTCTAAAGTTCAGGTTAGGCTTGTATAACCAGTCCACTAATAAAAACCCGGTCTTCATTATTCCAGTGCTGCGGGCCACTCGTCCATGGATTGCTGTTTGTGTAAATTTAGTCCTAACAGATCAACTACTTTTGTATTTCATTAGGCGTCTTTTTATCCTGTGTGTGATTATAATTCTTTTGGTGTAACTTACATGGCACATACATTTTCTTCTTTTTTTTTTTGGTAAGCTTATTAACTATTGCAAGCTTAATATTTAACTTAATATTTATTTTTCTGCCTGATTATTATTGATTTTGGGGCTTAAACGGACTTCTGTCCAGAATTTTCTGTTAGGTCAATTTTGCAATATAAATAACACCATTTGTTCTGAGATTTTACGTTTTTCAATAGAAAAAAATAACTTTTTCTAATATTGCAAATGAAGTAACATGTTATTATATATTAATACAGGTGTAGCAGGAACATTTATGTACAGTACTAATGCATCTACCTGCCTCACATCGGCCCAGGTTGTTCAAAATGTCTTGGTTAACTGTGAGTGAAGTAACTTTTTTAGACAAACGTGCATTTCATTCATTATGAATGGCTAGGGAAGTTATTTCTGTTTGTGATGGGTGTATTGATTTAAATGAAGCAGAGACATTTCATGGCCTCCATGCATTAGCTAAAGTGGTAATCTAGGCTGCTCTCTGTGTTTTCCATTGTATTCCAACCCCCTCATCTACACCCACCACATTAGAAACAAATTAACTTATATTTCACTGTTTGTCTTGGTTATCAGTGGCTTCAGTAAAGAAGCATCTGTATCTGCGTGGAGAGAGTTTTATGGCGAAATGTGATACCTTAGCAACATGGGCTTACCAATATTTTTTATTGCCTAGAAGACTATCGGGTTAACTATTGATGTTGAACAGGGTTACCAGCTTATTTCATATTCCCGTTCTTTATTATGTATTTTTAACATTATAATTACATTCAATGGCCATTTTCCCTTCTGTCCTGGTCTCATAGTTGTGTGTTGGTTTTGTTGTCATAAGAAAGAGGTGACATCTTTCTACATAAATTTAAATTTCAACTTTGTCAAATGAAATGCAATTGTCATTCTCTCTGCAATTATGGTACAACATTTAACCAGTGATCCATAATTATCTAAAACGTGTCTAAAGTGTTGAAGAAAAATAATTCCTTGATTAATTGTGAGAATAATTGGTGGATTTCTTGATTATCGATATAATTAATAAGTTACTTTTATAAAATATCAGACTGGGGTTTGATTTCCTGTCTGGGAAATCACACCACTGTACTCCAGTGAGTCCTTGGGATAGACTTCTAACTCTACATTTGCCCAGAGGCGGACAAAGTACCTAACTTCATTACTTAAGTGAAAGTACAGATACCACTAGTCAAATGTTTCTCCAATACAAGTGAAAGTCAAACAGTCAAATTTCGCTTAAGTCAAAGTACTGAAGTACCTGCTTCCAAAAATACTTAGTATTAAAAGAACATATTTCAATGCATTGTTGATTTATTGCCACCACACGTACAATACCTAAATCTTGTAGATTCTAACTTGCTTGTAGAAGATGTAGCATAAGGAATAAGGTAGAATGTTAGACGGTGAGTATTTGTATGCTGTGATATAGTTTGTTATAGGCAAACGTGCCACACACTTAAAACGATACGAATTTATTATCTTTTTCCGTAAACTTAAACATCGACTCTAAATATGGCCATGGATGCGGGGATGAAGGGTCGCCGTCCCCTTCTCCGTCCATTCTCCCCAGAGATGTTCACAAGTCATTTTTACCAAGTCCAAGTCAAGTCTCAAGTCTTTGTGCTCAAGTCCAAGTCAAGTTTCAGGTCTTTCTTTGTGCGACTTAAGTGTGACTCGAGTCTGATTCTCCCGCCACTGATTGACCGTGTTTAAGAAATGCTGGCGTTGCAGTGTTACAGCGTCTGTTTCAATTACATTTTAATTAATTAATTAATTAATTAATTAAAATAGCTTTTTTGTTAAATTCATTAAGATTAAAAAAGCAAGACACCTCAGCGTTGTGTCTGAGAGAGAAGAAAACTGTTTAAACAGCTGATTTCCGCCATGTCAAATCAAACAATCAAGCAGTGATCTTAGTTAACAAAAGCTTGGAATAATGAATATTTGATGATGGGCGGGCAGCTTATAACAGCCTAAAGGAATCCCCCTTCTCTCTCTCACACACATACACACACACACATACACACATACACACACACACACACACACACACACACACACACTCTCTCTCTCTGCTGCCCTGTAGTGCTTTGTCTGAGTGCAACAACAGTTTGGGAGTTGTAAATTGATCCTCAGAGCCTCATTTTGACTGTTATTCTCACTCACTCCCTTTGTGTGTGCCTCTCTCTCTCTGTCTTTATCTCTCTCTCTCTTTATGTCTCTCTCTCTTTCTCTCTCTCTCTCTCTGTCCCTCCCTCCCTCCCTCTCTAGTGTCACCACCTGCTCAGCCCCTCTCCCATGGGACCCCCTTCCTTCCCTCTAAAATCCCCCTTTTTCTCTCCCTCCCTTTCCCCTTTCTCTTTTTGCACACACAAACACACACTTCTGTAGTCCCAGAGCTCCTAGATTTCCATTCTCAATTTAGGATTTAGGCGTTTTCTCTGTGGACAGTCGGCTCACTGTTCACGATGGGAAAAATGGTCAGTGTCTGTTTGGGGCTTGCGCTCATGGTTATATTAGTTTGCATACTGCTGAAAATGAAGTCTTTCATTTTATACAGACCTTTTTTTTTTACAGCAAATACTGAAATGAGACAAGTATTACTATTTCCATAGTAGTAGAATATAGACAACAAAAGAAACAAACCAAACTTCTTGTTTGCTTGTGAGGAGCTGAACGAATTTTTGAAATGTCTGAACATTATCAAATCGACATAATCGGCATAATCAGTTCAATACAGGAAACAATTTCACAGTCGGATGTGTCCGGCTCCAGGTGTGTGTTTAACCAGGAGAAGCGGTTTGGTCCATTAGAAAGCCTTGTGGTTTGGCTCTTGGTTATACAGGTGAGCTGCTGGTTATACAGGGCACTAACGGATTTCTTCATAGGCGGGACCTTCAGATGTTTGAGCTTTTTTTGTCACTCAAAATGTTCACCAGAATGAATGAGATATTTTGGAAAATAACTGTTGTTCCAGGTTATAAGTGAATTTCACTGTTCTTTGTAAGTTTTGCACATATAAACTAATGTTCTCATAACAGTCCCTCTAAATTATATTTTAGATTTTTGTTTGATGCATATTATATCTGTTTCTTATAATCTGTCACATCAAAAGCTCAGTTGTTTCTACACAGTCTGAAAAGTCCAGCTATGTCTTACATTTGAAGATGGTGAATGGACCTATAGGAACTCTTCCAAATGAATATTGTTTGTTACATTCACAGTAAGATTGTCTGTTTTCTTCCTAAACTGTCATCCTTGGCAACCGTTTCACCCATATGGACGCGCTGGCCCTGGCTGTAGCATCGCCAGCGCTTACACTATAAACCAGCAGTTTAGGCCCACCCTCAGATTAAAAAAAAAGATACACTGCTCTTTATTAAAAGAAAACATTAGAAACACTTAAAACAAATATGACCGACTGGTTTTGAAGTGTAACCTAACAATATACACTGTTTAATGAATGTGAAAGCTTGTTTATGAGATTCATCACCTTACCTTAATCAGAGCAGCACAGATCTGTGGCATCCTTTCCAGCAATATATGGAAATAACTTGTGTCCAAACACTCCCAGCACCTTTTCAAGCATGTTCAAGCAGTTCTGTCTCATTTCCTGGACCTTCATTTCATGCCAGCTCAATGGGAGAAAGGTCCGGAGACTAGAGAGGCCAGAAATAATTCTTAAAACCTTTTGCTTTTCTTTGGACTGGATAAATGAATGTCGGTGCACTAAAGACAGACCTGATATGTCTTCTTCAAAACCAAGTAATTTGAGCCTTCGTGGATAAATAATGTTACTACAGACTATAATACGTTGAAGCAGTCAGTTGCAATTGTTTTACATATTTTTAATGTTCTCTTGTAATGTATATACATATATACAAACTTGGGCCCGGAGTTAATTTGGGTATTGACTTCTTAAGATATAAATTCCAGTACTGAATATCACTGGAACCTGATAGTTTAGCTGAATGCCCAACTTACTCTAGAGAGGACAGAATATGGCCCAGTTAGACAGATAACATCAGAGTAAGAGAGCCTGCTGAATCAGTCTTTACGACTCTTCAATGTTTGATAAACCACTAAACACTGAAGTTTAATGTGTGCGATACATGTTGCTGTATCGCTGTTTAACACTCTCCTGTCCACCCTATGCACTTGATATGCCAGAGACAGCAATGAAGGTATGAAGACTGGCGGAATTGGCATGTTTATTAAAAATGTCGAATGGAACAGTTGCTCAAGACGATGCAAAATCGAGCAGTAAATCCAGACAGCCTGTAGAATCACATGCCTTTTATAGGGAAGGGAACATACACCAGGACATTTCACAGCTTTAAGATTCTTTGTCTCCTTTAAAATAAAGCTGAGGCTTATAGGAGATACAACACAAATCAGGTCCAGTTCAGCCAAACTGTCCATTGTGCTCTTTTGTATCCAGTCGAAAGGGAGGATGTAGTTTGTGTGATTTTGTGTTTGCTTCCGTGACCTTGTTTGAAGAAAGACGTTCGTATGTTCTTGTTTGCTTATGTTTAGGTGTTTAAAGGGTGGAGAAGATGGGGTTTGTGCATTGTGAGGAAGGGGAAAGGTTTGTGTGTGAGGAAGGATGTTTTTCAAGATTCAGGATTCTCTATGCATCACATACGCAGTTATACAAGTACAACGTGTACTTAAATGTGACCCTGAAACGTCTGAGACTATTGTTAATATCGTTATAATGAAGGGAAAAGTAAAGGCTAGAACTAATTAATATAAATGTATTCAAAGAAATATGAAGTGCGCAAATGTGCAGAATAGACTGTACTGTGAAGTGCAGTGTGCTATTTGCTTTTCATATTTACGTATGTGTGTTTGTGTATTTTGCTCAGGTTGTGGGTGTCTCTCCTATAATGTGTGCTTGGTGTGGTAGTTTGCACGTGGTACACAAGTTATGCAAGTACGGAATGCAACGAGACTTCGCAATTTTGTTATAATATAATAAAGAGAAAATTAGAACCAAGTGATGAAAATATGTAGAAAAAGTATATTCAAATGAAAATTAAAAGTGAAAACATCTGTTGCTTTTTATATTTGCGTCTGTGTGTGTACTTCCCTGAGGTTGTGGGCTTCTATCCTGTAATGTGTGGTCAGTGTGGTAGTTTGTATGTGTGTCTGAAAATGGTTTTCTTCCTTCAGCGGCTTGCTCAGAACTCACCCATCAGTCGGCCTATCTGCGATAACATAAAAAACTAGGCCGTGTGTAAATGAGCCACACCAGGAAGAGCTAAGTTTCCTCCGCAGCTCCGCCAGCGAGCGGCCCGATCACACTGCCGATAAACAGATGAGCTGATTATGATAAAGAAAAGATTACTCTCTCTTCCCCCTCTCCTGCCATTGCTTAATTTCATCTTTTGAAAGTATCAATGCTAATTTGATCTCTTTAACATTATGGACAATTTGATCAGAAATAGGATACATTTCCGGCTACTTGGCGACAGTCGTTGTTGTTTCAGGCCTAACTAACTCGCAGCCTACGTCCACTTAAAATGAAGCAATAAAGGATTTAAATTCAAGTGCGGCCACTTCTGAAAGTAGTTCTAAGTACAGCTTACTGCATTTTTGTCTGACCTCAACGCTTAAAGGAACAGGAGCTGGGGAAAATTGCGAACGCTTTGTTACTCATTTGTGAATACAGCATTAACTTGTGTCCATTTGAATAGAAAACAATGCCATACAGTGTCAGAAACCACATAGCCGAGTCTATTTTGGTGCTTTTCCACTGGCACAAGGAACTGTGCCGTACCACTGACACGTTTTTCTATTACAAATAAAGTGACCCGTACCCGAGCCGTACATGTGCAGTCACGGATCTGCTTGATGGCACGGCCAAAAGTGGGCCGCAGCCGAGCTGACTGCGTCACATTTGATTGGTCAAAAAATGACAACAGACAGACATGGAAAGAGACCACTTTTTCAGCTGAAATACAAACTAACAGCTGGGATGTTGCAAGCATTACTCTCCTTTTGGGCAGAAAATACATTTCAGTGGGGGTTTTCTAACACTAAGAAAGGTGAAGGGGTATCAGGATACCACTGACAAGTTTAGCTGGGTTAGGTTTCCATCGCAGTTCTAAACAATGGCAAGAAAAAAATCCATGCAAAAGATCGAACAAGACTATACAAAATAAAAGACCACAATAAAAGACCAAAATAAAAGACCATGACAAGACCAAAAGCAGCTCTGAAAAACTCAGTTTTAATTTGTCCAAATGAGCTAACATGCAGAATGCCCCCAGGTCTGCCGAGTGCTTTGTCTGTGATAAAACCGAGAGCAGGACTACCTGCAGCACGAGGGGCCAGGTGTACACACACTGTCTCCCTCGTAGCAGTTTCCATGGCTGCGAGGCTTGATGATTTCACAGACGTAGGTTTCGCGGAGGAAGAGGCGACCTGTTCCCTCTTTAATTCAGGAGATAAACACGACCGGTCAGACACTCGGGAGAGCTGTTCTGCTCACTGCTTATTTCCTCCGGCCTGATAAGGAGCTGCAGAGGAGGGTTTGGAGGTTGAGATGGCCTAATGCTGCTAAAAAAGAAAAAGAAAAAGCACTGTGCTTGGGGGAGGTTCAGGGAAAAAGCCTTTGGTTATCTGTTAATTCTTCTGTCTGTCTCTCTCCCTCTCTCTCTCTCTCTTTCTTGCTCTCTTTCTCCCTGCCCCCTCTCATCCAAAGCTTCTTACACAGAAATAAAATGCCTCAGTGCTTTATAGTTTTATATATGTGTATGTGTATGTGTGTGTGTATATGTATATATG
>JBBPCX010000088.1:24502287-24516116 GCA_037974365.1 Hydrocynus forskahlii | reverse complement strand
TCTCTCTCTCTCTCTCTCTCTCTCTCTCTCTCTCTCTCTCTCTCTCTCTCTCTCTCTCTCTCTCTCTCTCTGTGGCTGTGCTGTGCTGTGGTCAGACTCATGATGTTTACAGTAAATCTTGTTTCCAGACTTAGCCTTAGTTCTAGGTGATGGTATTCTAAACACTTCCTTCCACTCCTCTCAGTACCTGCTTTCTGTGTTTACATACCAAATCTTTACAAGAATCTTCTGAATCCTCGGCGCTCACCGATATTTAAGGCAAGGATTAAGCAGATACTGATTTTGGGGTGTTTACACATAAAGCATTGCGACATTTCTGCCTTGTGGATATAACATTTTAATGTGCATTTAAAAAAATGTTTACCTGAATGTAGTCCAGTTCCTTGTGCCTTAGTTTATTAAATGAAAACTGCAAGACATACATGATGTGTCCAAAAGAGTCCAGACAGCCCTAATTAGTTAATTCAGCAAGACAGCTGTAGGCAGCTTGGTTGAGAACCGCTGCCCTAAAGCCACTATGCCCAGTGAAAAGTGTCAGTTTTCTGGAGCTTCATACAGTAAGTTGGGATAGGGTTTGTGATCCGGAACTAATGATCCCACATTAATTAAGTGTAAGTGTAAAATATCAATTTTTGTCATGCCACAACACAACACAACCTTTCTCTACATTTAACCCATTCATCAAGTGAAGCAGTGGGCAGCCAGGAACACGGCGTGTGTGGGAACGGTACCTTCTCAAGGGTACCTCAGTGGTGCCACTGGTAGTCCTGGGATTCAAACTCACGACCTTTCGATCACAGTGGCAACTCGCTAATCACCAGGCCACCAGCTGCATAACCATCCAACCACAGCACTTGACCATCCAGCTTGTGGTGGGATGCAATCAAATCCTCACAGCAATGTTCCACCATGTAGTGTAAAGCCTTTCAAGAAGAGCAGATGCTGTTACTGCACTGAAAAGCGAACAAAATCTCTATTAATAACCTTGAGTTTAAAAGAAACAATGATGAACATGTCTTTTATTTATTGTACTGTGATGTAAAATATAGTGACTGGTTGGTATAATTGCTGCTTTTGTGTGTGTGTGTTCGTGTTCAGGTAAGCCTGACCCGTGTGGAATGGAGCTGAGGATCGAGGAACTGAGGCATCATTATCGAGTGGAGCACGCTGTTGCAGAGGGAGCAAAAAATGTACTGAGGCTGCTGGGGGCCAACAAAGTACAGGACAAGAAGGCCATGTCAGAGGTAAAATCTCTCTCTCTCTCTCACACACACACACACACACACACACAAACACACACACACACACACAAACACACACACACACACACAAACACACACACAAACACACACACACAGACTCTCTCTCTCTCAGCTGATATTATCAGACCAGGCAATTGTCTTAAAAATGTTGCTTCTATTTTTTATTGCGTAAAACATGATTAAAAGCAAAAATATATGTATCATTACACCTGTTGTCTCTATCTAAGCTTTCTCTCATCGTTTTTTTTTTCCTTCTGCCTTTGTTTTTGTTTTTTGTCTTTGTTTGTATTTTTCATAGACCGTGTACACAACGTGCCAATTAAGCTAATTACAGTAATCTCTCTCTGTCTCTTGCACTCTCACTGACTCTCTCACTCTCTCTCTCTCTTACTGTCTCTCTCTCTCTCTTCCTCTCTCTCACACACTCTCTTGCTCTCTCTCTTTCACTCATTCTCTCTCTCCCTTCCTCCCTCTCTCTCCCTCTGTAGGCTCAGTGTCGCCTGAGTGAATCCTCTCAGAGGTTGGATCTACTGAGGGATTCTTTAGATCAGCGTCTGGCCGAGCTGCCCGAGGATCACCCTAAAGCATGTCTGATTAAAGAGGAGCTAGTTTTGGCATCCTCTCCTGCTTTCAGCTCCAGACACGGCGCCCCCTACCTGCACAACCAGTACAGCACTCTCTCCAAGCCATCACCTCTCACTGGTAAAATCACCACTTTAAAATTCATGCTTTTACAGTTTTAATAACGAAGTTCCAGATTTGTCTTTAGATTGTGTTGTAAACGAATATATGCCAAACCTGATTAAACCGTTTTTCACATTAACAATGAAACACAAACTATCAAGTAAAACAGTTATACAGATGATAAGATCAGTATTTTCAACAGAGATTACACGTCTGCACATTTAAATGCAGAATCACTGTTTATTTATCTGAGTAGAACATGCTGAGGTGGAAAAAAAACATAATGTGGTCTGTGAAAAGGTTGTGAAACATTTTGTATTTTATGATTTAATATCTGGGCCCATAAATTATAATTGTGGAGCAAAAGTGGCCTCCTCCTCTTTGAAGAAGATGTTTGAACTTACTTTCGCTCAGTAAATTTCATCATGTGTCCACACATTTGTATGCATCTGTAATTGTCTTCTTCCAGATAATTGGTAGAAACCAAATTAAGACCATGTCACAACATGGCTGACTGGCTTATGCATTATGGAGGACAGACATTCTGCTAATTAACTTTAAACGAGGCCCACAAAATCATAGAATGAGTTTAGAGTTACAGCTTGTGGCTAGTGTTTGTTGAGCAAATGCTTGTCTGCCAGAAAAAACATGCATTCAACTGCTTTCTGTTGTGTCATTTTAACTGAACTCATTTTAAATAATCCTGGAATTAATCAATATTGTTTAGGGTGTGTTGATGTTAAATACGTTTTACAGCGTGCGTTAAACTGTCAAACAGTGTACATGTATGTGTATCTGTGATGTGTTTAAGTTAGGGATGTAACAATGCATGGAAAAATGATATATATCAATGAAAAATGTGACAATGTCCATAATGAATAGTCATTTCATTCATTACAATATTTGATGGTTGTAAACAACCAGCACTTATCAACACCCCTGATCATTATGTTCATATAAATCCAAACTCCTCGTGCCTCTCAGCTCTGGTGTGATTAGTTGATTCAGCAGCAACTGAATACAGTCAAATGTTGTTTAGAAATGGTGAGAATATCCAGTCATGAACTCAGTAGTGTGACCCAGATTATAAGTGTATTGTAGCCCTATTAGGTCAAGCATGTGATGTATTAACATAGATTTCAGGTTATTTATGTGCGTGTGTGTGTGCGTGTGTGTGTGCGTGTGTGTGTGCGTGTGTGTGTGCGTGTGTGTGTGCGTGTGTGTGTGTGTATCCTAGGCACGCTGCAAGTGACGTTGCTAGGCTGCGTGGGCGTGCTGGAGGTGGTTCCGGGTCGTTGCCGTGGCAGCCCTGTGGTGTTGCCATGCCACAGTCCAGGCGAGGGTCGGTCATTCATGCGCAGCGGAAAGGGTCTTTATAGCCGCAGTGGCAGCGTGAGCGGCAAGAGCACACTCAAAACAGACGAGCTGTCCTGTGAGTGTGTGTGTGTGTGTGTGTGTGTGTGATTTCTCATACTCATCTTCGCTCATTTCTTATCTCATACTCACAAGGTGAAAGCAAGACGTAACATTTTTGACACTCTGTCGATGTTTTGCTGTGGAACAACCAAAGCCCACAAAATGTTCCCTTCTGGTTGCTGAGGCTAATGACGGGTTTGGGTTGGCGTCAGCAGAGCACCTAGGGATTATAGATTATGAGAGATTATAGAGATATTGTAAGATTAGTAGGTTAAAAAGCATGTGCATGCTACTGATTTTGTTTAGGCAGTGGGTGAGAACAAATAGATCGGTGTAGCTGCTATGCACTTTTGTTTCTTTCCGTCATTAGTGTTTTTTACATATACATATATATATATACAGCAAATACAGCAAATCTCTAAGACCCAGATCTTACAATATATGACAATGGCAAGACCTGTTTTCTGTGTTTTCTTTTTTCACAAAGCATTATTTCTTAGTATGACTGAATATTTTAATCAGTAGTAGTCATCTATTGAGCAAGTTCGACTTTAGGCTGCAGGAAAATTTAATGTACACAATTTCCATTTACCTCAGACATGCCACCAACATATGTCTGGAGCCCAGATTTTCCTTCTTTAGTTTTAACCTTGCACTAATGTAGCTAACAAACACTCTACTAATATAGCTAACATGTCAGTAGTCTACTGAATTGTGCAAATCATTTCTGAAAATAAGTTTGGACTTTAGCCATTGTCAAATATATCAACAGGGTCAAGTGTGTAAAATTGTGTAATATGTATTTTTCCTGTAACTATACCTTCCTTTAGGTATTTATCTAACACCTCTTTTATTGTGTGTGTGTGTGTGTGTGTGTGTGTGTGTGTGTGTGTGTGGTGCAGCGGAGGTGAGTGCAGTGCTAAAGCTGGATAACTCTGTGGTGGGTCAGACGGCTTGGAGGACTGTAGGAGAACAAGCCTGGGATCAGACCTTCACCATAGAGCTGGAGAGGGTAAGCATCAAACAGAATTACAGCCACTCTTAATTACCGCTATAAAACAAAAATGTACATGGTTATCTCATCCATGACTACTTTGATTCTCTAGTTTTGCACTAGAGCCACAAGGCTAATGAAGTGACTACCATGCAAACTGTATACAGGCCTAGAGGCTTACACTTACTTGAAGCTGTTACATACCATTAAATACATGAAAACTGATAAAGGTGTAGATACAGTCAAGATAGCTACTTATGTAGTAATGGAAGCTTATGACCCAACATTTAACTTTGCATGAATTTGCATACCTACGTCATTGCACACTTGCTTCAGAATGTCAAGCTGTGACTTGCTTATGTGGTTTCTGACACTGTATGACGTATTGTTATGTGTAAACATGGATGAAGGCACATGGGTAAAAACAGCAGCTACTGATCATAGATTTCTTTGATAGTCTAATCCAGGCTTTGTTAACGTCTTTGTGTTGATGCCTGTATGCATTCTGTTGAAGCACCTGTTCTTTGTGTGTGTGTGTGTGTGTGTGTGTGTGTAGAGCAGAGAGATGGAGATAGCAGTGTACTGGAGGGATTACCGGTCTCTGTGTGCGCTAAAGTTTCTGAAGCTGGAGGACTTCTTGGACAACCAGAAACACAGAGTTCAGCTAGAGCTAGAACCACAGGGCCTGCTGCTAGCTGAGGTGTGTACATGCACACAGACACATATTTGCTTCTATACTTTCTTATAACATAAGGTTAAACACGCTATACACATCAATCAGCCACAAAATGCTGAAGTGAATATTGGTGACTATTTCATTACAATGGCACCTGTGAAGGGATTGGATATACTAAGCAGTAAGTGAATGGTTAGTTCTTGTTCATGTATTTAAAGGAGGAAAAATGAGCGTGCTTAATGATCTTAGGGAATCTGGAAAAGGGTCAGATTGCGATGGCTGGGTTAGAGCATCCCTGTTATGACAGGTCTGCGGAAGTTAGTACTCACCAAAAATGATCAAGGAAGGACAACAAGTGAACCTGCGACAGGGTCATGGGTGCCCAAGACTCACTGATGCCAAACCAGTCAGAGTGTCCATACTAGCTCTATGGCCTGGTGTGACGAATCATGTTTTCTTTTGCATCATGTGGATGGCTGGGGGTGTGCACGACATACCTGGGCAACAGATGCCACCAGGATGCTCTATGGGAAGAAGACAAACAGACGGATGAAGTGTGATGCTCTGGCCAATCTTCTCCTGGGAAATCTTGAGTCCTGGCATTCTTGTATATGTTATTTTGATACTTAACACCTACCTAAACATTGTTGCATGCCAAATAAACCCCTTCATCGCAATGGTATTTACTAATGACCGTGTTCTTTTTCATAAGAATAATGCAACTTGCCACACTACAGAACTTCTCCAGGAATAAAATGAGAAATATGATCCTCAGATCCTTCAAATTCCCCAGATGCTCAATCCCTGCACCATGCACATTTTTGTGCTCTGTCTCATCTAGCAAGCTAATTAACAGGTCCTCACTGACTGGGTCAGGTGTGTGGAGTAGGGAAAACAATCATGGGCAGCGAGTGGGTTCACCAGAGCGTGGGTTAGGAATCCTCAGCCCACACGCTCATACTCTTAATTACCAAAAAACATTGTTTTCTCAATTCATTTGTGTCGTGTTTTGTGTGTGTTTCAGGTGACGTTCTTTAACCCAGTCATTGAGAGGGTTCCACGCCTTAAGAGACAGAGGAACGTCTTCTCTAAGCAGCAGGGTAATGCCACAACATCAGCACAACAGATCCACACCTGCATACTTACGCATCTGCAGCACTTCTGCTCCCACTATGTTATTGAAGTAGATCTATCCACACCATGAAAGAAACTGAAGCTGAATTACCACACCCAGCTCTAAGAAAACACATGGCTAGATCGATTAAAACAATGAATAAATGAATGGGATAATGAAGTACAGATGAGATGAAAAAGCTGGATATTTGAGTGTACAAGTAAATGAGCAAGCCTTCCAAATTTTTAGATGATTTACTGCACAATGAATAAATGAATGGGATAATGAAGTACAGATGAGATGAAAAAGCTGGATATTTGAGTGTACAAGTAAATGAGCAAGCCTTCCAAATTTTTAGATGATTTACTGCACCCTCTAGTGGACAGATAAAGCTCAAATAAGCCTACAACAAAGTGTCTGATGTGATGTATGAAGTGACACAAAAAGGCAACACCCCCCACCCCCAAAAAATCCACCTGCTTTGTATTTTTTTTTTTTTGTTTCAGATTAAAGATATTTTTTTCAAAACATATATCACTTACAGAAGTTTACTTTTTCACGAATATGCCTTAATGCATATAATTGATACTTTACACACATATAAATATATGCAGATATCACTGTTGTATTATGATTTAATGCCACCTTCAGTGTGTTGCATTATTCAACAGTAATATCTTGCTGCAAAAGGATATACTACATAATTTTGGAATGAATCAGTTTCAGTTTTGACCAAAAATCTTATGTTCCTCTCAGTGAATTAATTGGGTGTAGTGTGGAGAGCTACATGGTATGTTTTGAATTCTGTATGTGTTGTGTGTGTGTGTGTACAGGTAAAGCATTCCTGCGTGCTCGTCAGATGAATGTTGATATCGGCACATGGGTGCGGCTTTTAAGAAATGCCATCCCAACCGGCAACAACACAGGAACCTACAGTCCGAGCTCAGCTCACACAATTCAGTCTGGGTAATACACACACACACACACACACACACACTCTCACACACACACACACACACACACACACACACACACACACAAAGACATCCAAATGGGGGCTTAAAATGAAATTCAAAATGCGACTGCTGCAAACGTTGGCCTCATTCTTCATTCTCATCCTGTGGGTGTGTATGTGTGCTTGTATGGATGGATGGATTTATATGTTGTGTGTGCATGCGTGACTTTAGAGAGATCTCTGTGGAGAAACTAAGCCTGGATTCTGACTCTCCCATGAGAGTGGACCTCAGGAGAGATGTGACAGATGCACACACCCCGGTGAGAATCTATATCTATTTGACGACTTAAGCTGGCAAATGCAGTCAATTGTGTCACGGCAGTTTTCCATTGAGTCACACACCAATGTGCAAAGTCCTTTAAGAATCTCCTTTATTAGTAAATAGTTAGTAATAAAACAGTAAATGAAAGTAGTGAGTAAAGAGCGTCTTTGAGCTAATCCTGAGATCTGTCCCTTATGTAGTAGAGAAGGCGTTGATCCTAACACCTTCTCTCCCTCAGGCTGTGAAATAGTTACTTAGTATCTATGTTCTTTGTTACTTGTTCTTCATTCACATGAATACCAGAAGAATGACTACACACATGAATACACACAATGTTCTCGAGGGAGCATGATCAATATTTAAACAGGATATACATTGTAATGGTTCAAAATATTTTTCTCACAAGATCGCAAGATGTGAACAATGGCATCTGGTGAACTTCTCAACTATAAATGATCTGATAGTCGCTGCTATACAGGTCCTTACTTTGTTTACATTGCTGTGCTAATATAGCACAATGCACTTTAATATCCCACTTGCACATTGTACATATGTAAATCTGTAAATATGTAAATATGATTGCTGCTAGACTTGTAACTTAAAACTTTTACTCTAATTTAGCTTTCATATTTTACCTTGAACTTCTGTTCCTTGTGTATGTTGTTTTACCGTTTATCTTAGATTTGTTTTTAAATTTAAATTTCTTCTTATTTTATGTTTGCTCAGTCATAAAACAAGTGTTCGGGATACATTTCTCTGCGTGTTGTACTTGCATAACTATGCATGTGACAAAGAATCCTGAATCTTGAATCAACACTGAAAATTGTGTGACACATTCTGCAAATATTGCAACTTAAAACCTCCAACAATTTCCCCATTAATTTTCAATAGACACATTTTGATGAACATAATTAAAAAAAAGAGGTTATTCAGCTCTCTTTTCTCCAATCCATAGATTAGTTCATCCTAATCCAGTTTAAGATAGTTTGGCCATTTACATGAAAAAGAGGCTTAACCTTTTTGTTGATGTTCAACACCAATGCAACAATGCTATGCAATCTGACACATCAAAATACATAGAAGCCAAAAACTGTGAATCACAATGCATTCTAATGCTTGCAGCTGTTGTAAACAGCTTCATTGATTATAACTGGTAAATGAGGCTTTGGTGGTACGGACAAGGTGTTAGGTGTGTGTTTCTGTGTTCTTACTCTGAGAAACAAGGTGAATTTTATCCAAATCCATGTCAGAATTGCTCACGCTTCTTTCTGCATCCTGTTTCCGCCAAATCGAATAATTGATATAATGAGCAACACAACAAAACGGCACTCTCAGAGCAAATGCCCCAAAGACCAAAATAAATAAGTTAGACGCATCAATCGAGAGGTCTATTAGAAGGCCAAGTACATATTTAAACTAATATGAACACTATTTTGCAAAGTGTTGTGAGTGACTTAAATGAGGATAACTGGTCTCATCTTGCTTGTTTTCAGGAGAGGCATCCTGCCAGTGAGCCATCCTCTCCTCAGGAACCTACTCCTCACCGAAACAACAGAACACAGTCCCTCAGCAGGTACACACACACACACTCATGTCTTGCACTGCTGTATTTTGTTCTTCCTGTTAACTCATTAATGGTGTGTGTATGTGTGTATGTTGATCTAAAGTAAACAGAAGAAGACTCAGTTGGGGCTGCAGGACTTCAGATTGATTGCTGTGCTCGGCAGAGGCCATTTTGGCAAGGCAAGCTTTACCCTGTGCTTTTTCTGTTTTATTTATGTCTTCTTCTGTTTTTGTGCACTCTGAAGTGTATGTGTGTGTGTGTGTGTGTGTGTGTGTGTGTGTGTCTGTCTGTATCTCTTTTTATTTTTAACCACTAACACTACTGATTTTTCCAGGTCCTACTGGCTGAGTATAAAAAGTCAGGCTGCATGTATGCTATTAAAGCCCTAAAGAAAGGAGACATTGTGGCCAGAGATGAAGTGGAGAGGTGTGTATCTCTCTGTGTCTCTCTGTGTCTCTCTCTGTCTCTCTCTCTGTCTCTCTCTGTCTCTCTCTGTCGCTCTCTCTGTCTCTCTCTGTCTCTCTCTCGCTCTCTCTGTCTCTCTCTCTGTCTCTCTCTTCGTCTCTTTCTCTCTGTGTCTCTCTCGCTCTGTCTCTCTCTCTTTGTCTCTTTCTCTCTGTGTCTCTCTCTATGTGTCTCTCTGTGTCTCTCTCTGTGTCTCTCTCGCTCTGTGTCTCTCTCTCTGTATCTCTCTTTTTCTCTGTCTCTCTCTGTGTGTCTCTCTCTCTGTATCTCTCTTTCTCTGTGTCTCTCTCTGTATCTCTCTTTCTCTCTGTCTGGCTCTCTCTCTGTCTCTCTCTCTCTCTCTCTCTGTCTCTCTTTGTCTCTCTCTGTCTCTCTCTCTTGGTCTCTCTCTGTCTCTGTCTCTCTCTCTCTCTCTCTGTCTCTCTCGCTCTGTCTCTGTATCACTCTTTCTCTCTCTCTGTCTTTCTCTCTCTCTCTCTGTCTCTCTCTCTCTCTGTATCTCTCTGTCTCTCTCTCTCTCTCACTCTGTCTCTCTCTCTCTGTCACTCTGTCTCTCTCTCTGTCTCTCTCTCTCTCTCTGTATAATATATACATATGTATTTCTTAGTATGATTATTATTATAAGATTTTTTTTTACTAAAACACACTGCTTTAACTGATGTTTTGCAAAAAGTGTGTATGTGTTAGAATGAATTCTAATGTTTATTAACCCTGTCCTTGTTTTCTGTCTCTCTCAGTTTGATGTGTGAGAAGCGGATCTTTGAGGTAGTGAACAGTTCTCAGCATCCGTTCCTGGTGAACCTGTTTGCATGTTTCCAGACACCAGAGCACGTGTGTTTTGTGATGGAGTACACGGCTGGCGGTGACCTCATGATGCACATCCATGCCGACGTCTTCACCGAGTCACGCGCTGTGTATGTACACAGTGTGTCATTTCCTTTGGCCTGTGTTCTGTCTGAGTTAATGTAAATGTGTTGCATGCGTGTGTGTGTGTGTGGGGAGGGGATTGGGGTGTTCAATGAGAGGTGTGTGTTTTCTCATAGCTCCTGTATATGTTTCCAGGTTTTATGCTGCCTGTGTGGTTCTGGGCCTTCAGTTTTTACATGACCACAAGATTGTATATCGGTAAGAGATCCTCTAAATGGGTGTTAATATTGTGTCTTATCCTATTAAAGAAATGTAATGTAATATAATACACTTACAATATAATAACTTCTCTCTCAGGGACCTGAAATTGGACAATCTTTTGCTTGACACAGATGGATATGTGAAAATAGCTGATTTTGGACTTTGTAAAGAAGGTGAGATTGTGTGTTTGTGTGTGTGTGTGTGTGTGTGTGAGTGAGTGAGAGAGAATGCTTTGTTGGTATCCAAACAAAAGAAAAGAAAAGGACATTTACAATGGTCAGGAAAACAAGAAAAACACATTTTGTGTTTTTTTTTATCTCTCTCTCTGTCTCTCTCTCTCTCTGTCTGTCTCTCTCTCTCTCTCTGTCTCTCTCTCTCTCTCTTCTCTCTCTCTCTCTCTCAGGTATGGGGTTTGGGGACAGGACGAGTACTTTCTGTGGCACTCCAGAGTTTTTGGCTCCAGAGGTTCTCACAGACACATCTTACACTCGAGCAGTGGACTGGTGGGGACTTGGAGTCCTGATCTATGAGATGCTGGTTGGAGAGGTGAGATATATTTGTGGAAATTCTCTTCTTTTTGCTAGAAGAGTCACAAAATGTAAAAGACTTTTACGTTTTAAAAACATGCAATGAATGTCCACTGTATGCCCTTAAAATTTGTAGGCGCTTGCTTGTACAACATTTTTTGCAAGGATTTTAATAGGGAGTTTGCTCCCCTTCTTTATTCAGTAAGGTCCTATACTTTGCTGGCAAGGATTTGCACTAAAGTGAGGATTTGGTTGAATTCAGCCATTTGTTAGCTCAAGTACTTTTGGGTGAGTGGGTCATAAAGGCCACTCAGACTCATCCAAGAAATATGCAATAGTAGCATATTAACTTTAGCTTCTTGTGCAGCTGCTCCAGAGTGTCCCATTCTATTGGCTCTACTTTCCTATGGAGACTAAACAAGCTGTGTGTGCACTATCAAACCCCTGTATCAGCAATAGCTGCACCTCCAAGTAGCTTATAAAAAGGGCTGTGTGGACACTTTTTGGACGTATAGTGTATTTAGTCATTGTCAAATTGTGAACTAACAGCAGGTCACTGTGTGTTGTTTTCTCTAAAATAAAGTCCTGAACTTTCTACACTCTGGCTTGTTCCTCGAAGCAACAAAACATGGGGTTGTTTACTGCTTCTGGTTGTTTAGCTGGCTGTTTAGGCTGCACTGAGGAAGTGTACTAATGCAGGCTAAAAGCAAGCCTGCAAGATGTCCAATCTGTTAGAAACAGCAGTTTATAAGTTTAGAACCTCATAAAGGTCTTATTTTATTTTCTCTCGCTCTCTCACCATCTCTCCATCTCCATCTCTCTCTCTCTCCATCTCTCTCTCTCTCTCTCTCTCCATCTCTCTCCATTTCTTTCCATTTTTTTCTCTCTCTCCAGTCTCCATTCCCAGGGGACGATGAGGAGGAGGTGTTTGACAGTATAGTTAACGATGAAGTCCGTTACCCACGATTCCTGTCATCTGAAGCTATTGCCATTATGAGGAGGGTGGGTTGTGTACACACACACACACACACACACACACACACACACACACACAAGCTGTCTTTTCTTTATCAGAGCTCACAAGCTAATTGCAGTTATGTAGCTTCAGTGATGAAAGCAAACATGAACCAGTTTTATCACAGCATTTTAAAGAGTTTTAACAGTTACGTTTGTAATCCCACATAATGCTGCTCTCAGAAACGGTAGCTTTACTGGAGTAGGATAAAATGTTCTTAACATCTGTTAATGTTATTTGAAAGGTTTGCTTTTCAAATTTCCCACTGGTCTATTTGTTATGCAATATACACAGTGAGTTTAACTAGATGTGTTTTGGGTTGGTTTCCAGCTCTTAAGGAGGAACCCAGAGAGGAGGCTGGGGTCAGGAGAGAAAGATGCGGAAGAGGTCAAAAAGCAGTCTTTCTTCAGGGTAAGAGAGTTTCCATCTTCACTTTCCCCTAGTGCGGAGCTTCATAGCTACTATTACCTGTAAACGCACATTTCATTCTGGTTTAATGAGGATTTTCTAAATATTTTTTTCTGTATTTAAATGCTTCTTAAGTACTTCAAATCTAAATGTGTCTGAACAGAATTCATAATCCATGTTGTTTGATCTGACTGTGAGCGGTCCACATTTCGAATGGTTTCCTGCATCAGTACCCAGAGTGGGCCTGTAGAGTGTTAGAAAATACATCAAATTCTGTTTGTGTAGTTACTGCAGCATGTTTCAGTTTCATTGAACTCTTTTGGAATTTGATGGATACTCCTGGCTTTAGTGTATGGTTGAATAGGACGCTGGTGTATATAAATTCACAGACGAAAATGGAAAAGGCTCTGTCATGGTTTTGTCGGTCATGCCTTTGTTGTCATGTGTAAAATCTTCCCTCTTTACTTTCAGAGTATGGACTGGGAGGCTCTTCTCCTTCGGAAGCTTCCTCCTCCGTTCGTTCCCTCAGTCGGAGGCAAAGAGGATGTGAGTAACTTTGACGAAGAGTTCACAACGGAGGCGCCCGCTCTCACACCGCCTCGGGAACCTCGCGTGCTCTCGCGCAAAGACCAGGACAGCTTTCGCGACTTCGACTACGTCTCTGACCTCTGCTGAACCCCTCTGAATGTTGCGCAGGAGTCGTGGATCGTTTTATTTTCATTTTCTCCCTAACTGTGACACCGCGCTGTGATTACCACTACACTGTGACTCGGCGAGAAATGAAGGGCAGCCTTGGATGGCTTGTGGTTTGTTTGTTTTTGTTTTTGTAGTTTTTTTTTTTGACAGGACCACAGTTTGATGAATTTACGGAACGTTTATGCTGCAGAGGAGGATGAATTATGTAAACGGATGTGAGAAAATCGCATGAACCTGCAACAGAGACGCTAACTAGCAGATTTTCAGTTTACCAGTGACATGAAAAATGTGGATTTCAAATGGAAAGAAAAGACTTGGTCAAATGTAGTCTCTCCCATACTGCCTCTTTATATCTCTCACTTCTGCCTTTCACCTCAGAATCATTCATTAATGGAAGACTGAGACAGTGACCTCCCTTTTCACCCAACGAGGGGTCCGAACAGAGACTCGTCAACACACTGTGATGTTGGAAACGTTTAGAATGGAGAATGAAAATGCCTTAACTTTATACTCTGTCCCTTTTGAATCATTTTACTCATTTAAGCATGTTGGTGAAAACTGAAAAAGTTGTCTTGAATGGATGGCATGAAGTGATGAATGAAT
>JBBPCX010000088.1:24466338-24479580 GCA_037974365.1 Hydrocynus forskahlii | reverse complement strand
AGTGTGTGTAGAGTGTGTGTGTAGTGTGTGTGTGTGGTGTGTGTAGAGCGTGTGTAGAGTGTGTGTGTGGAGCATGTGTAGTGTGTGTGGAGCATGTGTAGTGTGTGTGGAGTGTGTGGAATGTGTGTAGAGCATGTGTAGTGTGTGTAGTGTGTGTAGAGTGAGTGTGTAGTGTGTGTGTAGAGCGTGTGCAGAGTGTGTAGAGTGTGTGGAGTGTGTGTAGAGCATGTGTAGTGTGTGTAGTGTGTGTAGAGTGAGTGTGTAGTGTGTGCAGAGTGTGTAGAGTGTGTGTGTAGTGTGTGTAGAACGTGTGTAGTGTGTGTAGTGTGTGTAGAACGTGTGTAGAGCGTGTGTAGAACGTGTATTGAGCGTGTGTTGAGCGTGTGTAGGACGTGTGTAGAGCGTGAGTAGAGCGTGTGTGTAGTGTGTGTGTGGAGCATGCGTAGTGTGTGTAGAGCATGTAGAGTGTGTGTAGAGTGTGTGTGTGTGTGGTGCGTGTGTAGCGTGTGTGTGAAGCGTGTGTGTGTGTGTGTGTGTGTGTATACACACATACACACACCTCATATGGTGGAAATGCGGTTAGAGAAGAGTACCTGATTACCTTATTGTTCCTTTTTCTTTTTTCCTTTGAGAAGCGAGTGCTTTTTATTTCGGTAGGAAGAGAAGTGTTTTATTCTTTTCTGTTTGGTTTATTTGTTTTTCGAATGAGCTGACAAATATTTAAGGATTGTATCGGGGCAGGGTGGGAGGGTGCGGGTGGGTAGCGAGGGTTAGACTGCGGTTAGATTGGGGGGGGGGGTGTTTGTCCAGTGCTGTAAGTATATCAATTGCATGTTATGATCTTGGATGTAACTGCTATTGATTTTAGACTTTTGTTGGGAGGGGGAACTGGGGAAGGGGGGGAGGGGCATAAAACTATCTTTATTTATGATTTTTACATATATATTCTGTTTTTTTTTTGTTGTTTTTTTTGTCGTTTGTGTTTGTAGAAAAAGACACACTTTTGCTTTTTTTTATGTCTCCGTACCTTGTTTTAATTCGCTTGTTTTTTTTTTCCAGGGGGAAGATTTTTACTTTTATTATTGTTGCTTGATTTCAAGCTGTTGATGTCATTTGTATAGGTTCAAGATCTGTTGTCATGTTTGATTTCCTACATGGCATGTTAGCATTTTGCGTGCGAACTGAGTATAAAATTAGTGTCTTTTATACGTTTAGAAAACCAAAATGCTTTTTTTTGTTGTTTTGTTTTTTGTTCTTCTCCTCAGTTTCAATCCATTGCAATTTTTTTGTTTTGTTTTATTGTCTGTGTCGTATCTTGTTGTTGCTATTATTATATTACTATTATCTTCAGGGTTAATATCACACCAAAATTGAACAAAGCCGCTGTGGTGTTCCGAGAGAGAGGGGCGTAGATGTGTAAAGATTTGGGTCTTTCTTCAGGAACATCATGTCAAAGGTGTGTCTTTTTCTTTTGAAGCTGAGCGATCATTTCATTGTTTTTTACCACCCTGTAATGTTGACATTTGTTGCTTTTGTTTTCTTGTTTGTTTTTTTTTTTTTTTGGGGGGGGGGTGTTGTCTGTTGACCATGATTATATCTTAAGTTTAGCTCCATCTGTATGTAGCTAGGTTTCACTTTCTTGAGCCGTTATCGGGTTCCTTAATGCTGTACAGAGCTAAATGGTTAGAATGTGTCTTTTATCATGTGCAAATGTCATCATTCATAGCTGCTGTTGCACTGGAGTTTTCTTGTATGATGTGATGGAACACAAGGTCCATTTAAATTCACCAAGTTCTGCTGAATTCAAACTGAAGATATTCTTTAGGATTAATCGTTCAAGTTCCATTTGAATTGGCTGATTCATTTCAATCCAGATAGTCTGTTGTATTGCCTAGAACCTGTAGTTCACTCTAAAGAAGTAGGTGTCAGTGGTTAGCTTGGATACTGTTTGCTGTTGTTGGCATTTCTGTGATTCAAGACATCTCAATACTGTAAAAAAAAAAAATTCACCAATAGACATGCTTTCGTGCCAACAACTGTAATTATAGCGCTTCGGTTTTCCGATTTAATTGCGATTACCTGTCTATTTGGGATTAGCCTGATTTAAATCTTAACAAATTTGGTATCTTATGTAGAAAACCTTTTGAAGAGTGTCATCTGCCAGGCTTCAGTTTCAGCTAGCTCGTCTTGGCAAGTTTTTTTTTCTCTCTTTTTTCTTTGGCATCTGAAATTGCTGTTTGAAAAAGAACAAAATGAAATATCCCCCCAACTTTTATTTTACACAAGACACAACCATTACAGCTTTATGGATGCTTTTGTGTTACTTTCCTTTTTTTTTTTCATTTATACCCCTTTTAAGTCTCGTTTCCTCAATATTTCAAATGAAATAAAATGCCATTATATTGTGAATACCTCAGGATTTTTTTGAGAAAAAGAAAAAAACATTTAAAAACTTAAAACAAATAAATACAAAAAAAATCTTCAAACAATTGTTTGTAATTCTTTTTGGGTTTTTTTTTTTTTTTTTTTTGGGGTAGGGGGGCAGTTGGTGTTTAGGGAGTTGCCCCTGAAATCAAAAGGTTGTGGGTTCAAATCCCAGGACTGTTAGTGGCACCAATGAGGTACTGTCCCCACACACTGCTCCCCGGGCGCTGTGTTCCTGGCTGCCCCCTGCTTCACTTGAATGGGTGAAATACAGAGGAAGAATCCTCTGCTATGGTGTGTATGAAAAATGGAGACTACACTTTACACCAGGGATGAAATTCGCAATAGGGCAAAAGGGTTGCACTGTTTTGGAGAATAGTATCAGTTTGAAGCATACAGAAGATGTTTTAACAAAAATGTTTCATTTCCTTAAGTTACATCAATTTCTTATGCCTATCTACTAAGAGACACCGCCCCCACCCCCTTAAGTCAGAAAGTATATAGATGTTTGGTTCAGAGCTTGGGTTGATTATTGGCTGTAAGAGCATGTATGGGGGAAAAAACAGACAAATTGGCATTAATAAGATTTATTATTTAGCAACTGTTACCTTGATGGTACAGAAATCATCCATTACAGCTTCCATCGCTGTTGATGCAGTACTGCAAAAATGAAAGTTTTAATCAACAAATTATTTTCTCACTTAATTAGTGCAAAATATGCTAAAGCAACCTAATGAGAAAAACTGTAGAAGTCCGTCCTTTGTATTTCTGTCCCGTTGTGTTGACCGTTTCGGTCTTGTTTCTAGTGGTTAAAAATGCATTTTTAAAAAAAAGTCAGCGGTAGAACAAATAAATAAAGAAAGAAAATTGGCAGCCTTTTAAGTAGACGTGAACAAAATCAGCGGGAATAACGGAATAAGAATGGAATAAGAACGAAAAAGCAGAGTGGTTCACCTCTTGCCTTTTACAGTCTCAGGCTTTTAACATGTGTGTGAATGTCCAGTTACAGGTTTCTCCTGGACCAGAAGGTCATATAGAGCTGTGGTGGGACTTAATATTTGAAATGGGACCAGAGGATCAAGGGGCCCCTTACCAAGCTATGAGGGGACGTACATGTCCTCCTGTGGGTGAAAATGTGCAATAAGAAAAGAAAGGCCTCCTCCTTGGACTCGCAAGCGGCACAGCAGCTGAAGGCAGACTCGATGCGTGCGCGCACACACACGCACACACAGGCATTTCTCACTGTTACAGGAAAACAATTCAAGTGCTAATCAGGCCAACAATGTAACAAAAACGCACTATTTGAACTCTTCCGCAGCTTTCATTCCTGATTAGCAACATTGGTAGTGAATGTGTAGTGAACTTCCTCCTCAGCAACCCTTCAAACACATTTTGGGCACAAACGGGATTCCTCCTTTCAACACTTGCTTCATTGCCTACGTTTCTCTTCAAGGTACGTTTACAGTAGACTTACTTTTCCATCCTCTTCTTTAAAACCTATACAAAGTGATGGGGACTTTCACTTGTAATTTGCATCATCACATGGCTTACCGCTTATCACATGATTGGCCACATGACTTACGTGAAGTAATATGACGTAAGAGAAAAGCCCCTGTGGTCATGCAGTCTAAGAACAAACATCTCCAAATGTTGAGTGTGCGGTTTTTGTTATTTTGTCGTTCCCTGGTGTACTCTAAGTTTGTTTGGTTCCCCATATTACTTCCATCATTCCTTCCCTACATATCAAGGTCCCTACAATAGATGCTACTTCCTAAATCTCTATCTACCTTTTCTGATGCATAGTACTTTCCTTTTCATTGTTAAAATCCATCTACATACTGTTATCCTTTCCACTTGCAGGAAAATGTTACTGAGATGTACTGAAAAGATCTATTTGAATGGAACAGAGCTCTCTGCAATTAGTCAGAGTGTGTGGGTACTACTAGGGCTTGGTGAAACATTGTCTACTCTAGCATTAGTGTCTCACAACAATATTAGTTTTGTGGTATTGCTAACATAGCTAAACTCTATCCAGGTTACTGGGCGCTTCATTCTTCTGCAAAGAAAATCCAGAATTACTTTGTGTGGTTAATGTTTACTGTGTAAAGTTCCCTTTGCTGTAAAACTACTAGGTCTGGTTTGTAGACTTTTTTTTCTAAGTGAAGTATACATGTAGAAAAAAAGTTGATACTGACATAGATTTGGAAAATATTGTGAAGTTAAACTGTAGCATTACCAATCCCATTCAGAGCTAAAAATGAGGGAATAATAGAAAACCGTTCTATGGAGCTGAATGTGTTGGTGATCACCTGTAATTCCAGTACACCTCAGAACTTCTCCAGACTACTTACAAAAGAAAACACACTCTCTCTCTCTCTCTCTCTCTCTCTCTCTCTCTCTCTCTCACACACACATACACACACACACACACACACACACATCCAGACACATATGGTTCCAACAGTGGTAATGGTAGGTTGCCATACCATCTGAAACAATGACATTACACACACAGTTTGTACTGTACTGGCCGCCACTGAAAACCTGGCCCAGTGAAATTTCCTGACTGTCTTCCAGAGGAAAAAACAAGAAAAAGCCCCCAAACTGCGATACTGAGACTTTAGCTTGGATCACAGTGACCCAAGACCCTCGCCTCACTGTTTTGATGGGATTTGCCTTCAGGGAGATACTTGTTTGCTCAAACCAAGGAGAGTGTACGTCACAGTTTTTGCTTGGGTTGATTTTAGTGGTGTTGCTGTATGTTGTGTAGCACAGTTATCTTTGGTTGACCTCTGTCTTAATATTCATTTTCTCCTTCTTCCTCCAACCTCTCCTGTCCTGCGTTCCGCTCCAGAGCTGTATGTTAGGGGCGCTGCTTCCCTTTCACATGCCTTCTGAAGTCTGGATGCCACATCACATCCTGTCAGCAGTCGGACAGCTCAGAGCACGTGTTTGAGTCGCTGGCGTTCTTCCTCCTCTGACGGAGTGATTTATCTTCATCCTATACACACACACACACCATTAGCATCAATAGTTTCAATATTAAATATATATTCTGAGTATAGAAATATTTATTTCATAGATTTCATACAATTACATCATGAATAAGATTAGATTAGATATGACAAAAATGATGAATGACTAGATCACTAAGAATAACACTGAAATTCAGAATGCTTTCTATTTGAAAAGAGATGATCAAATTTTGTAACAACTGACAATCATCATAAACAGAAAATTACAGTGTATTAATCAGTGAATAATCTCTTATTGTCTCTAACATACATACATACACAAATAAAATATTCGATTGGTGTGTGCTGTGCAACTCTGTGTGTGAGTGTGTACTTTTCTTACTGCCTGAAAGACGCCGTTTGCTCCCCACTCCCCAGGCGACTGGTCTTCAGGGTCGTCAGCTTCATCCTCTTCTTCCTCGCCTTCCTCTTCCCTCACTGTGTCCATCCCATCTTCCTCATACTCCGTCAGACCATCAGACTCCTCTGCTGTGCACGCACACACACACAGGTAAAACCATCACCACAGCATACACATAACACTTCAAATCCTAAACTGTTTCAAATTCGCAACACACTGACTTGTGCCCATGACAAACAACACGTTAGGCCTGAATGACATCTAAAAATAATGTTAATTTATTGTTAAAAAATCAGGCCCACACACACACATTCTGTACTACAGCCCTATCTTTGTCTACTACATTCGACTTCTATGTTTTAGCATTGACTTATTTAAATAAAACGCTCCTGCCTGTTTAATTTCCTAAAATGACACACACAAAGGCGACTAACCTGCTAGGAGAAACCATTTTACAGGCATTTTTGAATTCTGATTTTTTAAATTCGGATTCTTGTGAGAAGGCATGAAGTGTTATATTTTCATAATTTTGCAACTCATCTAAATCATTGGGACTCAAAGTGCACATACAATGTTGATCATTTTCCTCAGACAGTATGTCGCACTCTGGGAATACTTTAGTTTGAAAGGTGCCCAGTAACAATCCGCTATTGTACCAGTAAATGGAAATAAAATGTTACATGCGCATATTATAAATTACTTTGATTTAGGAGGATTCTTAGAATGAATCCTCTGTAGTTCTCTCTCAGTTCTCTTTCCCAATATAGCAATGATATTCTCACAAGAGCAAGAAGTGATAATGTGTTACAGAACAGGAATCACAATCACAGTAAATTACCATCTGCTCCCACGTAGCTCTGCACTGGCTCAATCCTGGACACGATCTCAGCCAGGTCGGTGAAGTCTGCCCCGGGACACGTACAGCTCTGCCACAGGACCACAAACAAACAGAACACTCATGCAGGTATCAGGTTGAAAAATATCTCGCAGAATGGTTGGAACCACTTTTATGGTGAAGATGATGGAAACAGCAGTGGGTGGATAAGTAATGATTGTTAAAAGTGGCTCCGGTGCCCATGGTTAAAAACGGTCAAGTCAGTCTCATGCGCTTCTGTTCACTAGGATCTACGTGTCAAGTACTGATCCTACATCAGCATTCAAATATTCACACGCTGCAGAAAAACATGACTATTACTGATGTATAATGAATATATCAGTACTTAGGAATGTATTCAAATAACTTCTACAATATCAACACTTTGATTCTCTTAATCTGACAAGAAAAAAGGACGTAAACTCTTATGGATCAAGCATTTCATCAGTGCTTACATCAGTTTTCTTGCTGTCAGTGTAGTCGGCAGAGCGATGATCCTTCAGCATGTTCTGGATGATGTCACCGCGGGCCCAGCTGGTGAACAGCAGTTTCCCGTGCTGGTAGCCCACGTCCTGCACACGTAACACACACAGTGGTCTTTTTCATTCTAGGGCCCCGTCTGATACAAACACACTGTAGTCAATCCTGCAGGGACGGCTTGTGGTTAGGGAGTTGCCCCTGTGATCGGAATACTGGTTTGAATCCCAGGACTGCCTGTGGCACCAGTGAGGTACCCTTGAGGAAGCCCACGTCCCACACTCTGCTTCCTGGGCGCCGTGTTCCTGGCTGCCCACTGCTTCACTTGGTGAATGGGTTAAATGCAGAGAATGAATTTTTTACACTGTTCACTGTGTTTTACTTTAAGGGAGTAAAACTTGTGATAACTGATATCAGCCAATAGAATTTTTCTGCAGTACTTTAATGACTGATACGACTGTCAGATGTCGTTCAATTAACACGGCATACAACAGTAAGTAATGTAAATATTGTAACACTGGGTATGGAGCTACCCAGAGGTTTGTTGCTCTTAGTTGGGTCTTATTTTTTATCATTTCTCTTCATACAGAAGTAGAATGTGTGGTAGAATGTGTTATTCTCAGGCTAAAGGTTGGGTTTAGATACATTTGACATGTTTTTTATGTTGACCTGGACAGTCAACCTGTACTGTTGTCACTTTAAATAGGAGGTGCGTTATATCAGGCTCCTAAGTATCGGAACCAGCTATGGGGAGACCACAGCAATGCAGGGATCAAGACAGGCAATATTATCAGCCAATGGATTTGCAGGGATATCTTTCTTATGCTACTAAAGAAAGCTCTTGAATAAAATATAAAGATTCTCCCTCTGAAAGGCTCATCATTTACAGCGGTAAAACTGCTTGCAACAGCCTGCATTCCCAGACTGATTACTGATAACTGGCTACACAAAACTGTGTTCACCAAGACGAGCTGAGGTATAATACAAAAAGACTTGGCCCTAATTAACACATTAAGGTATGTGCTATTTTCTCCTCAGGAAATAACATGCACAGTACAACATACAGCCATGGAAAAAATAAGAGACCGAATCATTTTTTTTCTGGTTATTGCTTTTGTAATTTGTGGGAGTGTGTCTGTGTAAAATGTGCATGTCACTATTGTTTTATACACTACTGACCACACTTGATTCAAAATAACACTTGCAACAATTAAAACAGTGATGTTAAGAGCAGAGTGTGTGTGTGTGTGACTCTGTTTCATCCCATCAGAAACTGAATCAGGAGTGAAGCTGCTAGAATACAGCACATAGAAAAACTGCTCTACAAACACTACTGCACTCACAACACATATGGAGGCGTTTCTTATTTTTACACAGCTCACACTGCAATAGTTCAAAAAAGAATAGCGACCTGTGCATTTTACACACACACACACACACACACACACACACACACAGCTGCACACTGTACAAACAGTGAACAGGTCTCTTGTTTTTTTTCCATGGCTGTATATAATTTAGAGGCAACTAAGTAAAGGAGAATTAAGAGGTAAAACACAGTGGTAATAGTAACATTCTGTCCCTTTTGAAATCATTACATTCAGTAATACACAAAAATAATGTATAATGTGGAGATCAATATATCACTTACAAAATGATGGAAAGTTATATTAGTTATTACTGTGCTGATGCAGGAATTGCAAAACACCTTATAATAATAAGAAAAGCACCTTACAGTAAGTAGCATCACATGATGCATAATCATAATCATGATCATAAGCTATTGCTAAAATGCTGCACAGTGAATGAAAAAGCGCGTGCACTCACATAGATCTCGTCGAACTTGCCGAAGTCCATGGTCTTGAACCGGTCGATGGGGGGCCGGATGTATTCGCAGTAGGCGCTCTTTTTCACCACCTCCAGCTGCCGTACACAGGACACATAGGCCAGTCGGGACTGAATCTCAGCCATATCAGGAACCTGACACAGACGGATATTTTCAAATCAGTTCTTTTTGGGCTATCCTTGTAGCTGGAGACATTTTAATGCCTGTCATAAAATGATACATCAGCTTTGACCTGTTAGGGCTGAGACAGTTATGTACAGTCTTTGTGGTAGAATAACATCACGTGCCACATTATTTCTTTTTATTTCCAAATATCTGTTGTTTTATGAACAATATCAAATGCAGCTAACGACTATATGAAAGTACACAATAAAAGTTCTTTTATTTCCAAATATCTGTTGTTTTCTGAACAACATTAGGTTCAGCTTTATCAACTTACTAACATCACCTTGCTAACACCTTTACTAAAATATTACTATATGAACGTATACACTAAAATGTATTTTTTGATGTTTTATCCAATATATCATAAGTATTTTGGCATCATCTATTTACACTAACTGTTCTTCCAAAGTTTTCTGCCTCAACATTTGATCATCACTTTTCAAAGCCGTTACGGGTGTTCATTTTATTCTAACGTAATTTTCTATTTTATAGAGCTTTCTCAGTTATTATGGCATTGTCTACAGCTCTTTCCTAAACACATATTGTTGCTGTCAGGCGGAAACCTCATATGTCCAAAACAGCTATTTTTCAGGAAACTCAAAAAACTATGTATATTCTACATAAATGAATACTATTTTCAACACTTTTCATTGGTTCATAATTTCTCAATTTTCTAGATCCACGTGGAGACTGACCAATAGTATCGATTTATGAAAAAAAAAACAACAAAGACCAAAAGTGGAGTTACGAGGATTCCGCCAGACAGCGACGGTATACATGTTTTAACCTGTAAACACAGACAGACAACACATATTACATGCAGTTTACATAGTCAGCTGCAACCAAATAGTTTTGTTAATTGATTTTTTTTTCCAAAACAATTTTATTCCAAATGCTCCTAAAGAGCCATGTTGGCTTTCCACTCCAATCAAGCAGACACACCAGATATCACTTGTTTGATCAGTTGGTCTCCGTCTGCAAGCAATAGTTCCATGAGACATTCTCCTGCTTGGCTGAAATGAAAACCTGCGTTGTCCCTTTGGAGCTCAGACCAGGAATTGGGCATAAAAAAAGAGTATCAACACTTTAGTTCTGAAGTCTACTGAGTGACTGGGGTGGAATTAAAGTGTTCTCAGCTGTGGAAAGAAGTCGTCTTGTGTTAAGCTGTAATGTGTAAAGTGGAAGAAGCTCTGGGAAGAAGATTCCCTGCCATATGCTAATGGAAACACATCCTAGATCTCTCCTGATATTTTCAGCCTGGCTTTCATTAGAGATGATTCTTCACACTTCTGTAGTGTTGATAACCATCTGTTCCACCGTTTCTCCTTTTCTGTCACCCCACCTTCACTTTCTCTGCCCATGGGTTGATCCGTTTCCACAGCAGCCACCAGCCGGACAGACTGTCACCGTAGTTACAGAGATCCGTCTCGTCCTGACTGCCCACGTCAATGGCGATGACCGTTTTGGCGCCCATGTTCCGGGCGATGTCGGCTACGGGGCATCAGAACCACGACCAAAGACATAAACCCACACAGACAGACACACATACACACATACACACATACACACACACACAACCAAGGGGCAGCAGGAAGAAGCAAACTTTCCTATTAACATTTTATCACTTTCTTTCCTCCACAAGCCACTGACACCAGGAAGCTGTTATATATTGTAAAGACCAAAGACCAATAAATAGAAACAGTACTAAAATTTGCAGAAAAGTGTCACTTTTCAAGTGTGCTTTCTGTAAAGGATGTGACTTCTGTAAAGGATGTGACTTCTGTAAAGGATGTGACTTCTGTAAAGGATGTAAATTTTAATTTAACTTAGAAAGCATCAACGCTTGTCAGTACATTAGGGATATGACATGATAGTGTATACGACATGATATTTGGCATTAGACAATTTTTATGGTCATGTACCTATTCTTAATAAATAAACACTAAATAATTATTATTAATCAAGAAAACACATTTTACTACGTAATTGAATAGAACTGTGACAGCCCAAAACTTATTATGAAGCCCCTAAATGCATGAAGAGTGTGTAAAACAGCTTTCTGGTGTGTGTTCATTGTTAGAGAGCCAAGAGACTGGGAAAAGCTGTACATTTGTATTTGCAAACTAGTTTAAGATGCATAATTAATTAAACTGCAACGTAGCATGGCTACATTCAAACAATAGACTGAAATGCTGCCATCAGACTGATATGCAGCCTTCCCTTATGTATTATGTATATGGAACTACTGGAGCTCTAGCAGCTTTCCACCAGCTAATCACATTAGCGCAAAAATATTTCAACAGCGTGTCAACATAAGACATAGAAAAGGCTAAAAGTCTTTTTTCAAATATAATCTTCCCAGTCAATGACCCTTTCACAAGACATTTCACAAACATGTTATGATGTCCATGCACGTCATTCTCAACTGGTTGAGAGCAATCTGAATGTTACAATAATCATTTATTTTTAATTGTTTGGTTAGTTAACCTCTATAATAACGAAAAACTACTTGTGCTGATAAAAGCTTAGCTAAGATTCGTAATTAAACCAATATTGTAACATGCAGAATCATATCTTAATGCATACCAGCCTAAAACTGCACGCTGTCTGGTGTATGATACTTTTTGGTGTATTTTTCAATTACATTTTTGAAAAGTTCCTAATAGAAGATTCACGGAAACTGAAAAAATAAATGAATTAATAAATAAACATAACGTCCTACACCTTCGGCCCTTTTATGTTCAACCCAATCATAAACCAGACAGAATGCTAAAAATGACTGCCACGGCTTTAGAGGCTGGTGGAGATTAGATTACCAGAGAATGAGAATAAAGATAATCCCAACTAATCTCATTCCACCATCGCTCTGTACAGCATATACCCTGTGGCACTTTCACCATCTGAAGCTTAGTGTAGATGAGAAGCCAAACTGACTATTCTTTTTTCTTCCAACAAATGTTATGCTGGTTGACACTACAAAAATGTCAGATATGTTTTGATTGTAAAAATGATTTTAATTGTAAAAAACTTTTCAAAGTTTATATTTAACAGCTAGCACAGATGGAAAAAGCAGAACCACTGACTCAATCGTCTCGCTAATTAAAGAGCAGACACTACTAACCAATAACTGTAAAAGGGCACAGTTTCCGCAAATCATTGAGGCACTCAAATCACGGTAAATCACTTTGATTTCACTTGAAATACTATCCCTGATAGTTACCCCCTAGACATCACAGTTATGCTGCGATTAATAAAACACTGTGTCATTTTATATTAAATGTTTATCACTCATTGCTCATTGGAACAAAGAGTTTTCTGAAAGTCCACATTAAGGACTAGCTATCATTCTAGGCAACCACTAATGTTAATGTACAGAACAATAACTACCTAGCAAGGTAGTTCATCAAACAGAAGAGCAAATCTGGTCCCTAATCCAGATTACCAAATTACCTAATGAATATCCACTATAGTATTGACTAAAGTATTGGGACACACCTGTTTTTCAGGGTTTGGGCTAGGCCCCTTACTTACAGTGAATGGAAATCTTAATGCTTCAGCAGACCATGACATTTTAGACAACTCCACGCTTCCAACTTTGTGGACAGAATTTGGGGAAGAACCTTTTCTATTCCAGCATGTCTGTGCCCCAGTGCACAAATTAAGCTCCATAAAGACATGGCCGGATGAGTTTCTTGTGGAAGAACTTGACTGGCTGCACAGAGCCCTGACCTCAACACCATCCAACACTTTTGGGATCAACTAGAATGGAGACTGTGAGCTAGACCTTCCCATCCAACATCAGTGCCTGAACTCATAAATGCTCGACAGAATGAATGGATACAAATTCTCACAGAAACTCCAAAATCTTGTGGAAACTGTTATAGCTGCGAAGGGGGGACCAGCTCCATATTAAAGTCTATGTATTTCAATGCAAAGTCCCAGCAGGTGTAATGGTCAGGGGCCCCCATACTTTTGTTCATATAATATAGTGCACGATGAAACCATTCTGCTTGTCCTCACATGTGACTCAAATCTACAACAAAACTTTTTTTAGAGAATAATCAGAAGAACAATAAACCCT
>JBBPCX010000088.1:24440824-24466238 GCA_037974365.1 Hydrocynus forskahlii | reverse complement strand
TTCTGCTTGTCCTCACATGTGACTCAAATCTACAACAAAACTTTTTTTAGAGAATAATCAGAAGAACAATAAACCCTTAAAATGATTATGTAAAGCACATTAAATGAATGACTTTAGACTTCTGATGGTTGGCGGGATCTTAAAGCTGTAATGGTTTTGCAGGAAACTGTGCCCAGTCCTTTTTACAACCCACAACTCAACAGTTCAGTTGACCGCCCCATTTTTGTCTTCTGCCCCTGCCCATGTAGAGGCCATCTGTATCTGTATCCGAGGCCTGGTCGGGGCTCTACTTGCCTGGTAGGTTGTTGATATATCCGCCGTCCATGAGCAGGTTGCCATCTTTGGGGTCGCATAGGGGCGGCAGGTACCCGGATAGGGTCATGCTCGCCCGCACATAGCGCCACAGAGAGCCTGCCACACGGGAGGGGGGAGGGGGGAATATCACCTCTTAATAACGGCTACAGAACGGCTACCAAAACGTGCAGGCAACCTGCCAGCAACGTAGGTTAGTGGCACACGGGCCAGCCGAAGGGAAAACGTGATGATGGTCACCCCGTGGATGGCGTGTGAGAGGCTGGAGCGCATCTGACCATTGGTGTATGTGTGACAAAGAGAGGATGTCAGAAGTAAAGTTAAAACACTGATTTTGAGAGGAAGGCTCAAAAGCACTGATGTGGCAAACACTCTTTGCATCATATGGATCTCACAAGTCCATTTTTGAATGAGGATTTTCTACCAATTTTAACCCAGTAAGGAGATGTTAGGGCCTGATATTTGGCTGATGAAACAGACTGACATTAAGGTCTCAGTAATTTATTAATAACTCTATCGATAACATACAGATAATAACTTTTTTTTTTTTTTAATGTTTTTATTTATATTTGACAATGTGATGTTCTTTTGAACAGTCAAACACACGGTCAGGAGCTAGGGGCTGCTAACGAACGCATGGCCTTCAGATGAAGATCCTGAAGTCATGCCTTGTATGCAGACAGCAGGTGTTGGCTACTGTTACAATTTTCTTGCAGTGAACAGTTACTTTATTAATTTTTATTTTATTTTATATTAAACAGTTATTTTTATTTTAGCAGTTATTACAAAAGTATTAGCTAATAAAGCACTGCGTTTTTAAAATTGTCCGGTATTACCACACCTTAAAATCAGTGATTTTGCATACAGTTCAGGCCCTAAGAGACATTCCAAATGGCTTTTATATTATTTGATGCAACACACTCCTATGCCATATGTACAACACATTATAAGCGATTTATATTTAACGTGATAGCACATTCCAATCTCGCATTTTCAGCAGAGAGGTTTGAGGCGCCAGAGCTTTTAAAGACTATCCGCGAACATGTCGGGCTTAGCCAGCCAGTCCTAGCCTGCAGTACCAAGTTGAACCAGCAGGGAGCAGGAGAGGTGTGGCAGCAACATGGGTTGGAAGGAGAGAGCGGGCATCATAGAGAAAGAGAATAACAGAGACAGGTGTGATCAGTGCATGGAGTGAATAATCAAACGGCGTGCCATGAGTCTGAAATGTATCTTTCAATCGAGGAATCTCTGGTCTGTCTTTAAGGTAACTTATGGATCTGAGCTGTAACTTTTATGATCCAGAATGCAACTTCCTCTTAAATACAAAATGCATGTGATGATGAGAATACAAAATAAAACAGCAGCTGATTTGTGTATGCACGCCCTGATGCTATGTGCACAGCAAGACAACTGTAAACGCATAGTGCAAGAGACAAGCTCAAACTGCAAGAGAACCACTCTTCTTACATCCATGCAAGAAGAATACAAGCACGACAGGCACGACAAAGAGTCAATAGAGGATCAAAAAAGCCTTCATGAATATGTGAAAGGTAAATTAACAAACAATAACAAAATGTCATATTTAAACATCCCTGACCCTGTTGGCACCAAAGCTGTGTGTCGCAATGCTGGAATTTAAGCCATTTTGAAACCACTTTTGCAGTTTCCACTACAACCCATGACCTACTGAAATAAAGAACCTGAGATTTTAAATGTTCTGATGTGTGAACTTATACAGTGAGAAATATAAGAGGTTTTTAAAAAATATTGTCTGCTCCCAACTGTAAAACTAGATACATTTACACGAGAACATGTGAAGTGGGTTGCGTGGTTGCTATAAAACCAATATTTGGAGACATAGTGTTTGGAGTTTTACAGGCAAAAAAAAGTCTGTGTTAAAAAAATGACCTTGCTGTGTGAATTCGAACCAGTGACCTTTTGATTCTCTTCATTCAGTGGCCAGCGCTCCACCACTGAACTGGCGAGAGGGCACTGACTTGCTGGTTCTTACCAAGCCATATATGGTTAAGGATGGCTGAACGTGTGGCCACATTCACGAGCTGATTATTTTTCTTTAAACCACAACAAACTGTGACACTTTTTTTTAAATAACTGACCGGAGCTTTAGTGTCTTGACGTCTGTTTATGAGTCAGCTGTGTGTTTCACTCCGCGTTTTGTCCTTTTCCGGCCACCTCAGCCGAGACATCACAGACTTTCTTTCTGGCCCACATTTTGAAGGCAAATGGACCGTCTACTTTCTCTCCCCATATATTACAGAAGCGACAAAAATCCATTTTTTTTAAACGACCAATTCTCGGACCCTAACAATGGTGGTTTCTTGATGAATGGTCCACCTCGCCAGATAAATTTGGCCCAAAGACTTAAGTCAGATGCATTGCACCTTTTGCTTCAAGTTTTAGTGCAAATGTTTATTCCACTTGAAATAAACTAGTGTATGAAAACTGCTAAATGTGGTAAGATCTTAAAAAATGGGTGGAGATACTGGAAGTGCAGCTGATATCCTGTAACATTTACTAAAGGTTTCTGCAGCCAGTTTTGTGTGAATATCTGTTAAAACCACATGCAAATTAGCAGTAGCATCTCAACTGTAGCAGCTATAGAGGTTAGACAGAGGCACAGGCCTCACAAACACACATTCTATTACAAGAATAAGAGTATTTTAACTCTCAGCTCTCACAAATTTGCATAGTGACTCCTATGACATTGACTTTCTGTGATACCAAAATTCTATTTCATATGCTGGAGTAGAATGTTGTCTATCTTTGCCATCACTTTGAGACTGAACTGTCATCTTCTTTGTCCTGAGCTTCAGTGCACCTTTTAAACCCTGCAGCCCACAAGCATAATACAATTAGTAGGCGGTTCTATAGATAGTTTGTGTGATTACAGCCTTAGTAAACTGACTGTTTCAGATTTTAGGTGGCCTGCAAGCACATACTGCACCACATCAAGATACATTTTATGCTGCTCACATCTGTGTCATTTAAAGCACAGTATTACTTATAGAGACTATGCTGTTATTCTACCTACCCTATCTAAGCTACTTATCAGCTTGATTTTTTTTTTGTTGCTCTTACTTACTCCTTTGTCTCAGAATGCTGTTCACATTATTGCAAGGCAGATGGCTAGACAAGCAATATGCCTTTACCCATCAATATCAATATGACATATGAATCAATAATTATCTAGGTTAGATTTCCAGGACCTCTAGCTCTACAGACAAAAGCCTAAAGCTTGAGGGTATGGGTTAATGCAGAAAAACACATGCAGAAGTACTGTGTTTAGCAGACTAGAACAAGCAGCTGCATCATCCTTTCATTGTGGTGCAGTGCAACTGAAATGAAGTTGAGCCATACACTTCCGATGTATACACGTGTAGGAATTCTAACAAATCATATACAGGCAGTAGAAAGAAATCTAACAAGAGAATGCACATGGCAATAACCAAATTTAAATTTGGTGCTAAAAGAATAGCAAGACCAAGAATGCTTACTTAGCCAGTAATGAATGAAACCAATTACTCGTTCAGTTGATGGTAACTAACTGACGGCTGCTGGCTTTCATTCATTGGTAGTCATTAACGTTTTTGGTCAAAACATACACAATTATCCAATTGCTAAGATTAGCACTGTGTCACTCCCTTCCACTCCATCTCGCGTTGGACACTTTAATCTTTCCTTCCAAGCCATGGGGTCCCAATGTCCGACTGGTCAGTAATGGGTTAATACCAAAACAAGATTTTGAAAGAATGGGGAGGTTGTGGGTTGTTGTTTTTTTTTTTCCCTGGGGTTCTCACTTTAAAGAAGTTGGTCACAGGGTGGGTGGGGTTTGGGGGAGAATTTTCTGACCTGGGACATTGTTTACATAGCAACCATCCACGAGGAGATGGCCATCCTTGGGGTCGCAGAGAGGAGGTAAATAAGGGGTGTAGGAGGCACTGGCTCTAACATAGCGCCACACACAGCCTGGCAAAAATGAAGATGAAGAGGAAATCAAAAACGGACAGGATAAGAGAGAGAGAGAGAGAGAGAGAGAGAGAGAGAGAGAGAGAGAGAGAGAGAGAGAGAGAGAGAGAGAGAGAGAGAGACAGAGAGAGAAATAGAAAGCGAGAGAGAGAGACAGAGTGAGAGAGAGAAATAGAGAGTGAGAAAGAAATAGAGAGCGAGACAGAAAAGGACAGGGAGAAGGAGAGATTTGTGATTTTACAGAAAAGAGATGTGAAAAGAGACATGAGGAGAGACAAAGATTGTGGAGGGAGATGAAATTATAAAAGGAAAAAAGGCAAATGATTGATAATGGTAGGAAAAAGAGGAAGAGAATATGTCCAAAACCCTGAAAGAGGACAGTTTCTACATGACACAATATGAAAGTCTACAATATTAATAAAGCTGACTTTCACACACATTTGATTGAGTCAAGAGTCAAAATAGTCTACCATTTAAACCTATTTGTGACTATAGAGATATCTTGAACTATTAAACTGGCTATTTAAAAAATAAGAGGCTTCTATATAACCTAATATAAGAGGTGTGTATTGTGTATATATAAAGAGATAAGTGTTAGCACTAAGTAATGGTTAGAGATGACAATGGCAAGCTCAGGAGTAGTATAGAAAAGGAGAGATAGGAAAAGAGAGAGAGAGAGGGAGAGAGAGAGGGGTAGAAAGTCTGCAGGCCATTTAGTTACACATTTTCAGAAAAACAAACAAAAAATTCATCTGGACATTTAATTCTGCCTGGAAAGCAAAAAGCGTACTTTCTGTAATACATCTGTTAAGATGCGTTTTAACATAATTCCTGCTGGAGCCTCTATCACTTGACTGAAAATATGCCAAAGTTGTTTATACAGATAAAGGAAAATCTATATTAAATTGAACTGTCAGTTTGGGTTATTTAGCTTAATCTATGAACATTAAGTTCACCACTCATTACATCTAACATGTTACCTTGCATCTTCCTCCAACAAGTCTGATAAGGAAAGATTCCAGCCATGAGGACAACACCTGTACTATGACCCTCCTTGGATAACAGACGAGGTCAACATAACCCACGTTACAAGCTGATGATATCTTGCTTTTCCGTAGAGGTCCACTACATTTGACCTATCAAACTTCAACCTGTGATCTCATCTCCTTGGTCACGTGTCAGAATTAGAGCAGTGTAAGCAAAGCTACAGCAGTAAACAACAGGGTTGTGATGTTAAATGGGATCAAGGAAAGCACAGGGTAATGTTACGGATCCTACTGTGGGGACAGCTTTCTCCACACCTCTAACGTTTAGAAGCTCTAATGTCACATCTAATAATGATGGCTAATTATCAGATGTTCTAATTCTATATAGTTGACCCTTTGGTCTGGACAGTATGGTGCATAATGTGTAGAGATGAACAAGGAAACAAAAAATGGGCCAAATGAATGGAACTGGGTGGAAAATGAGTATCTATCACACCGAAGCACACTTAGACAGAAAGAAATGAAAGGAGGTGACAGCTGACAGATGTAACAATGAGAGATGAAGAGGGGTGGGTGGGGGTTGTGGATAGGTGGGAGAAGAGGCTGAAGGACAAGCCTCAGTTTTGCAGTTAGTTGGTCATGCCAAGTGCAATCCCACAAGCCAAACAGGTGAACCAGGGTGACTGAATGACCATGTGCAATCCCCAAATCTAGTGTGTCGTTGACCATAATGGCAAAAGCTGCATTTATACAATTTCAAAAGGTGACAAAGGTCCAGTGTATGTTGATTTAAAAGAATGAATTACAATAACCACTAGATCAAATCAGATTTGGAGATTTGGGGTTACAGCTGTGGTCAGTCATCCTCATGATTTTACAGCAGTTAGTGGCTACAGTCTAGATGATTAAGGCTCCACATTACAGTAAGGTGAGTGGTTAGAGAAGCAAGATGGAATGACCATTCTTCAGATTTCACAGTGTAATGCTGTTGCTTATTCAGTGTCCTTAATCAAATCCCAAGCGGGCAAGTAAAAAAAAATGTAGAACATGCAGCATCCACCTTTCCCTGGTGTGTATTTCATTTAACGAGCAGTCAAAACACATAGCAAAATAACCTACACAGCAAATGTTGTATCATCAAAACTGAATCTCACTGATGTTTAGTATATCTAAAATATATTCAGACTTAATGTTGATTAGACAGGTACTATAGTGCATTCAATCACTTATTAGAATAAACAAACCATGGCACTGTTTAAACATTAGTTCTCAGTCATCGTAAAAAGCAGTATAATAATCTGTGTGTAGTTAATTGTGCCTGAACAGTCTAAATATAATATCGTAGTTGATCTTGTTGTAAAACTTACAAGGTCCTAATATAGAGCCCTGTGGAACCCCTCAATTTATTATCTGGGGAGGGGATCATTTTTAAGTTCATAATATACAGTACTGCTGATATTAAGCTAATCCATAAATGACAGTTGAAGCAGAGGGAGCTTAGGTTTAGCTCTAACTCACCATCTTTGTGTACTCGCATAGCAGACGCTGTGATATCAGTGGTCACATTGAAATAAGGCAGCCACAAGTCCTACAAATTCAAATGGAGGATTAATGAATAGGGATGTTCATAATATAACATTACTTTGATTGCCAAGTATTAAAAGTAGGCAATCAAAACATCAGCACTGGGTGTTTATAATGCAGTCCACAGTTAAAACCTTAAGGCAAAAAAGTTCAAAGAGAAACATTAGCATCTGTGACCTCATACCTCTGCTTGTTTATCCTCAAATACATTGTAAATGCTGGTGTTGAAGGCAGACCCAGAGAACATCGAGGTAATGGGGTAAGTTAGATCCAGGACTGTTTTGAACACTGAGTTCATCGCCTGAGGGTGCAGGAAAACAAGTGTTTAGTTTGGAGCACAGACATAATACAGGTGATTTTCCTTTATGTTGATCAAAGGCCAAACTATTTAATTAACCCCAATAACAAAATGAGAAACACTCTACCTTCGACCATTCTCTTGCTCGCTGCTTTACCCGAACAGCACTCCTCTCCTCTGCATACAGTGCTCCGATGAAAGAGCCGATAGACGTTCCACCCACTACATCAATGGGAATCCCAGCCTCTTCCATGGCTTTGATCACACCAACATGCGAGCAGCCCCTACATAAACAGAACAATTAACCAATTATGATCAAAAACCTGAAAATAACATGGCTTAATAAACATTGTCTAGCCTGTTCCCCTGTAATGTTTTTAGAACGGTTTCTCAACAAGTGTAATGTAAAGGCAAAAACAACAAAAAAATACAATGTGCATTTATTTGCAGAGATCAGATTTAATTTACATATGTGAAGCTGGTTGATATTGGAAAGTAAGGACTATTACCACTGCTCCTTTCCTGGAAGAATGTAGAGGAATCGAGGGGAGTAATGGAGCAGGAGGAACGGACAGAAGAAGCAGTAATTGACAAAATGGGACAGATGATACACTTCAGCATCCTCAAATTTATTGTCAACAACTGAAGAACTAAGCCTTTACAACGTTTTCTCTTTAGCGCACCCCTAACTATCCTGGTAATCAATTGCTGGTGCTACCTAGGAACTGAGGCTATTTTGTAATTGTCTCATCCATGTTTTACTATTTTACACAAAAAATATAAAAACACAAACAAAACACAGAATTTAAGCCGTACTTTGATTCCTTCTCGTTGTGCATCTTCTAGGGATGGGAATACAGTGATATTAGAGTGTCTTCTCATGTCTCCTCTGGTATTTGGCCAACCAGCATGATGGCATCACAAAATAAGTTTCCGGTTCAACTTTGGGGTTTCTGGATGCAGCCAAGTTATTCAGTCGGAACTCATTTTATCCCAAAAAAATCACTCACCTAGCTCCTCCTCCTCCTAGCACCAGAGCAATGCTGTTTCCAGTGAGGACTCGGGCCAGACGGGAGAAATCACTATGTCTGTCAGCAGTCTTCTCAAACACCTTCTCATACACTTCCCTCTGTCATACAGACAACCACAACCTGTTTCTAAGCTTTTAAGACCTGCACATTCCATAAAAATTTTTTGTGTTGTCATTTTGGCATGAATTTGATAGCAGTTTAACAGTTTAATTTTTACAAAAGACCGAACACCTACAAAAGAATAACAATAGTTTTACACACTCTCATTTCTGAAAATACACTAAAAAAGCTAGACCTGATTCTGGAAGACCGCAATGTGTAATTCATCAGTTCTTAATGGGTAATTCTTTATTTATTCATTACCAGTCTGGTGGGGCTGCGCCGTGAGAAGACTCTGCGAGGGCATTTGAGGTGGAGATGACCGGAGCACCAGCTACGCATGTTCAACCACTCCACAGTTCTGGAGGGGCCCGGTCCGTCCTCTCGGTGTAGCAGAACCAGCTGCTTTAGCGCCCGCACTGCTGTGTTTTCCAACATCTGCTCCAGCTGAAGAGAACAATAACAAAACCAGTTCATTCATTTCTCTCCTTTAAACACATAAAGGGGAGCAGAAAATCAACAAATGATAGTGTTACATTAGTAATTATTGTGACATGATTCACTTTTGTGACCAAAATGTGACCAAAATTATTTACTTTTGTTGGATTACATAAATAGATTTACAAAACACTATTATTATTTATATGGCTCATTTACATGTTGTAGTACTGCCAACGGGCAATCTAACAAGTACCAAGAGAACACATACACACCTGGCCAAGAGTGGGCTCCTGGTCCCCAAGGCCAACAATGAGAATGCAGTCTGCTTGCCTAATGCAGCGCTGTGTCCAGGGGGTCATACTGTTGTCTGTTTGATATAAAACTATTCGATTGATGTCCTCCTGCTGTGCCAACCATCCAGATAACCTGTATTCGTGAATGCTGAGAGAGAAACAAAGCAAGGGGCAGCAAAAAAGTCAGATTTAGTTCTGATGACTATTACCACTTTTAATCTTTTAATTGATCATGTCATCATATTTACCTGTCTAAGGCAGAAGCTCCAAGTCTCTCTCTGATAATGTCACTTGTTAACAGTAGGGTAGGACCTACAATCGGACAGGAGTATCATAAATATCATGTTAGGAGGCACTATTTTATTCCATACACCTTGCTATGAGCTGAGTGAGATTTGCTTATTCTGTTATTTTCCCCAAACTTTCTCTTCCATTTTTAGTATAAGTTAGTCATCGTTACCATATTACTCATGTATTTATATTGTGCATTATGTACACAAAATATAACCCTTTAAAAGGGTCTCCCTGCACTTTAACAGCAACATGGCACTTTTGATGCATAGTTAGAAACTGAAAATATAATGTAAACAAATGTGGAATCTATAACTTCAAACATGCTTTGTAACTCATAGTGAAGAGCATCAGTGTCCACCACAGATAACAGCTGAAATACACACTGGCACTGCTTAAAAAACTGAGAAAAGCATCTAATTTCCATACCTGATTCTGAGTCCAAGTCATGTCAAGTTTCAGTCCGTGTTTAATGCTGCCATAAGTTAGAGTCACAGTAATACATTATACTAATTAGCACTTAACGACTATGGGCAGGTCATACCTATGGCGCTGAGAGCATGGCTGAGCTCCAAGTTGAAGGCATTGATTGGCACTTCATCACAAACAGGAAGTACTGCTACAGTGGAGAGGTTACTGGCTGGGTTGGTGACATCAGTGCTTGATGCCACGGTAGGCAAACCCAGAGCAGAGCCTGTAAAAAGAGAATTCACATGGTAATGGTGTATATTTGTTGACCCTCACTTGTGGACTCCAAGTAAAGGCAATTAGGTCATTTTACTGTTACGTTTCTAAAGTCTTTCTTAAGTTCCCCATTTGTCCTGACATAATAATTACAGAACTGTACAAACTTTGGGGAAGTGGGCTAAAGTTATAGCTTCTTGTTTTAGAATTTGTCAGCATGATGACATCCTTTGTGTACTTGACTCACTTGAGAAAGGTCCACGAGTCTGCTGAAGGTTTCCTAGAATCTTCTGGCTCAACAAATGGATCAGCCGAGTAACAACCTACATCCAGACATACATTCATACACACAGACATAAATATACATATACATATATATGCATACATAATCATACATTAGTCAGTCCAAATCACATTAACTTTAATCTTGAAGTCTAGTTATGTGTAGATGTGTGTCTGACACCTGAGGATAACGTCTCTTGATGTTGTTCAGAGTTCCTTCCGGGAGTTTGACCAGTTCTGTGTCTCGGACCGCATGCACTGTAGTTGCCCGGGGCTGCCTGGTCAATGCCTCTACCTGAAATACAGGTATTCAATATCCCATACAATAAACAGTAACGCTAAAAAAAAAGTGGAAAAAGAGAGACCAAAGCAAGACAGAAGAGAGGCAATCTTGTAATTTTAAATTCATTTTTTTTTATATTACATATAGTAGAAATTTTAGAAGGTTGAGGCACACATAGTTCAGTTTTTGCCTTGCTATGCAGCTCAATCAAGTGATGAATGCCTTGAAAATTAGCTGGTGGGTTTTTGAAGTTTAAGATAAGATGAGATAAACCTTTATTAGTTCCGAAAGTGGGAAATTTGCATTGTTACAGCAGAAAGTGAACAGTACATAGGTAAGAGCAGCAGAACATGGACAGTACAAAGAGGAGCAAAACGATAGATTAAAAGTTATACAACACAACATGATAAAATAAAAAGTACACTTTACAACTACTACAAAAACTATAAATACAGTAACCCCCCACTTTTCGTGGGGGTTACGTTCCCAGAGCACCTGCGTATAGTGAAAAACCGCTTTGTTGTTATGTGGTTAAAAAAAAGCCTAAAATTGCCTATTTTTATAGTGTAGACCCTAAATATGCCCCCAAATATGCTCCGAAAACAATTTAATGTCATTTTAAAGGTAAACCCGTATTACACTGAACTCCCGCAGTGCTAGAATGTAAAATACCGATGTTACCCCTGTATAGACTGTACTGTAATTCATGCACATGCGTTTCCTTTGGTTTGCACTGTTTTCTTTGGTACAAGCAAGGAAAATACAGTAATAAATTCATTAATTTTACAGTAATAAAAATACAGGGCTTTAGGAAGAACAAAACGAAAAACACGAGACCACTCGAGACGCTCCAAGGGGGAAATTCTGGTCTGCAGCTGCCACACAGTGCAGCAGACGGGGGGGTGTGGCGGGCGAGGCCTGGATGTTACATAAGCAAAAAAAATAAGCAGGATATCTGCAGTTTCCGCCTTAGTTCGGTTCTCAGAAAAAAATCCGCGTTGGACTGATACCGCAACTGCTGATCCGCGTTAAAGTGGGGGTTTACTGTATAGACATTTGTATGTGTATGCAAATGTGTATATAAAACCTATATATGTACGTGTATATGTACATAGTGGTAATATATACTCAACCGAATAAATCAGAGTTCATTAGAAGAACTCACCACTCCAATGAGATCTCCTCGTCCATACTCTCCAACCAGCTCCTTTTTTCCATTGGCTTTACGGATAACAGAACGCAGACGACCATTCAGTACAATGTAGGTGCAATCTGACTGATCATCTTGCCTAAAAGAGAGCAGGTCATTTGGGTTGAATTCTTATGAGTACTAAAAAAACCACATTGTACAGTATATGTCCAAATGTAACCAGACACACCTAACTGAATTCTGCTACTTTAAGGTGCACACATTACTGATACAGGTGTTCAGCTGTACACACAGCTTTTATAATCTTTATATATAAACAATGGCAGTAGAATGAGATGCTCTGAATGGTCGTTATCCAGACCTGACCATCAATCATCACTAATGATGATTGTGATTGAATGTGATCAAATTCTCACAGCAGTGATACAAGATCTAACGTAAAGCCTTCACAGAAGAGCAGAAGCTGTTACTGCATTACAGAGAGGACACACTCCCTATTAATACCCTTGGTTTAAAAAAAAAAAAACATTAGATGAGCATGTGTCAATAAACATTTGGACATGCAGTACACCAAGAGATGTTTATATAGTACAGAAAATAATAGAACAGAAAATAATTCGAAAGTCTCAGTTTTAATAACTGTTCTTCTATAATTTATAATAATACTTTACCATTAATAGTAATATTATTTGCAACTACCAGTAGAAGTAATAACAAAAGTTAGTACCAGCGATCATTGTACTGAAGTACCTATAGAGAGCGCGTCCAGCCTCCACAGCCATCCAGTCAATAGCAAAGTCCATCTGCCTTACGAAGGGAGACATGCGGATGGCCACAGTGTGAGCTGCACTTAGAACCACGCTAGGCTGCTCTCGCATGATCCTACAGATGACAGAAAAGGGCAGAGCATTTCAGAGTGTGAATCTACTCTAGAAACCACACCAATCACCAAGTAAACCAAGTCTCAAAGCATAGATGTTATTCCTAGGCCAGCATTAAAGACATTCTAAAGACATTATTGTGCCCCACAACGATGCTATTTCAGGGCCTTTAAGTAAGTTGAGGCTTTCTAGAGATTCTGCATTTCTCAGTTCTTAGAGTCTTAGAGTTGCTTCTAGTCACTTTTCATTTTTTCTCTATATATGTGTATGAACTTTTAATTAATGCAGTGTAAGAATTTCTGTGAAACTAGACACGTCGTTTTTTGCAGATAAATAATAAAATAAATTAGGTAAAACATATTTTTGCTGTACTGTTATACTATAGTGTGCCCTTCATATTCACAGTAACGTGACATGACATCTGCTTTCAGGACTCACTCATAGAAGTCAGATTTGGAGATTTTTAGGAAGGTGCAGTCTCGGACAGCCCGGATGGTAAAGATCAGTGGCTCCCCAGTCAGTACTGCCAGCTGACCCACCATCTCACCCGGCTGTGTCACAAAAAGGCACACATCCTCCTGCTTGTCAATCATGCGCTGATACACGTGCAGGCAACCTGACAGCACAAAATGCAGACTCACATCCTGACAGCAGTAAAAGAGAGAGGAAGAGCGAGACCAGACAGAAGAAGAGAAACAAGAGAATGGATCAAGTGAATAGATAATGAGGAAGGAGAAATAGGGAGAGAAGAGGGAACAGAATATTAGATCCAGAGTTAGAGAGACTTAAAACATGTACAGGAAATGTACCTGACTAACACACTGTGACTTACTCATTGATTGATTTACCAATAGAACTGTACCTTTATATGAATTCCTTTTAAATCCTTTTGAAGCTTTAATACTCTAATCAGAAATGTACCAATACAATACATATATTACATGTGACTTTTACAGTGAATGGCACCGAACAGCTGTTATTATTCTTGCATAACCCAAAACTACAAATTCAATTGCACAGTTCCTGACTGCTAAGGCAAACAAACCCTAATACTGTCACTTTATATGGAAATTGCAATTTGAAATGGCCTGATTATAATTAGATCCAAAATTATTCAACACTGTCTGAAGTCTTAACTGTAACCTGATAACGACATAGCTTGTAAAATTGCAGCTTTGCACACTACTTTCACCATTCAAACCTCAACAATTCGAGAAAATGGATGGGCTGGTTTTTCTGTTGTTTATTATGACTTTGAAGAGGGTTGAACCCTTCTGTAAATTGATCTCTACTGTCTCAGTAACATTCAAAACATCAAATTACATATATGAAGTTCTTTATGGAATTAAAAGGTTGAAACATTCAGGTATGTGATGTGAAGGAGTACCTGATCTCCTTGTCTGGCAAGGACAGCTCCAGCTTTAGCATGGTGCAGGGTCACTCGACCATTCAGCAGAACAGGGTCCTAAAAAAAATGGCAAAAAATGAAGGAAGAAGCGTGGTGCAATCAGCATTAAGCCACATTTCTAAATCATCACCCACTTTTGTTAAGTACATTTTTCTATTCCTTAATCCATAAAAGCTCATTCTGGGCATATATGTTTAAACTTGTTAGCTACATTAGCCTCACAGCTATGGACCAAACCAATTCTTTGTAATGGACTATTTTGTTCTGTTTTGAATTAGACTGTAGAGTGTTAAGATCAGTTAACACTGTACTGGATGAAAAACATTTCAAACTTTGGCTACTTGTGGAAAAGTAAAAGCAACGAGAAATGCTATGGGAAACTTGCTGATGCTCTGTAATCCTTCTGAACTCGATACACTTAGGTCCATAAGTATTTGGAAACTGATGCAGTCCTTTGCAATCAATGACTGTCTGAAGTCTTGAACCCAGGGACATCACAAAATGCTGAGTTTCCTCCCTTGAGATGCTTTACCAGGCCTTTACTGCTGCTGCAATCAGTTGCTACTTGTTGGTCTTTCTGCCTTCAGTAACCGTTCTGCTGGACTGATGTGGCCATTGAAGAATATCTCATTTCTTTTCCTTGAGATACTATTGTGTTGTTTTCGCTGTGAATTTCAGGTCATTATCTGTCTGCACTGTAAAGCACTTTCCAATCGGTTTTGCAGCATTTGGATGCATGTGAGCCTACACCCTTCAGGATTTATCCTGTTGCTTCAGTCAGCAGTCACATCATCAATAGACACCAATGACCCAGTTCCACTGGTATACATGCTCATGTTATAACACTGCCTCCGCCATGTTTGACAGACATTGTGGTACGATTAGGATCATGAGCTGTCCATTTCTTTCTCCATACTTTTATCTTCCCATCACTCCAGGAAGATAAAAAGTTAATCTTGGTTTAATCTGTCCAAAGAAGCTTATCATAGAACTGGGCAGTTTTCTGGCCTTTCTCTTCTTCAGTGATAACAGTGGTTTGCATCTAAAGGTAAATCCTGTGTACTTACATTCATGAATGTGTCTCTTGATTGTAGACTTTGACAGTGATATGTTATCTTCCTCAAGAGTGCTCTTGACCTGGCTAGATATTGTGAAGGGGATTTTCTTCACCAAGGAAATAATTCTGCAATCTTCCACTTTAGTTCTTCTGTGGTCTTTCCAGGCCTTTTGGTGTTGCTGAGCTCAGCAGTACACTTCTTTTTGTTTATTTGTGCACTCCAAAACTCTCTGATAGGGGTTTATTTTGCTTTCCAGATTAATGATAGCCTCCTTCATTTGAACTGACACCTCTTTGGATGTCACATTGAGTTTCACTGAACAACTGCCAAATGCAAATTCAGTGCTTTGAATCAACTCCAGACCTTGAATAATAAGGGAACAGGCCACACCTAGTAATGACAATGCTTGTCAGTCACATGTGCAGTTATGTTTGAGCCTCTGAAAATGGTGAAACTAAAATTTCTTTGTTAATCCCCTTAAATTAGCTGAAAGTCTATCCTTCCATCTCATCTTGATTGCTTAATTTCAGATCCATTGTTTTGGGGTAAAGAGTGAAAATCACAAAAATGGCATCATGTCCAAATGCTTATGAACCTAACTATACGTGTGCATACATACGTGCAGACAACAGTACACCCACACACACACACACACAAGCTGTACCTCGATTCTCATGAGTTTGAGGATTTCTTTCTGGGCTTCTTCAAACAGGGAGGCATTGGGTCGTCCTGGTAACGGACAGTAAATATTCTCTTGGCCCGATTCTTCCTCTGGGTACAGATACACACCTGATGGCACGTCATCTACTGTTACTTTTCTTTCTCGCTGGTCCTGAGACTGACAAATACAAACATACATAGTGACAAGCTTTGCAAAACGGGCCAGAAGTGTACACACAAATATAAATATTTGCAAGCATAAAAACAGGGTCTATTCCATTTATAAAATGTGTGTCTAAATGTATGCATATGTCTAACCCGTGTAAATATTGGTGGTGTTGGCGTTCCATCCTCAGCTGACACAGAAATCCGACCCCTCTCATACGCCATGTCAAAATCTGAACGCAGGCTCTTTTGCATGCCTACAAAACACACACACACACATTTGCAAACCAAAGTCCACCAAGTCTCAGGTCATTAGTCAGAGATGAGAGGGATAACACATCTGAATCAATTTACCAATCATCTATTTACCAGAAGTGATGAAAAATGGTATTATAGACTTAATTTTTTCATAAATCGGTACAACTATATAAAACTATTTTTCCTATAAATGATTTGCAAAGTAAGCATAACATTTGCACAACATTTTTACAACATACCTGCAGTGCCTGGTTAAGTGTTGTAATTGTTGCTCTCTTTAGGACTGCCTCTACTTGACCCGTAAATATCCATTACTCATGATTAAATTACACATTTATTCACTAATACAGTGTGCAACATTTAGTTCATACACTTTGAGTCCCTCTGTTTCAGAGGATCCCAGCCAGCATAAGATAGCACACACACATAAAAAGCTAAAGTAGAGTTTTGTAGTGGAAAAATATAGAATGCCTATCTGTTTGTTTTGTTTAGTACACTCAGATGCACTTCACCAACCACAACAGAAGCAAATATTATTATTATCAATGTTCCACATGTAAAACTTAGAAAAGTACATGACTCGAACATATTATAAAAATTGCTGCTTTAGCTGCACTACAGGAAACATTGTTTATATTATTATTATCATTCTCATATTCTAATTATTATTGTTAATCTGCTGTTTATAAACCTCTTATTTACACCTCTACAGTGCATCTCTTTACACAGGAATATTGCATTTATTATATACTTATATGAGCATCAGGTGAACCAGTGACAGGGTCAATGATCTTGTGTCCGAATGATATTTTAAGCATTTACACACATGAGCACTTCCTCACACATACACACACACACACACACACACACCCACACACATACATACATACAGACACACACACACACACACACACACACACACCCACCAGCAATGTCCACTGGCATTGAGATAGCTCTGCTGAGGGTTGGAATGGTGCTGCTGCCTTCCTTCCCGTGATCACCTACAGCAAAAACACACAGCACGAAAATGAATCCTAATTCACAATTTATTTAACCCGTTAGAAGCTCCGAGTTGAAATATATCGTACAATAAACCAGAAGCCATGTCCTTCACAGACACATACACGTTATCAGAACAAACTGTTAGCATTTGATGCTTTAGTAAACAGAATATGTAGGCTCAACTGTCCCTTCACAAAGCATTTAAGTGAAAATGATCTAATCACATGCATAATTAGGGCTTTCAGCATGAATTCAGATGTTTTGAGCTCATCTGGCTAATGAAGTACTTGGGCAGGGTCGTTTCAAAATAACGATGCAAGATTTTAGCAATTAAGTAATTTTACAGCTAACTAATTAGCCACTTCACAATACACTGGTACATCAAGCATTCTGGTAAATATGAAAATGTCAGCCCATTTTTAGTCATTTGATACCATCACGATGTATTCTGGAAATTGATTTGGGACACATTTGCTCTTTTTGTATTAAAAGTAGATAACAAGTAATGAAGACCAAATGGCAATGGGCAAATTACATGGTTAAATTATTATACACCTGCATCAAACCACATCAGGTTCAGTGAATAAACTTGCTTATGTGTTTTCTGACACTTTATGATAGGCTGTCATCTATAAAATATGAATGAATAATCGAACAGACAAAGTACAAAGTGGCAAAATGAGTGATGCTTCAATTTTTATCCGTGTGATTTACTTCTGTCCACTTTTTAAATTTAGATTTTTATAGAACAGTGTGTCATACAGTGTCAAAAACAACATAGGTAAGTCTTGACTGACTGACTATATTTGGGCAAATGCAAAAGAAGTGTTTTGGTTTGTAATAGGTGCAATGCATTTTGCGTGCTGCTCTTTGGTGCGACTGCATTTTGTGGGGAAATCTAGGCCCCTGGTTTGAAACAAACTCATCTGAAAAGCTGCTACGAGTCAATCAGTCTATGTCATCTGTGTTTGTTCTGTACCACAGGAAAAGCAAAGGTCTCTCTGAGTATCCTGAGTATGACTACACAAACACAAACACGTCATTAACAATATGCAGAAGGCCCAGGGTCTCAGCAATGCACCCTTTGAGTTTTGCTGCTTAATGTTATTCATGAATAGAAATCAAATAGTTTGTTTTACTTTGGTTTAGTTACTTAGCAACAGGAAAACACACAGCCAAATACAGCCTTAAAAAAACGGGCGGGGTGTCTGGTCTTTTTTTTGTGCTCTCAGAAAGAAAACAATGTCTGCAAATAGAATGACACTCTGTCTGTTCGTCTCTCCATGTTTTTCTACTCTGCAACAGTTTTAGTGCTGGTTTCAGTGTTGGTGTTTTGGGTCTTACTGCCAGCGTCTCGGACAGCAGCGTCCCGCTGATCATCCGGCACCGTGAGGCTACTGAATCGTTTGCTGTGTCTTACAGGGCTGGTGCGGGTGGTGTGAGGTGAGAGAGGGGGTAACCGCAGTGGCTGCATTTCCTGCAAAAACACAAACTATTCCATTTGTTCATATTTTTAAATTACATTCCAGTGCAGTGACGACTGGACAGGCAGTCACAGTATGTAATTTTAAGAAGCAGCTCAAGACATATTTTAAAAACATTTGTTCATGATTTCTTTGTTTTTCTTAGCAGTAGTACCCAATTTAGCATTTTCTTTTAGTGTTGCTTTTCCTCTTATTATTACTATTATTATTAAGGAATAGTGTATAACACACTAAAACAAACAGTGCTTTGAATACCTTGATCTCAATCATGCACTGCTTCCAAATGAATGAAATGTATTACCCCAAAGCAAGAATTGCCATAAGAAAGTAAAATGAAACACAGTTATTGTGTTGGTGTATTTCAATTATGTGGAACCAGTAGACATATTTGAATCAAGTTATCCAAAGCAGTACATTTTCTATTGCACGCTTACAGAATTGGGTTAGTTCAGTAGAAACAGAAATTCTGAAATGGAACCCAAAAAAATGGAACTCAACTCAGTCGATTTGTTCCAGAATACAGAGTATAGAGTTGCTTTAAGTAGCTCTGTCTGTGTGTGTGTGTGTGTGTGTGTGTGTGTGTGTGTGTGTGTGTGTGAGTGTGTGTGTCTTACATGACTGAAGAGCTCATTTGTGAGGCCTAGGTAGTTGTGCAGGGCCAGAACTGTCACTCTCTGTAGCCTCACCATTATAATCTAAAGAAATGAAAGAAGCACCGTATAATTTAACAATGACACACGCAGCTCTGGGGTGCAAAGCCTTTGCAGCTGAACAAATCTGCACTATACACAATTCTTACCTGCACCACACGCACTAAGCTCTCTGGATATTTTTCAAAAATGGACAGAAAAGCTTCAACAGGCAGGCGGAGGACTGTAGACACCTCCGCAGCTCTGGCAGACACTGTCCGATATGGCCTTTGGTGACCCTGTTAACCACGCACACGTACAGTAAAAAATATGACCTATTAACCCACTACATTTGGTATTTTCTCAAATAAAATAATTTTAAAGGTTTTTTTTAAGTCATGGTTTTTAGGTTCAGTTTATATACATGAAACAGAAAGAAAGTGTGAGTGAAACACAGAAAGTGTGTGTGTGGGGGGGGTCTCATAAAAATGAAAGAATGTGGAGATTATGCAAGACCTACACACATAAGCTGACATGGAGCTGAGTGTGCTACATGTGCGAAGTGGCTGTAAATGAGGTCATCACTCCACTATGCAAGATCTGGGCAAGAAGTTGTAACTTACTGTGATGACATCAAGAATGCTCAACAGACTATGAACAGAGTCTCCTGGGTACACTTCTTTCACCACTCCATCCTTGCCATCCTTCAAAGACAAAGAGAGAATGACTCAAGAGACACTGGGAGGCAAGTGGTTAAGGGTTAATGATAACATGCATAAACCTCTCTAGATAGCAAAGCATTCCATTATCTAAGCGACATTACAGATCATTCATACCAATGACTAGTAGTTGAGCTAGACTGTTACTCATTAACACACACACACGCGCGCACACACAAATACACACACCTGTCCAGTAAGACACAGCTCCAGTTTGCCGTCCTGCACCACGTAAATGCTACTGTCAGGCTGTCCAGGCCTGAAGACGTACTCGCCCTGCTGGAACTGCAGGAACACCATGTGCTTACACAGCTCCAGAAATAAAGGCTTCTCAAAGTGGCCTAATACACTACACACATACAAAAACACACAAAACACAATGCAGTAGAGTTATTCATTTTACATTTCCATAAAAAAGAGAATATAGCACACCTCGTGATTTTCCATGTAGTTTCAATGATTAGTGTGTAAGAATTAGGGGTGTAAAAATGTGTGAACATCACAATTCAGGTGCATTCCTTATGAATGTTAAAAGTGATGCATATTCTTTCGCCTAAAATATAAAAATGAAAATGGCTACTTCAAAACATAAAAATGAATTTAAAAAAGTGTTTTACTGTGTATATTTTATTACTGTGTAAATAGTTAATCCAATAACATTTATGTATTCAATACATGCTTAAAAAAATGAAGCATTCCATTTAAACTGAATCAAAATGTGGCATAATCTGAAATTTCACAAAACACTGAATTGTTTCTGGAAAAATCACCAATGATCTAATGACATTATTGTAAGTTCTGAGATTTACACCCCTGATAACGACACGTGCCGTCATTACGTACAAGGAAACATCAGTGTTTTTGCTGTATTATCAAGTCTTTATCTTGATTGCAGTACTCATACCAAGAAAATACAGGTCAGTGTTCATGGGTCAAATATAGAAGAATCTAATCTGAGCACAGTGACAAACTAATGATGACTGAAGTAACAAACAGTAACAAATATAGTAACAAACTGTGCTTTCTTACCGCACATTTTTGAGCATGTAGAGCACCTCTGAGGGCAAGTGTGAGTTGGCCACATCGAATTCAGTGAGATCAGCCTCCAGTACTGAGGGAGGAGGCTCCTTCATCTGGAGAGTGGGTACTTCCTTCTTAAAGCGCAAAATCCTTAAAGAGAGTGGGGTGCAAGAGAGAGTGTGTGAGAAAGAGAGAGACAGAGAAACAGAGAGTGAAATTATGATAATATTGAATACATGAAGATGGAGATGTTTTAGAAAGTTCTAATCACAAAGATCAAGATAGGAATGACATGGTCACCAGTTTTAACCATGGTATCAAATCTAGTGATAATAGAAGTTTAAAACCAGGACACGTTTACAAAGTTTTAATCTGAACAGTGAACAGTAATAGTACTGAAATTCCAATTCACTTTTCCAATTGTTGTTACTTGTTCTTGGTGTTATAAAGAAATTTGAGAAGTTAATAAAAAGTTTATCAAAATAAAACCTGTTGTAGTTTTATATATTTTTTTATGTATTAATATTAATTATTATTAATTATGTATTAATAATTTTCAGTACATTTCACAATAATAATAACAAACACTGATCATGTTGGGATACTGATGTCATGACAGAAAATACTGACCCATCCCTTCCCTAAGTACATACTTTTTGGCAATGTTGAGCATCTTCTGCTTCTTCTTTAGCCGCGGCCGGGAGGATGAGGAGGTTCCAACTAAAGATGACGTGGACTGAGACACCTTTCTCATTATCTTCCTGCCATAGAATAAAACTTTGTCTCTTTTGCGGAAACGATACTTGGGGGTTTCTTGAGCTGCAAGGTCTGTAAATTCAAAAAAGTAAAAAGATTTCAGTGTGTGTCTGAAAATTAGGAAAACAGAGAATCAACAAAGAATATACCAAACAATAAACCAAATAAAAAAGCACACAAGTAACTGAATTTTTTACTCTAGCCGGTTCTAGATACTAACTCCGGAGCTGGATTCTCCGCAGGACGAAGAAGATAAGGATGGCAATGAGGACTATGGCGATGCCAGCGCCAAGCACTATTCCCACCATCTGAGAGAGAGAGAAAGGGAGAGAGTCAGAAAAGGGAGGGAGAAACACTCTTGAAAGTAAATTTTTCTGTTTGTTCTAGGCTTAGATGTAGAACCTTTTTGTTCCATGGAGGTTCTTCAAACATTAAAAAGTTTCCTCACTGCGCTGGCCCTATCATTCGTAGATTACGAGCCTTAGTAATGCCACGGTCACTCACGGCCAGGAGTTCAAGAGACCAGAATTCTGCCTTTAAAGCTGAAAAATGGCTTTAAAGTTTTAGTATTAGTATGGATTTTGTAGTTACTGCAATTTCGAACACCATCATTTCCCTGAAACGGGACAACTTTGAACCAGGATATTTTCTCACAAGACAAAGGAGATGTCCTAAACCCCATTTGTAGTCTAATTTTGACCAGATATGTAGTTACTGCACTTTGGCTTTGTAGGGCAGAATTGGCTTTTCTATCTCGGGGTGGGTATGGAGGCACTCCCTCTCCTCTTATTACGCAGCGTGATGCTAGCCGGTGTCAGCTGATGTAAAGTGAAGTAAAGTAAAGTGGCCCCTTACAGTCATGCGTGAACACAGCACAACACAGCACACAGTGAGAACAGTGTGAAGCAGGGGGCTGCCACCAACAGGGAGCAGTGTGTGGGGACGGCACCTTGCTCAAGGGTACCACTAACAGTCCAGGGATTCAAACCCATGACCTTCTGACCTAACCACCAGGCCACCAGCTGCCCCATGTAACAGACTTGGCAGTTATCAGTCTCCTCCAAGCGTTGAATTGTAAACTGACATTACATTAGAACTAGACTAAAAAGAAGAGGAAGCACTTGCTAGGCTTCACCCTTCCAACTTGGTGGCACAGTGTGATAGGGAGGACCAAGCCAGTTGGTGGAACAGGACACGACTACACCGGGGAAGAAACTGGGTAAAAATCTGAGGAAAGGGCTCCTCACATTCACGCAACTCACAGTTTGCTAAGGAATCCCCACTAAAATTTTCTTCAGGGGACTGAAAGTAGTTTTTTGCTCTACACCAGGTATTGCTAAACAATTTTCCTGGCATCTTTCTGGTTAATAGTGAACAGGATATGAATGAAACAGCCATCAAAAGATAAGATGGAGTTGCACAAGTTAAGTCACAGCACAACATGCAGAAATTCCTCTGAAGACATTTTTCCTTCAGTAACTGTAATATGTGCATATTTACTAACCATGCTGGTCTGAAGCTGGTCTTCCACAAACGTCTTTAAGTTTACCAATCCGTCCTGTTTAATACAAAAAAAAGACACAGAGACTGAGCGAGGCAGACAGAAAAAGAGAGAGAATATGTTTAGAGTGAGTTTGACAGAGACATCCTTCATGAGTCATGACTACGATACTTATTACACTTGGAATAGCAAATTTTCCTCCTCTTCTCTTCCACTCAATCATTATACAAGCCCAGATCAGCCCCTCTTTCAGTTCCTCCTACACTGTGTTTCTAGCTCCCACTCTCTCATTCCTTCTTTTCTCCCATTTGTCTGTCTATTGAAATCTTTGTTCTTTTCTTTAATAATATCAAACAGGGGTGTGGTTTAGCCTCCTAGGTACACAGACATGAAAACAGGATTCAGACATGAACTAAACACAGCATGTGTCAACATGTTATGTATAACAGAAGGACTGAGCAATGAGAAAGAGAGATAGAATGATTAAAAATGGCATGTAGAGTAAACACACTTACAGAACTTCACATCAAAAAATAACTTCAGTAACAATAATAGGATAAATTATGCTAAAATTATTTTGACCCATTTTAAATATTGAAACAGACCAAGTATGAGTTAATTCTCTTCAAACCCAAAATGTCAAATTTTAAATCCAAACATAGATTTGGATGTTCTTATATCAACCCCATGAAACCTACATATTAGTACATACTGCGTAGTACCAGTTAATTACTTAGTACATATTCACAGTAGTTACTGAATGGTTTAGTAGTTACTAAATAATAAGTCTTAAATAATCTAAATCACAGCAAAACGTCATACCATGTGTTAAATAAATATATTTTTCATAAACATTGTATTTAAACATTGTTCAAAATTATTTACAATTTTAAAATGTGCCATTCCCACCCCAGTCCATGGAAACTAAGCCACAAAAGTAGCCTGTTTTGAATTATTTAACATATCTGACTATTCAGTCTATGGCAATGTACCCCTGTAAATTCATTATGAAGTTATAAGAAGTTTTTCAGCCAGTACTTGTTTTAGAATGAGACACAATACAAGGCCAATCAGGACAGTAGATATTTACATACATCGGTAACAAAAAGTAATCAATTCTGCAAGATGTGGATAAAATATCAGTAACGTGGTTTTACTTCTACATATTCCGATTGTGAGGCCCAATTTGAAAGGATGAAGAGGGCTGAAAAAACTCAGGTTTAAAAATTATTAACAGACACAAATGATAAAAAAGCTCAAGAAAAATGTAGAGTATGGCTCCATAAAGATTAATAATTGAAAAAGAAAGCTGAAGTTTGAGGGGTTAATCTGTCTTATGTTTATGTTCTGGGAGTGTCTCTTATGTTTAATCTACAAACAATTCATCAGCAAACACAGTTCACTCTTTTAAACTGTGTAGTATTTCAGATAAGAACACTTATGATACACTGTGTTGCTTTCTCTACTTTAAAGCAGATATAGGATCAGCTTTCAGTAATGCAGTTGTAATATGAACTATTACAAGAGAAAATGCAGTGTTTTTCTCAGATCAGCCCCAAAAAGATGCTTATAAGGAGCCGCTGTCCAGGGGTCACATAATCCCACTCAGCCAACCAACTCTGACCATCTGCCCTAATCAGTGAAAGATTAACAAAGCAATCAAGTGGTTCAACAGCGAACCAATCAAGAAATGAGGCTGATAATAGTAAAGAGAATGGGAGAACAGTTAGTACAGATCCATGAGCATTTGGTGGAAGAAAGGTGACAGCTGGTCACAAAAAAGAACAAAAAAGATGAAGGAAAGGGGTTGGAGCGGTTTAACAGACTGCAACTGATTGCAAAAGTCAATTTGTTGAAAAAGTCAATATCCCAATTTTTATATATTTATAAACCAAAAAAAATCACAACCTCTATTTCCCTGTGAATAAAAATGGCTGTTTTTATTACTTTAACTTTAAGACTGAAATATTTCATATTGGTTACCCTGTACTGTGCCTTCTTCAAAAATAAGGTCAGTGTGAATGGGTAAAGCTCAGCTGCTGTAGGCTGAACAGTAGATATGAAGAGTGTAAACATGTTGGTTTTGTGATGTCATTTCAGCTTAGTTTCTATTTATGGACTGTAGGGAGCGATTGATAGGTTTTAGCAGTGA
>JBBPCX010000088.1:24425597-24436510 GCA_037974365.1 Hydrocynus forskahlii | reverse complement strand
GTGTATCTAGTTTTTAAATAATTACCAAGAAGCTAGTAAACCTTAAAAATTATTTTTTTTTGTGTTCAGAATAATGAACAAAGCTGTATTGTATACAGCTATGTAAACAAGAATTAAGTTATAATTATGTAATAACAAACCTAGCATTCAGAACGGCTCAAATTTGAAAACTGGAGCAGATAACCTGACGGAAATCACTATAAATAAAAAAATATCCTACTTAAAATTTACATTGTAATAATTATTATTTTATAAAATCATGTACATGATTACTACAAAAAGTGATGCCAAACTCTCAGTAGTTTAATGACTGTGCTGAAGAACCACAGAACATTTTAATAGAAACGATCAAGAATTCAGTCGAATCAGAATCAAGAAACCGTACTGAACCTGCTATTACATACACAGTACTGATGTGTACTACACTATATGGACAGTATTGGGACACACCTGTTTTTCAGGGTTTGAGCTAGGCCTCTTATTTCCAGTGAAGGGCAATATTAATGCTTCAGCATACCAAGACATTTTGGACAACATGCTTCCAATTTTGTGGACACAGTTAGGGGAAGACCCTAAAGCAAACATCCAAAGCAAGATCAATAAAGACATGGTTGGACGAGTTTGGTGTAGAAGAACTTGACTGGCTCGCACAGAGCCCTGACCTCAAACCCATCCAACACCTTTGGGATGAACTAGAATAGCAGGCCTTCTCAATGCTCTACAGAATGAATGGAAACACTTTAAAATCTTGTGAAAAGCCTTCCAACTCCATATTAAAGTCTGTGTATTTGACAGCAATGTCATTGAGGTGGTGTAATGATCAGGCGTCCCAATACTTGTGTCCACATAGTGTATTCTGGCGTATGGTGCCAGGACCTCTTGCGCCAGCTGCGCAAGAGCCATGCGGATTTTCCGCACCGAACCGGTTAGCTACACTAAAGCCAACATGAAGTGTACTGTGAGTGGCAAGCGGTCTAAAACAGTCTAAAATCACTGTTGCATATCCCTCATCACGAAGAAAACACCAGAGTCCATTAAACAGCATGTAAACATCATCGCCATGGTGACAGGCTTCAGGTTCTCTTAGCTGATGTTAGCTATAGGTTAAAGTGAAGTGATTTTCAGCTCGTTAGCCTCATGTGAGGCCTTTTAGACACTGAAAACACATATAAATCAACACCGAAGAGCATTTCGACATTTATAAGTCCTCTGCTCGAAGTGTCCCGTTTTATGGGACTGGTGGTCTGCAGTGACGCCTCTGCAGAGGTATCACCACCATCCGCCCGGACAAATACGGACCTACCGCCCAAACTGAGCCTCCTAAACGGTCTTAAGCGGTCGTAGGAAACCCCCTGAGCCCATACCACATAAAACAAGGTGCTGCTGGACACATCTGAGCTACAAAAACGCCACCGTTAACCAATTTTTACCTTTTGTTTACCTGAATTTCTCCGTTCGTCTTTTCTGTCAAACTGCACTCACACCGGAAACCTGCACTCACGAAGTCCCGCCCACTCAGAAAAACCAACCAAAACCAAGCCTCCGCCTGCAGTAGCCAATCACGTTAACCACCTTCATTGATCAGCTCCCCCCCTTCAACAGTACTGGTCAATTTCTCTTTCTTCTCTCTCCAGGGGTCAGAATTTCTTGCTGTTTAGTAAAACCATTCAAAGGGGAATTCCATAGTATTTTCAATCGGCCGGCATGATTCGCTCCTTGAAGCATAGCAAGTTATTAAGAAAAAGTCTAAAATTCTAAACCACACCAGCTTTTGTTTCTTTACAATGTTAGATAGGAACCAGAGGTCATGACATCTACAGGCTGAATGAAGGTGACTGGTTAGTCTATATTATCCAGATAATTACATCAGGCAATGTGTTCATTAATGAGGCAATGTATTCATTAATAAGTCTAGGCCTCGGACCTCAAGTTCCAATCTCTGACTTGTCTTCAGTATCTTTAATCAATAAAATATTAATTATTGGTTTTGCTCAATAAGCCATTTATTTTTAAATTTGGGGGAAAAAAATGTTTCATTTAATGCATTATCATTAGTATTCATGTCAATGGTGAAATATTACTACTGCATTTTTAGAAACAAGGCACTGGGTCCTTAAGTGCAGAGGTTGCACATTTCTAAACTCACACCAACGAGTTTTCTAGGTGAGGGTTTTTGTTTACGTTTTCAGTTAAGGCTCAGCTTGTTCAGATATTTTCTTTTTCTTTTTAGTATTCTTGGATATTTTGGGTGAGAAATTAGCCACCCACACCTTTGACAAGAGAAGTGATTTTTACTCACTGATCTAGCCTGCAAGTAATCACACAAACCTGTGACCTAAATATACTGATTCGATTACTGTAATAAAAACCAGCAAATCTGTCTTTATAAACAACGAGTCTCTGTTGACACCTGCTGGTGTTTCTAGTTAATGCAGTCAAAGTGACTGGTGCACCAAGAGGTCAAATTTGTATCCCTATCAGAATGTGCTGAGAACATTAGCAACAAGGACATTTACCATGACCTCTTAAGCAAACAGAGCTACTCTGCTGATTGGGGCTTTAATCAATGATTACTGATTGCAACGTACTGAGTTACTACACAAGCCTAAAATGAGAGATACCAGTGAGAAGTTGGTGTCCAATGACAAACAGCAATGATGTAAGGTTACAGACTGTACATGTTTATTTATGGACTCTACAGGTCAGCTATGGGCTTGTGTGGCCAGTACGGGTGCTTGGCCTTGTCCAGTGTGGTCTCCGGGAATGCAGCATTCAGATCCTCAATGGTCATCTGGTCAAAGGGAATCATGGTTTTGAACTTCTCCAGCTATTTGTGTGTGTGTGTGTGTGTATATATATGAGAGTAAGAGAAAAAAAAGAGAGAGAGATAGTTAGTTCGCACTAAAGATGCTAATATCCATCAATTGCTAAATTATATGAACAAAACTTTATTGCTATGTATTGAGAGTTGCTTTTCTATATTTGACCTACACGTAACAGGGTCAAAAGACTACCATGCATCATTTCTGCCCAACTGTAATTGCATTGTGCCTTGATTTATCAAAACACTAACAAGCTCTCAGTTGTGTGTTTAGACACAATGTTTGTATGTATGTATGTATATATGTGTGTATATAAAAGACTTCATTCATGATCCTGTGTAAACTCACTCCATTTACAATAAACGTCCCATTCATGCCGCATCCAAGTTAATCTATGGTTTCCAAGAGTTTAAAAATATCTGTTCCTTTACTCTCCTTCCATCAAAATATCTATTTTTGTCCGTTCCTCTCACTAAAAGTGTGAGCTTTTTGTCACTCATGTTTCTTTAAGCGTCATTACGCTATTATTACCAAGTGCCAAAACTCTGGGTCAGCGGAGTGCTCTAAGCACTTACTAATTTACTAATCTTGAATAATCTGGCCTGGACCACACTTTAATCAGGCTAATATTGAGTTGGCTCCCGTCTTAGTCTGATTAGAACTGTTTACATGACTGTGCCATATTTAGACTAGCAGCCTTCTGCAAAATGCAAAAGTCAATATCTCAGTAATAATTACCAATCTATCGTGCAGTCCTAGTAGATATCTGAATGATTAACATACCTCTTTCTCATAACTGGCGATGCGGGCTTTGGAAGCCTCAATGTAGGAAACAGCATTTTTGTTCTGAAAAGACAAAAAATATTTGTGGTAACTGTGTGTGTATGTGTGTGTGTGTTTGTGTGTGTATGTGTGTGTGTGTGTTTTTGTGTGTATGTGTGTGTGTGTGTGTGTGTGTGTGTGTGTAAAACTCCATGACCTAGTTGTGTCAAACATGTAAAACAATGTTTCTTTCAGTCTTTTTTGTGGAATGAGAAGCAAAGCAAATAGCCATACAAAGAAAACACAATCCATCTTTAATTTACCCTTACTGAATTCAATTAGAATGTAGTTCTTGCAGGTTAAGGTAGGGGAGAATGGCTGAATGTTGTACTCACTGCTTCTGCCTCCTGTGCATTAATGGCATTGGTCTGAGTGTCTACTGGCTCAGGTACCTTCAGAGCACTGAACTGCAAAACAACATAGGTGTGAACTGTTGTATGTGTTGAAGGATTTACTATATGAGATTATTTCAGCGTGGATTGAGATATTAAAACAAGACACAAGAAGATTTTAGATGTTAATTAAATATTTTTCCAACTTCACAATTTTTTATCTATTCTTGTTATGTGATCTGCCACCAGCTTTGATCACCATTTTTTAAATCTAGCATTATGTATTTTAATTGTTCAACCTCATTCTCAATGAAGATTATGTACACAATAAAAAACGTCAAATTTTTGAACAGCAATGTATTGTATTGAGTATAGTATCTCACCTTCTTCTCAAACTCATCCACCATGCCTGGTTTGGCCACCACGTTCCGGTAATAAGCCCAGTCAATGGTAGCAGGACTTTCAGGCAGAGAAGCTAGCCTGTAATAACACAGATGCAACCAGGAAATGTTATACATAAAAGGAAAACAAGCCAGAATTATTTTAATTACATGTTTATTACAGTGATTTATGTGCATAACAACACAAAACACTGATGTGGCAATTATCCCATATATTATAAAGCATATATTAGGGCCGGAAATTTTTGGCACCTGATGGTTTGATTCAATTTGTGTGACTATTAAATAATTCTTATTGCATAACTGTTTTTTAGGGCTGCTTCTTTAGTTTAGAACTGAGAGTGCAAAGCTAATGCTTTTAACAAACATTAGAAGTTAACAGTCACCCAAATAGTCCACATTCTTTGTTACAATACCTCACCAAAATGTCTCTCAACAGACTGGGATTCATTAAGATATTCATTAAGGTGGAAAAGACTTTTTTTGTGTTGTTTAGTACACACAGACAGGCATTTAAGACAATACCATGGCTGGTATTCACACAGAAGTTTGAAAGGACGGAGTGCTAAACCACATCAGTAATTCTGTAGGACCTTGTAGAACCTCTGAAGATGAGGTTTGAGCAGGTTAACAAAGGTTTTGATGTTTTACAGAACTGGCTTGGAGTATTTGGGTGACTATTGACTTCCAGTGTTTGTTAACATCATTAGCCTTATACTTCCATTGCTTAAGAAGCAAAATTTGACTCCAGATAGTCTTAGCTGTAGAGGCTGTATAAAAATTTAATGAAGCAGTTTTGTGAATCAATTAAGAATCATTCATGAGAGAGCTGTGATATAAAAAGCAATCATTTTTCTCATCCCTAGTCCTTTATTCATGGTCAACACTTGACATACTTGGCAGAGATGGCATCACTCCTTGTCTTCAGGGCGTTGAACATGCCCCTCTGGTTTGGTGAGACACGCTCAGCAAATGCCACCCAATCGACGGCCTTCAGGGCAGCGCGACGGCCAGCCATTCTGCAACAGCAGGAGTTTAACATAAAACAGAAAATTAGCTAAGAGGCTCATAACAACAGAGGCCACACCTGAAAATTAGAAAGATTCCTAACACAAGCACATTTTCCCTGGAGGTAAAGAATTTGGTCTGTTTATATTAACATTTTAGATCAAGCACTAGACTTAAAAGTGTAAAATAGAGAGGGCTAGCAAATATTCCACAAAGGGCCATTTTGGCATTATGGTTGAGGGTTTGCTTTTTTAATAAGCAAGAGCACACAGTGCTCATTACTTAAAGTCTAAGACTAACTGACAAATCAAATGGGGTAATGTTTGCTCCTGTTTGGTTATAATGAAAACCTACCGCCAAACAAGCTTGATTGGATGGTCCTGTATTTGAGCTTTCCCTACTTTATTAACCATGAGCTTGTTTTAAAGAAGTCAGTGCAGGGTAATTAACACAGCGCTGTGCTGCTGCCTCCAGGACTGGAGTTGAATTACAGGGTGTCAGAATTTCAATTACAAAAAAAATAATTAAATCTTGTATTTAATCAAAGTCAGGGTGTTCAGTCTAACCTGCAATAAACCAATGTAGCGACTGGTTCTCATTCCAGCAAAGCAGGAGCACACTCAGACCTAGTTTCCCAAAAGTACGATCATCTTAACTGAGAGAGTGTTGAGTGTGATGCTTACTCTTCCATTTAAGAACAATATTTGTACATCATTAGGGTCATTATTACTGGGACACTGTTAGAGGTTTGACACTACTGATTTATAATTATGGATTTCCAACCCACTGAAACCTCTTAATCACTGTAATGTCCTTTATATCAGTGCAACATCAACACCTGACCTGAACAAATACACTTTAGAGGTACTTTAGGGGTATGTAGACTAATGGTCCAACGGAAAGTGTGCCTGCTGGTCTTCATGCTAGTCAAGAAGAAGCTTAAAATATTCAACTTGTTTCAGCTGGTGTCAGTCATCCAACATTTCATCTGTGCTGGGTTTCCCAAAAACACAATCATCTTAACTGAGAGAGCAAATGTAGAGTGTGATTCTCACTCTTCCATATAACAACAATCTTTGTGCTGGGAAGCTTTTCGGAAACTCAGCCCGGTATAAATGTTTGATGACTAAAATAAGTTGAATATTTTGATCTCCTTCTTGACTGTAATGAAGACCTGCAGACACAGTCCCCATTGGACCACAAGGCTGGAGACCCTTGAAGTCCCCCTACATTGCATTCATTCGGGTCACACAATAAGAACAGAGTGAAAAAAATAAAAATAAAACAGACACCGATAAAAACTATACTTATAACGTCTCTAAGCCGTGTCTAAAACATCTAAAAAAACTATTTAAATCTTTATGAATATGTTGAAAATACGTAATTATAAAGCAGTTGTCACAAATTTCTAACGGTGTCTTAATGCCGAATAAAATCAAAATAATACTAGATTACAAAAAAACACTTCTAGGTCTCTAAATAGAGTCTAAAACGTCAAACAAACCTCCCAAATATTCATTAATGTTAAAAACTCTCATTCAACCTCAGATGACACTGGACTTGAGGCAAGGTCAGTCTACATTCAACACACAGCTAAATAACGTTAGCACAGGAGCTAACATTGTAATTTACGATTTTCTCCAATAAACATAGCAAAAAATACCAATTTGGTTCGGACATATGTTAGAAGATACCCCCTTTGTAACTATTGTAGTTGAGTAGGTCTTCTTTATCGAACAGTAATTATAAACTTACCTCCAATTCAGCTAAACCTGTCTAAGTAGAGAAAGAAACGGTCACCATACAAGACTCCTGGCTTAAGGGCAGGCCTGTTTCCAAAATAAAAGCCCTGTCAAATAATGTTACTGATGATGCTTGTAAATTATTTTCAATTCATTTTAATGATGTACGCCACAGTGTGTAAAAAAACAGATATTTTAAGGCGGATTAAACTTTTACATTCTTGAACAGTAAAGTGAAATGGTCCAAAAAACTCTTATGTTGACACCAGTTGAAACACTCGGACTCAACATGGCATCCGAAGACAAATTCAGGTGAAGGGTGTCTGTTTTATACAACTAATTTCTCAGATAACATATAAAAAACTAATATACGTAAGAATATGTGGTTCAGTATTACTGTGTGCAGCATGTGCAGTATTTCTGATGAATTGTTACAGTGTTTCTGTCAGTATCTACTGCTCTTAGGCCAGTGTGTACATAAATACACAATATGAACAAAAGTATTGGGACAAACCCTTTATTCAGGGCCTCGTACATCCAGTGACGTCTTAATGCTTCCTCACACCAAGACATTTTGGACAACGCCATACTTCCAACCTTGTAGACACAGTTTAGGGAAGACCCTTTTTTATTCCACCATGACTGTGCCTTAGTACACAAAGAAAGGCGCATAAAGACATGGCTGGATGAGTTTGGTGTGGAAGAATTTTACTGGCCCGCACAGAGCCCTGAACTTAACCCCATCCAACACCTTTGGGATGTACTGTAACGGAGACTGCAAGCCAGGCCTTCTCATCCAACATAAGTGCCTGAGCTCATGAATGCTGTACAGAAAGAACGGGCACAGATTTCCCTCAGAAACACTCCAAAATCCTGTGGAAAGCCTTCCAAGAAGAGTGGAAGCTGTAAAGGGTGGACCAATTCCATATAAAGTCTATGTTTTTGAAGGCAGTCCCTGTTGGTGTAATAGTCCCAATATTTTTGTCCATATGCAGTAAATATATATTTTTATACACTGTGTACACACATATATACATACAAACTTTGTATATTTGTATAGTATACATTTTATTGTATAGCTTTTATTCTATTTTATGTTTATGCTGCTTCTTCTGTTCTGTCCACTTCTGTTCTTCTGCTGTAACAATGCAAATTTCCCACCTGTGGGACTTGTAAGGGCTTATCTTATTTTATCTTAATTAGGCTACGCTAAACAGACCATCAAGGACTTTGAAAGGACGACCATGACTCTGAGGACATTTTCGAGGGTGTCAATGAGGACACTACTCGACTCTCCTCTGTTTTCTCGACCCATGTGCAGCTCTAACTCTCCTTTAAAAGCTTATTTTGAGGAGATGTGTAAAGCTGGGGTTGTCCTCAAGTCTGCATCTACTGACATTTTCCAGAACTTGGCTTTGGAGGACTGGATACATGAGAACATCGACATGCACAGTCGGAGTGTGCTGCTCTTGTGGAGAAACTCCTCAGCCGTGGTTATTGGAAGGCACCAAAACCCTTGGCAGGAGTGCAACCTGCCCATGATGAGGACGATGGGGATACCATTAGCTAGACGACGGAGTGGAGGTGGGACGGTTTTTCATGATTTGGGCAACATAAACTTAACTTTTTTCACGTCCAAGAAGAACTATGACCGTCGCAGGAACCTGGGGGTTGTTACTGGGGCTTTGAGGGAGCTGAGGCCTAATCTGGACATTAATGCAACAGATAGGTTTGACATTGTCCTTAATGGTGTGTATAAGATCTCAGGCACTGCCGCAAAGTTGGGTAGAACAGCTGCTTATCATCACTGCACCCTTCTTTGCTCTTCTGATCGAACCTTGCTGTCCTCGGTGCTCCAGAGCAACTGTAGAGGGATCAAAAGTAATGCCACCCCTAGTGTCCCTTCTCCTGTTCGAAACCTCCTGGATGAAGACCCAACCTTAGATTCCAGTGCCATTATGGAAGCTATTGCTTTACGTTACAGCACAGAATTTGGGTTTCATTGTCCAGTCGTAACGGTGGACCCCAGTGTGGATGACCTGATGCCTGGCATTCATGAAATGGCAGCTGAACTGAAAACCTGGGAGTGGATTTATGGCAGGACCCCCAAGTTCAGCATCTGCACATCTTTTGTGGCTGAGGGCACAAACATAGGGCTCAATATGGACGTTAAGAATGGCATTGTAGAAAAGTGTGACATGGATATACCCCACCATTGGCTACCTCCTGAAGTTGGGAAGGAGCTTTGCTCAACCCTGACCGGTATCAAGTTCTGTCCAAGTGAGGTTGCCGTAGTCGTAGCAGCCTTCATGAGGACGGTCGCACAAGCTCCCGACCTCGTCAGAAAGACTCAGAGTCTCTACGAAAATGTTGTGGCAGTGATGTGAATAAAACATTTCCCGTTACTTGTTCATCTTTTTGTTATGTTTAAAGACCATTTATGGCATGAAAGCAGTTGAAGCATTTGTGCATTCCATAGTTTACACAAATAGCATAAAATATATAATTAACAACATGTGTATATACAGTGCTGTGCAAAAGTCTCAAGCCCTTCATTTCTTCATATTTAGCTTCCAAAGAGTCAGACTGTTTTGTATTTTAATGTATTGTTTTTGATTCTCATTTTCAGTCCAGACCAGTTTCAGAGGAATGTTTTTTGGTGGTTAAGACACACAGTGACCTACGTATGAATCATTCAAGCATAACAAAGCACATCTAACTTAAGACGTGAACCAGTGAAGAAGTAACTGCAGACGATTCCAGATGATCAGGCGGTGATCAGTATACTGGTGGTGCAGAATGCTGAGTGGTTGGAACACCCTTATCGAGGCACCTTGTTTAATCAATATGTAAAAATAAGACAGTAAGTATTGTTCTACCTACAAACTGATGCAAAGCAAAATATAAAGTATATATATATAAAATATAAATGAGGGGTGGCTCAAGACTTTTGCAAAGTACTGCATCTGTGTGTGTATATGTGTATAGATATCTTATCCAAAGCGACGTACATCAGTTGTCCACATCTGTTCTTTATGCCTGTAAACCAAGTTACTGCCATGTAAGTACACCTAAACACTCCTGTCAAAGAAAAATTAGAGGTTAAGGCAAAAGTGAGGAAGTCATGGAGATAAGAGTACTTTTCTTTTTTAGGAATATGGGTAAGAAGAGATAAATAAGCAGAAACAAGAGGCATAGTAAGTCACCAACACACATACAAACATACTGAGGAAAGATGGGATGCTTCATGGTTGACCAGTTTTCTTGTAAGAGTTTGATGCAATATGTAAACACTGTTAAAGTTCCAAAGTCTACCATTCACTCCCCAGTCCATGATTGGGAACTGCCCCAGAAACAATCATTTTGTGTTGCCACTAAAAACAGTATTTTTACATATTGCCACCTGTTCATGCTGGTTTTATAAATTTTATGAGGTGTGTTTCAGCCTGGACTGGCTCTCTATCTTCAAAAACCTCCTCTGTTTAGGGAGCATCTCCTCTCTTGAGGCACTATCTACAATGGGGGAAATAATTATTTGATCCCCTGCTGAATTTGTAAGTTTGCTGACTTACAAAATTATCTACATTATCTCATTTATGAGGTAGTTTCATTTTTATGGAGACAGACACAATATCAACCAAAAATCAAGAAAAAACATAAAAGTTAGAAAACAGATCTGCATGCCATTGAGTGAAATAAGTATTTGATTCCCTACAACCCAGCCAGACTTCTGGCTCCCACAGACTGGCTGTGTGTCCATGTTGCACACAGATTACAATCAATCTA
>JBBPCX010000088.1:24367104-24418232 GCA_037974365.1 Hydrocynus forskahlii | reverse complement strand
ATGAATGATAATGTGAAATGAATACATAATTCATAAGGCAAATATTTTGAGGAGTTTGAGGCAGTTGGCCAAAATGGCTTAGTTTGTAATTATTGTACACATAGCATAGAGGGTAATACCACTGTCCTCCATCTCCAGTAGCCTACTGGGTATGACGATTTTTAATGCTGAATTCTGCATTGCACTGGATGAGTGTGTGCCACATACTTAAATGTAGTTATGATCTGTTGGTCTACATAGCAGTAGTTATGTGGGAAATTGAAATGCTGGTGGGATAAAAACTAGTGAAATTGCTTATCTGAAAAAAATTATAGTTCGAAAGAATCCGCTCCACAGCTAGACAGTAATGAAAGAACAAATGTTTCACATCGTGTTTTCTTCAGATGAAACCGAGGGGGACAAGAAGAAGAAAGACAAGAAGAAGAAGAAGGACGAAAAGGAGAAGGATAAGGATAAGAAGAAAGGGCCCAGCAAAGCTACAGTGAAGGCCATGCAGGAGGCTCTGGCCCGGATGAAGGAGGAGGAAGAGAGAGCCAAACGAGAAGAAGAGGAGAGAGAGAGACGCCTAGCTGAGCAGGAGGCACAGAGACTAGAGCAGGTTAGTAACTCCCAACCCCTAAAACACAGTAAAGGTATGTTTCAAATTCCATTGCTTACGAACAGTGAATTCCTCTCCTTAGCTTGATGAAGTGCCGCCATGATAATTCTGGATACTCATGCTTAAAACTGGATTTATTCATATTCAAAACCATTGTAAAATGCTCCATGCGCACTCATGCTTGCACAAACACCTTTGTAGACACTTGCTCATCCAACGTTTCTTCTGAAATGTTAAATATTAGTAGGGAGTTTGACCCCTATCCCAAAACCCTCTAGAGCAGGTTATTTAGCGACATTGCCTGGTGGAATTATACGTTGTGATTAGTATCATTATTATTACTTGTAGTAGTAGTACTACTAATAATAAGTCATCATAATTATCATTTATTTACCATTAGTGTGTGTTTTTCGTGAATTAAGATGCAAATTTCCTTACTTTCCTGCAGGAGCGATTGGAGGCAGAAAGGAAGGAGAAGAAGAAGCAGAAGGACAAGGAAAGGAAGGAGAGGTTGAAGAAGGAGGGCAAGCTGCTGTCCAAGGCACAGAAAGAAGCCCGGGCCAGAGCAGAGGCCACACTCCGTGCACTGCAAGCCCAAGGTGTGACAGAACTGTATTTATTTTTGTATGCAGTGCAAATTGGCTAACAAGTTAATTTTTTAGAAAATTTTTTGCATAATGCTTTCTGTACAAATGCCTTTATGTTCCCTGCCTGATGACTGTTTCATAGGTGTTGAAGTGCCATCCAAAGATTCAATGCCAAAGAAGAAGCCTGTTTACTCCGACAAGAGAAAAAAGAAGCCAACAGCACAAACACCTGAAGGTACAAGTTGTTTACTTTTTTGCTGATACTTTGATTGTGGTGTGAATCTTGTTTTTTCTTGTAGGGAAAATCTTTTTCTTTTTCATCAGAAACCTCAGAAGTGGCATCGCCAACATCAGAGGTGGCTGAGCCAGTTGAGACGAAGATGGAAGTGGACGCTCCCCAAGAGAAGCCAGGTACCGTACATAGTACTAATAGACAAACAAATAATAGAAATAATACTGCATAAACAATCAAGCAGAAATTGCCTTCAGTTCGACTCCTTATAAAGGATGCTGTGTCCATTCACAAACAAGTATTTGTGGCTTTCTATTTTTTAAAATCCACACTAGGTCTTGATTACAGTGTATTAAAATCATTTACTTGATTGCAAAAATAATCAAATCAAATGTATGTTTTTAATGAATTAGCATAGGTTACTTTCAATAATAAACAAGGTCTTTGTAGGTCAGTATATAGTTGTTTAGCAGCCTGAACATTCTCCATAAGGGGGTGCTGTTAGCGCTCATGTTGCTTTTCAGAGCCTCGCTGTAAGAGGAAAACTCACAGCAGCAGGATCATGCACAAATTCCATCCATATGATGTAATGTTAATCAACAAAATCTTTCAGTTACTTGATTACTGATACTGTCGTAAGTGACGGAACTATGTCTGCACTGAATATCAGTCAGTCAAAATTAAACTCTTCTTAACAACTAAATAGTCTTCATAAAACCTAAATTATATAATAATATATTCTTTCAGCAGAGCCGAATCCTGAGCCTGCAGCTTTGGAAAGCTGGGAGAACATGGCCAGCGATGAAGAGCGGGGTAAGACTGCAGTCAGCTTGATGATACAAATATGCAAGAGTTTTCTCTTTCTGCTCTCTCTCTTCTCTCCTCTCTCTATTCTCTCTTTATTCTCACTTCCCTCTTCTCTTTCTATTCTCTCTCTATTCCCCCTCTATTCTCTCTGTTCACTCTCCTCTCTATCCTCTCTCTTCTCTCTCCTCTCTCCCTTCTCTCTCTTCTCTCTCCCCTCTCTTCTCTCTCTTCTCTCTCCTCTCTCTCTTCTCTTCTCTCGGTTCTCTCTCTATTCTCTCTTTGTTTTCTCTCTGTCTTCTCCCTCTCCTCTCTCTCTCTCAAACACACACACACACACTGTAATATGTATGCTCCCAGTAGATGGTGAAAATGCAAAAAAATGGATGAAGCCTAAATGTGCCTGTCTCAACCCCAGAGCTGAAGAAAGTTCACATCGAGGTGAAGGCGACGACGGCTGCTCAGCCAGCTCAAAAACCTGCTGCTTCGGCTGAGCAGGACAACGGTAGTGAAGAGGATGAGGAAGATGAGGAGGACGAAGACGAGGAGGAGGAAGAAGAGGAAGAGGGTGAGGAGGAGAGTGAAGAGGAAGAGGAGAAGGAGAGCCATACAGCCAAGACCAAGAGCAGGAAGGAGGTGAGCTCCGAGTCGAGCAGCGAGAGCGACTCAGATGATGAGCGCAGCAAAGAGGAGAAGCTGTACGACAAGGCCAAGAGACGTATCGAGGTACGGACACACGCTTGCAGGATGTACAACATTGTCTGTGTGCTTTTTCCAAACATATTGTAGATGTTGTCAGTAACTAAAGAGCACCGATCAGCTGCATATTTTGTTGTAACTAATTTAATGATTAGTCCTATTTAACAGGATTTATTTAAGTATCCAGAACCTATGCTACGATACACATTTTATATATGAAGATAGTAGAAGCGCTGTTGCTCTGATTGGTCAGTCTTCTCAGTGTTCTTTAATAAGGATGGGTTAAAATGCATCATGACGTACTGATAACTCAAAACTGAGACATAATTTGTCATGAAGATTGTTGAGAGTGGACATTCTGTTCGTTTTGATGCAACTGCATTGATATAACGTCATAGTTTGAAAATAACCAGCACCAATCAGCACATGACCCCAGTAATTCTTCCGTCTCCCAACTTGGCGTCATTAGTAAGAGGATGACTATGAATATCGACTATATTGTGTCATCAATTGAATAATCACCCTTAGATTTTAAGCTAAGCTCAAGCGCTTATATATTTGTATTGTGTGTTCCTGATTGATCTATAAATGTTTTTCTGTGTGCCTCCATACAGTGTGCACCAGTATAACCAATTACACTTTTTGGACAAAAAACAATTAGACGTTACTGACAAAAATTATAATATTTATAAGTCTACGCACGTTTTATAAAACTTTCCACCCCTACTCCCGTAGTTTGGTAGAGATGTATACAGATGCACACATGCAAGGATGGGCTCTATGATCACGAGATGCATAGAAGTGTGCGTGCACAAACACACACACACACACACACACACACACACCGTGCACCAAACATCAAATTCTTGTACTATCAAGCCATTTACCACCAGCGTTTTGCTAAACTTGCTGGGTTTTTGTCACTGTAATTATGGCTCTTGAGTCAATCAATCTAACAATGACGTCAGTTGTTTGTTTCTTTTGTAGAAACGAAAACAGGAGAACCTTAAGAACATCAACTTGGACAAACTGAGAGCACCTGTGGTCTGTGTACTGGGGCATGTAGACACAGGGAAGACCAAGATCCTGGACAAGGTGTGTTGTATATGACTGCCATTTCCAATGTTCAGTGCATTTGCAGATCTGTACTGAAGTGCAGAGTTAAGTGCATTTTCTGTTTTGTTGGCTCCAGTTGCGACACACTCATGTCCAGGATGGTGAAGCAGGTGGAATTACTCAGCAGATCGGTGCCACCAATGTTCCCTTAGAAACCATCATTGAGCAAACCAAGATGGTGAAAAACGTGAGTGCCTCATTAAATCCAAACACACACACGCCACATAGAAATACACAGATCATGTATCACAATGTTAGTGACAGAAGTTAATAAAGACTTTTATGTCTTGTGTGGCACCAAAGTAAAGTAATTTCTTGTGCCTCCCCTTTCCCTCCCTCCCTGTGCTTCAGTTTGATAGGGAAGCTACAAAGATTCCAGGAATGCTGATTATTGATACACCTGGTCACGAGTCCTTCAGGTGAGCACTGATCAATTAAAGTGTTAATTGTTTGGATTTTTCTGGTTATGATTATGATCAAGATTGTTTTCTTTCTTTTTACTCTCTTTTTTTTGCAGTAATCTGAGGAACAGGGGGAGCTCCCTGTGTGACATTGCAATCCTGGTGGTGGATATCATGCATGGCCTGGAGCCCCAGACTCTCGAGTCAATCAACCTGCTGAAGGAGAAGAAATGCCCCTTCATTGTAGCCCTCAACAAGGTCTGTCTGTCTCTTTATTGCTGATCTGAGTTTGGTTTGCACAGTTCAACCTGATAGATGTTTATTGGCATTCCAACTATATATGTGGTACACAGTGAAATGAAACAACGTTCCTCCATGACCATGGAGTAACACAAAGAGATCTGTATTTGTTTGAGATCTGTATTGATTTAAATATGTATGCAAACCCACTAAAGCTTCAGATATTTGCGATTACATTAAAAACTCCGGAGCCCAAAAATGTTATGGTTTCAAAGCACATAGACTTGGAATTGTATTGGAATTGTGTTTTTGTTCATGTGGTGTCAGAATTGATCTTTGTTAAATGTAATGTTTGTAAATGGCATTTTAGCAAGAACGTGTCAAACTGGAAATCTGGCAGTCTCTTCAGAGATTTCTCTCTCACTCACGCTCTTTCTCTCACTTTCTCACTCAGATTGACCGTCTCTATGATTGGAAGAAGAGTCCCGATACAGACGTGGTGGCCACTTTGAAGAAACAGAAGAAGAACACAAAGGATGAGTTTGATGAGCGAGCCAAGGCAGTCATTGTGGAGTTTGCCCAGCAGGTCTGTAGTGGTCCCATAATATGACCCATGTTCATTTTGTGATAACTATTTGCAACAATAAAAGTGGTGATTGCACATTTACAGACGAAGAGGTAGAAGATTGGATAGGCAGTGAGCACCTAGCACTAGACCTCACGTTTGGGAACTGAAAACGAGAATCTGCATTGTGCATGCGGGTTGAGCCAGCCTGTTTGCAACTTTCAGCCTGACATCCAGCACTGAAACTTTTGTGGTGTTGACGGTGATTTGCAAAAGGTTGGAAACCTTAATGTGAGAACAAGTCAAACTGTTTGCATTTGTTTCCACAGGGTTTAAATGCTGCTCTGTTCTATGAAAATAAGGATCCACGAACCTTTGTGTCTTTGGTGCCCACTTCTGCCCATTCAGGCGACGGCATGGGCAACCTGATCGCCCTGCTGGTGGAGCTCACGCAGACCATGCTGGCTCGCAGGCTGGCCCACTGTGACGAGCTCCGTGCACAGGTCATGGAGGTAAGATCAAAAGTCATTTTAATGCTAGATAACAAACATTATTCAGTTGTGTTGCACAAATGTTAGTTACTGTATTTCAGGCAACAGTTGTGTCTTTAGTGTATTTTTTACATTTAAAACTGGCTGAGAATGTTTTTCATCAAGTTTTACATCTTTGTCTGTATCATGTCTGTGGTGTATGTGTTTGTGCAGGCCACCCAGCTCATTTAATGATGGTGGAAACACTGTTAAAAGTTTTACACCCTCAGCTAGGGCTAAACGATTCTTTTTTCTATCAAAATCACGAATTGGAGTTTTGAAATACGGAAATATCTGCAATATTCAGCATCACCTTGAGTTTTAATTGGGAAAATTTAATAATAATGAAATCTAATAACAGAGTCTGGCACACTACGTTCAGCACTCAAGCTCTGGGGAATAAAAGATGTCTGCATTCTTGGTGGGGGAAAAAAATTATTAGAATTAATAGAAAACGCTTCTCAGAGGACTTTCAGATATTTTGCACAAATCATGCTGTGCTAATGTCTGCAGTAATTTCTTTCACATTAACATATTAACTTGCTGTGGTGGAGCTTATATTCAAAAAAGCAGTAGCTATTGTGCTGTTCTAGCATAAAAGCAGAAGTAAACTGAATCATCTGCCTAGTATTGGGGATGTTATTCATGACACAAATTGTGTTTGTACTTCAAAAATCTAGCATCTAACATCTCTAAACAGCAGCAGTAGCATTTGGCAGAATTATAACTAAAAGCCTCTCAAGTTGTTTTCCTCATTACAAAGGCCTTCATGAGTTGATGTTAAAGCAGATTAACCTCTGCGGTGCTGTGGCCCTTCAGGACCTGACTTTTAATCCCCATTTCAAGCTTTGGTAAATTGAAGTTGGTCAGAATACTCTTTCCTTCTCCACTGCTCCAGGTGAAGGCTCTGCCTGGTATGGGCACAACGATAGACGTGATCCTAATCAATGGGCGTCTGCGTGAGGGTGAGACCATCATTGTGCCGGGTGTGGAGGGGCCCATCGTGACCCAGATCAGAGGACTGCTGCTACCCCCACCGCTCAAAGAGCTTCGGGTCAAGGTCTGTCCAGCTGTTTTTCTGTTTCTTTCATCTAGGTGCTGTGAGGCCATTACATTCTAAATTGGATTCATTCAAACATTAAGACATTTATTTGAATACATGTAATTGTACGCATTTTGACCAATGGCAGAAATGCAACTTTTTATTTGCACATTAACCAAATTCTGCTCAATTTCATAGGTAACATGGGCTCGAGTCACTGGCACTAGTGTTGGCATAACAACTTTAGATGAACAACTATTAGCTATTTTTCTATTGTTTTGTCAAGTGTGGCACAAGCTCGTCCATAACCAATTCAAACTGGGTTATAGACATCCAAAAATGTATATACAAAATGGAAAAGCTCATTATAATTTTGGTTTCTAAATCAGAAACTAGACAAATCTTGTTGCCCTTTGTTGCTAAAGGTAGCTTCTGCACATTATGCATTTTTTGTAATTTATTTGCTTTGCAAATAATTTACAGCTCAGTTATGAAAAACCAATAGATACGTTACAAAGAAAAATGTGTTTCTAAATGTGTATACCACCTTCTCTCTGTACAGAATCAGTATGAGAAGCATAAGGAGGTGTGTACGTCTCAGGGAGTGAAGATTCTAGGGAAGGATCTGGAGAAGGCTCTGGCAGGCCTGCCGCTGCTGGTGGCCCATAAAGAGGATGAAGTCCCTGTACTGAGGGTGAGCCAGACAATTCTGGATCTAGTGGCATTTGCATTTGTCTTCCTGACTTCCTTTTTCCTTGGGTATTTGTCTGGTAAGTGTAGTAACAGACTGGAGTTCCTTTTTGCATTGGGCACAGCACACTAAAGTTACTCTCCAGTCCATATGAGGCATTTAAAATAAGTTGCAAACGCGTTTTATTTAGAATTTTTTGTCTCTCCAGTTACGTAATTTGCATTACTACCCATTTTCACTGATTTTATAATAAGTGTTTGTTTTAATTAACCTGGACAGGCACATAGAACAGAGGCTATTTACATTTTCAGGAATGATGCACAGAAAGATCTAATTTACAGTTTTCTCCTTACCCCAAACATGCAGCTATAACTGAGAACTGCATATATTTTTTCGTTTTTGGAGAGCCATCCTTAACAAAAATGACCTGTTTAATTGTAACAGATTAGAAGAGGTTCAAAAATTGTAATGTAAAAATTGGCATATTACATGAACCCACACAAATGTCATGATTAAAAAAATAAATAAATAATATTCAATAAAATGTACAATATTTTCACTTTTTGTTGTGATCACCAAAGAAATTGTAGCTTCCCAGGAAGATGAGTTTAATTTTTTTTTTCTTTTTTGCACCCAGTATCCACGTGTTAATCATAATTTTCTTTTTGTGTGTGTAGGACGAGCTGATTCGGGAGCTGAAGCAGACGCTGAATGCGATAAAGCTGGAGGAGAAGGGTGTATATGTACAGGCCTCAACCTTGGGCTCTCTGGAAGCTCTCCTGGAGTTCTTACGAACATCTAAAGTGCCTGTAAGTACAGTGACCCACTTTATACCTCACACCTCCCCTTCTTTTAACACAAATGTTTATGACTTTCTTTGAAGGAGTACTACAATACTAATGTTGGTCATTTCAATAAAACAGTGTAAGACGGATAGCATAAAAACACCAGTCCTCAGTACTTTTATATCTGTTTTTGCATGGTCGTGTAAGCTTGAGGATAATGAAGTTGCGGTTGAAATGCATTGTAGATGCTCTGTACCCTCGGTCATAAGTGCTACATCAGTAAGTGAATCAAGAAGTTTTTTTTTTTTTTCTTCCTTCCAGTATTCTGGCATTAATATTGGACCTGTTCATAAGAAGGATGTCATGAAGGCATCTACTATGCTGGAGCACGACCCACAGTATGTACATTTATGTGTGTGTGTGTGTTCGTGCGTTCCACCTCGTCAGTGTGCCATAAATGTCTAAAGTATGTGTGTATCTTATGTTTCTCTCTCGCTCACACGCTCTCCCACTCTCTCTGCAGGTACGCTGTTATTCTCGCATTTGATGTGAAAGTAGAGAGAGACTCTCAGGAGATGGCTGACAGTCTAGGTGTTCGAATCTTCAGTGCTGAGATCATCTACCATCTGTTTGATGCCTTCACCAAATATAGAGAGGACTACAAGAAACAGAAACAGGACGAGTTCAAGTATGAAAACAGCTATTTGGTCCCTCTGTGTGGTGTAAAGTGAAAGGTGAAAGGGTGAAAAAAATTTTTTTCACCCTTTCCTCTTTCACTTTACTATATTTCACTTTACTGGATTTTAAACAGGTTGTACAGATTTTAACATTTTCCTAAAAGTAAAGACACAGGGTTCAAGGTGCATGCTGCTACTGTTTTAGCAATGTGATGTGCTGTTTTACGGTGAAGTATGTGATAATTTAGGTTTGTAGTTTGACTGATTCTAAGAACTAGCTTCTGTATAAAATTAGAGAGCTCTGCGTTTTAATTTTCTACTATTTCTCTGAGATCAGACGTATGTTCTGCAGCTTAAACTAGTTTTCATCAAATTAAATTGTGTTGGACATGCCTCAGCTGGTAGAGTCAAAATGACATTGCCGGACTTTGTATGTAAGAGTAATTAGAACCCTGTTGCTCCTCTCTGCTCTTCTTTAAAGACACATAGCAGTGTTTCCCTGTAAGCTGCGTATCCTGCCTCAGTTCATCTTCAACTCCAGAGATCCCATCGTCATGGGGGTCAATGTGGACGCAGGACTGCTAAAGACAGGCACCCCGCTTTGTGTGCCCAGCAAAGGGGTAAGTGTGGAACTGTGTATTGTGAGTGTTTTGTGCCACAGGCGCTGGCACAAAGTAGTTTTACACAAAGCAGGGTCCAACCAGTGAGCAGGCGAAGGGTGACCTTGGCAAGAAGAACAGAGGTATTCAGATTACATGGGATACTTTCCCCTCTCGGCATTTGTCTCCCACCATCTGTGCTTCCTTGTGTCATGTGCGTTCACCTGTCTTCATTGTCATTTGTGTTCTTGAAAGACTGAAATTGAATAGGCCAAGCAAGTGAGAAAGGTCAAATTAATCATAAAGTGTGACTAATTCATCCATATCTGAAACTCTGCGTTGTTAGGGGGTCTTTTCCTGATACCATAGACAGAACATTTTTTGCTCTTCTAAAAACCTTTCAGTGAATATTAATTTATAGGGAACAATTTTTGTAAATTAAGTATGTATAGAACATATTTTAGATGTAAACAAACCTAATATAAATTAGTAAAGAACTACGTTGTTACTTATACCTTTAAAATGTTCTTCAGACTAGCACAATTTATTTACAAAATACTTCAAATAAAATAAAAACGCTCCTCTATGACTTTGCTCAAAGAACCTTCTCTTTTAGAGTGTATACAGCTTATTGTGTAAACTTCAAAATTACAACTTGCTTACGAATTCAAACCTGATTAATAATGTAATATCCTTGTCCTTTCTGTGTCACTGCATATTCACTGACTGTCTGTGTATGATTCGGTGTGCTACCAGTTGGTCTATAGAAAGATATGTGCATAAATGTGAATTTTTTGTTTGAAATAGTTCCCTTTATATAGCTCCAATTGCCTGTCACCATTTGTCTTAATGTAGCTAAAAGTCTCCACGCACTCAATCAAAAGTAGATAATTCACGGCCTATTTCTTTTTCTTTTCTTTTTAAGATCCAAAATGCCCATGCCTTATTCAAATACACAGTCAAGTAAATGAAAAAAAAATGAAGTTTTATACACCTTTGAATAACCTCAGTTGAATGTGTGCACCCTGACAAGCATCCATTTATTATAATGGTACTTGCTATTGTGTCTAATGTTTGTTGCATATTTGTGATCTTTTCCAGTTTGTCGACATTGGCATCGTGACCAGTATCGAGGTGAACCACAAACCTGTGGATGTGGCTAAGAAGGGCCAGGAGATCTGTGTCAAGATTGAGCCTATTCCCGGAGAGTCGCCCAAGATGTTTGGCCGACATTTCGAGGCGGTTGATATCATAGTTAGCAAGGTGAGACCATGTTTAGAAATTGTATGACCTTTTAAAATCTTAAATGAAACTAAATGCTACTGAGGAAATGATTGCACTGATGAGGTAAAACTGTAATAGTCTGATTGTACTTTTTATTTATCAGTGATTAAAAAGTTTGGTAGATTTATTATTCAAAGTAGGTGTGGAGGTGATACACTATACAGTAAAAAGTATTGGGACGCTTGACCATTACACCAACAGGGAGAAGTTGATGTGATACATTCATGTGGACACAGTTCTGAATGTACTAGGTATCACCGAGAGTAATGAATTGTTTAGATACCCTTCAACAGTCTTCCCTGTCATTTCCACAGATTACTCGTCAGTCCATCGACGCGTTAAAGAACTGGTTCCGAGATGAGATGCAGAAGTCAGACTGGCAGCTCATCATGGAGCTGAAGAAGACTTTTGAAATCATTTGAGAACAGTGACTTGTAAACTGACCTACAAGCTGAGATGACCACACACACACACACACACACACACACATATACACACATATACACACACTATGCGCACTCCTGAGTTCATCTGTGGTCGAGGAGTCATAAGTGTTGCTACTAGTTTCTTACAAATGATACGAACGTTTCTTTTTTTTTTAAACCAACACGCAGGGGGATAAATGTGGGTGTGTGCGAGGTCACACGCCCGCCCCCCCCTTTCCCCTCCATCTCCCTGAGAGTGGTGGAGAGTGCAAGAAAAAAAATGGGGGAGAAAAAAAAAAAAGAAAAAGATGAAAGTGTTTTTCTGTGAGAAACTGAACTATTACCACTGTTTTAACAGTGACCTGTTAGACAAAAAAAGGTTATAGAAACATTTACACACTGTTCCAAACGTGCCTGTTCTTTCTGATCAATCAGTCAGTTTCCCTCATTTCACAGCTGTTTCTTTAGATGGACACCCCTGCTCACCCCCACCTGGGACTGATTAGGGGTAATTCATCCACACAAGCTAATGTGGCTAGTAATGAAGAAACTATACTTATCATGAATCAAAATATGACTATAGTTATTAGCGACATTACTATGTTTGGCTGGAGTATTCCCTTCAATGATTATTGCAAGATTATTAAGCCCTGATTTAGCCTGTTCTTTGTGTGAAACACAATTTACACACAAACTGGGTTAAACGTGCCCAGGACATTAACCACAAGATGCAGTGGAGAGAAAAAAGAATGACAGCAAGAGTGGTATTCACTTGCTGGACTCGAACTAGGATTTTTAATGTCTGGGAAAGAAAAAAGCCTTGTCAGTGTTTTGTTTTTTTCCTCTTAATAGTTTCTTTCCCTTTGACCCTGGAATGCAGGTCTTTTATGCTCCTTTTTGAGGTACAACTATATAAGTCAGTATCATGGCCCAAGCCCTTTGCCACTTCTATCTTGAATCTGCCTTGTGCCTGTTGTCGTCTTTACCGAGTGAATAGTGCAAGCTAGGTAAAAGGCATCCCTTGACTTGATTTTGACTTGTAAAAGGAAAAATAAATGGAGATTTCAAATAAAGAGATGGCATATTTATAGACCGTTGTATTGGCAAAGTCACTCCGAATGGTACTGAATGGAACATGGGCTATCAGTTCTGTTAACAGCCGCTTAAGTAAAAACTTGAATGGCCAAAATGATATGCCTCTTGCACAGCCCTGTCATGACCTTTATTGGTGGTAGACTAGACTAACACAAATGTATTATGTATAATGTGATATACCCCTTTAATGACTTTAGTCACATTATGGAAATAATTTTAAACCATAAGAGTATTGTTCACTGAATTTTATAATGTAATCCAAAGCAGCACTGCTCGGATGACACGACCATGATACATTTTGACCTAACAGGAGGATGTTATTTGTCCTGGATGAGGGTGTGCATTTCTGAGCAAACAAGATATAAAGACTCTTCCTGTTATGTACACTACGTGGACAAAAGTATTGGGACACCAGGCAATTACACCAACATTGATTTTGACATTGTATTCAAATACATAGACTTTAATATTAAGTTGGTTCACCCTTTGCAGATATAACCGCGTCCACTCTTCTTGAAAGGCTTTCCACATGATTTTGGCGTTTCTTTGGGAATTTGTGCCCATTAATTCTGTAGAGCATTTCTAAGGTTCCAGAATGTCTTGGGATGCTGAGGCATTAAGATTAAGTCCTTTACTGGAAATAAGGGACCCAGCCCAAACCATGGAAAACAGGTGTCCGAATACTTCGGTCCAAATGGTGTTTGCACAATTGCCTGCCACAATGAATCTTATTCTGTCCCAGAGTGATGCTATCTTAAAGATAGTCTTTAACTTTAGTACAGTTTCAGATTACTTAAGGATTCACATCCACTTTTTGTACCAGTTACATTTTTAAAGACTCCTGAGGTCAAGTAGTCAGCATTCTGATGGTCACACTTCACAGTCAACACGTTTTTCATTTTTCTGCTCAGTCACGTTTGATTGGGCTCCTCAGGCAATTAGCAGGTTTAGAGAACTCTTACTGAACCATGCTGACCTGAAATTGTCCACCACTTGCCCAGGTTATGCTGCAGAGATAAGAAATAAATGGAATTGATATTCTGACTATGCAATGACCATTAGCATCCGGTAGGGGGCGCCACTGAGTCATTGAAATGGATAATGGATAAAAAAAAAAACCATTTTCAGATACAATATACTTTTACAGTGTATTGATTCACATAGAAGAACAAGTAGCTTCTAATAAGTGATTTAAATATTACTACAAAAATACTGAAGAACTGCAGTAGAGCCTGCGAAGTCTATCCAGCACCACTGGAAGAGCTGAGGTTTGTCTGGTTCTATTCTCTTTTGAGATGCTTTTGGGTTTAAATGTTAAAGAAAATGAGAGGTGTGGGCGACAGCAAACCAGAATAAACATTATCTTCCATAGCTTAGTTCATATATAGTATATTTGTATACACTACAGTATATGCATATTTGTAATGTATATATAAACTCCCCCTATAACAGTCTTGTACTACTGAGTAATCTATGATACATTCTACTCTCTGATTTTATTACGAACGTCTTCGAGGAATGGTATACTATTTTTAATAAACGTTTTTAGGAAACAGAACCAGGGACTAACAGTGATGGCTACATATTTGCATAATATAAATAGTTCATACGGTTTGTTGGAGTATGGCGGGATGGTGGGGCTTAGGGAGGAGATGTTAGAGGAGGGGGGTCAGCTGACATCCTGCCAAAGAGGGGGAAAACAGCGAAACCAGAGCTGCTACACAAATGTAGGCAAATCGTCCGCTGCATGCAGAGGCAGAGGGAAAAGGAGGGATCAGAACTGCGCCCCGGACGAGCAGGAGAAGGAAGATCTCCATGGTTCTGGCTCGGTGGAGGTGAAGACTAAGCCTGGAAGGTAGTCATGAACTCGGCCGAGCAGACAGTAACATGGCTCATCACCCTGGGAGTGCTGGAGTCTCCCAAGAAGACCATCTCAGACCCGGAGGGCTTCCTTCAGACCAGCCTGAGGGACGGAGTGGTGCTCTGCAGGCTCCTGGAGAGACTACAGCCCGGATTAAACCTCACGGTGAGACACACACACACACACACACACACACACACTCGCACGCTCTCCTTGAGTGCTCTAGCACACACTACATGGACAAAAGTATTGGGACACACCTGTTTTCCGTGGCATCTTCCTTCCAGTGAAGGGCTTAATTTGAATGCTTCTGCATGCCAAGAACATTTTGGACAACGTCATGCTTCCAACTTTGTGGACACTGTTTGGTGAAGACACTTTTCTATTCCTGCATGCCTGTGCCCCCAGTGCACAAAGCAAGGTCCATAAAAACATGGCTGGATGAGTTCGGTGTGGTAGAACCTGACTGGCCCACACAGAGTCGACATCAACCCCATCCAACACCTTTAGGCTGAACTGGGACAGAGATTGCGAGCCAGACCTTCTCGTCCAATATCTGAGCCTGGCTTCATAAATGCTCTACATAATGAATGGACACGAATTTCCTCACAGAAACACTCCCACAATCTTTTGGAAAGCCTTCCAAGAAGAGTGTAAAATGTTATAACTGCTAGGGAGGGACCAGCTCCATTTTTAAGTATTTGAATGCAGGGTTATTAAAGTCACAGTTGGTGTAATGGTCAGGCGTCTCAATACTTTTGTCCACGTAGTGTTCTTGGTTCAAACGTGTAAATAAAAAATTACAGTAGGCATGTTAAGGGTGTTATTCATGTGTTCACGTTTGAATACAGTCTATTCAAAGCTCTGTTTTTAACACACACACACACATACACAGCTGCTGGTGTTGCTGCTGCCTGTTTTTGGGTCACACTCCTGTTCTGGCGCTCACAGATTTCGTTTGTATTCCTGGCTTTGTAGGGACTTTCTATTCTAGTCCTAAACTAAATCCTAAGCACAGCCTTAATGTCCCAAACCAAATGGAGATCTTTGAAAATCTCTGAAAAAATTATTAAAGCTCTTACTCCACAACATATTTGGGAGCCTCCTTCAACTGTACTCTCAATCAAGACCTGTTAGGCCATCTAGTAACCTGCTTCTTGGAGTTCCAAAAATTGGAGCTCTCATTTTAAGACTGTTTATTTTGAGTGTGGCTAACGTATTCCTGGCGTAAAATCATTTTTATCATTTTGTTTACTTTTTACATTTTTACTTTGTACAGCACTTTGAGTCAGCTTCTGTTGTTTTTAAACTGTCCTTTTACATAAATTGACAAATTTGTATTTGAAAGAAGGTGTGTCCTTTAACAGCATCAGAAATACATAGCAGTGCCCACTAAGAGATAAATACACACACACACACACACACACACACACACACACACACACACACACCCCAGCCTCATTGTCCTGTCAGGCAAAACGCACACAGAGAGTTGAGTTACAACGACAGGGATCAAACGCACCGTCTTTTCACTTTAAATTGAACACAAGAAGTGTGTAAATGACAAATAAAACATGAGGTAGTTAGTTGGGCTGAATGTTGAATGTTTGTCCATGCAAATGACAGCAGGGATCAAAACGACCGTCTTTTCAATTTAAATTGAACAGAGAAAGTGTGTAAATGACAAAAAAGATGACTAAAACAACAAAAAAAAAACCAAAAATATAGAAAACATGCCACCTCTTCAACATGAGGTAGTCAGTTGGGCTGAATATTGAATGTGTGGCCCTGGAAACGTGAAAAGCAAAACTAACTCAGTTCAGAAGTGACATTAGTGGGACAGCAGCTCTGAGATGCTGTGTGTGGAAGAGGCTCTGCTTTATGAGACTCTATGAACAGGAGGCCATTGACACTAGCACTAGGAGAGAAATCCCCTTAGATTTAAAGGCACAGTGTACATTTTTTATGAGGGATGAATTATTCACTTCTGTTAAAAATAACACGTAGACGTGCTTGCATTTCTGGCACAGTTGAGCATATTTTAAACACGTCAAATGTTTCTGACTCAATAAAAAGGCAAGTTTTATTCCTTATTTGATTGAATGGATTATAAACTGGACCTCTGTATGGGCTTATAAACATCCTGACCTTTATTCAGAGGTGAAAGTAGCTAGCGAAAAGATAAGATAAACCTTTATTAGTCCCACAAGTGGGAAATTTGCAAAATGGTTTATGTACCTACTTCTGTGTACCTTTTTCAAATGGGACATTTGGAAAAGGTACACATCTGTCTAGTCGGCAGTGACTTGGCTTCAATGGACTGGAGTCCCAGCAGCACTAGAATCTAGTGTCCTAGGAAATGTTTCCTCCACAGTTTTAGCCTGCTGTTTGACTACAACACAGCTGTCTCTGTGGGCGGTTTCAACAAGAATGGTCAGTTTGTGCTCATCTGCAGAGATTGTTTTAATTGGTGGTCATTTTTGAAGGAAGGAACCATAATAAACTCTCCCAAATCCCAGAGGGTAGCTTTAATACAAGCTGAAGTGAAAAGCATAATCAAATAAAACAATCTTTGGAAGGCTTTCTCAGATACAGTAGCACTGTACTCCAAAATGGTTAGAGCTTTATGTGCCATCTTGTTCACAGATCACACCCATGCGCACAAATGTTTTGCTCTTCAGGTAATGCCAGTCTGAATCTGTTGAGTGGAATGAGTGAAAGGGAAAGTTTACAAGACTGAAGATGTTTTTCCTAAGGCTGCAGATAAGTGGAAATACTGTGTCTTAATGCCAGCACAATAGAGAAGGTAGATTTTTATCTCTCCCCATATTTAGTGGTTACGTTTAAGACACAGACATGCTGAGCAAGAGAGAAATGCTTTTGTTACTTAAGCAGTATACAGTTATATAGTGCGTGTGCTGTGCTCTGTATTACGTGTAGGGCTGCACGATTTATTTTCTGTTTATCATAATCGCGATATCGGTCTCTGCAATATGCAAATGAGCCTCTAACCAATCACAGTGTTTCTGACAGGATGACCAACTCCAGGTAAACATTACTGGGTGTTCATGTAATCCGACAAAAGTTAAATTATTTTGTGTAACCATTAAAGACTCCGATTGGCTGAGGTGTTTCCTACATTTTCCTTTTATTTAATTTTATCCCCTATGTTTGATGGGTTTGTATACCAAAAAGATTTCATAGTTGATCATAATTCGTTCTCATGTGACCATTTGCCTACCATAGAATTAAACAGGCTGTTTTTGTTACTGTACCTTTAAAGCTGATATATGTAACTGATCTCTTTTCTGATTGGTTGCCCTGTACTGCAGCTCATTCAAAAGTCAACAAGGGGCTGAAACACTACTTAGAACTTCAGCATGAACTATATTAGTATAGAACTATATAGTAGTATAGAAGTCTTAGAATTTTACTATAATATGATGGCAGTCAGTCAATATTTCAAGGCCTTTGACAAATTTGCCTGGAGCTACAAATGAATGAAAAATAAAGCCGGGTGTCTTCCGGAGCTGGACTTTATCTACTGGACTAGATAACTTGGGGTTTCAGAATTTCCTGATCCAGTTTAGTTGCATACCATACCATGCATGCCTGATGTCTTTGCATTTTAAGCTTTTTGGCTTCACTGGACAACTACAGATACTGATACACATCACTTCTAGTTTCACCAAGGAAGCTGTTTTTGCATTTCTCCTGTACTTTATTTCTTGTGGTATACACCCCACCCAGTTTATGAGGTGAAAGATTGACCCCTACATTAACAGAGTTAGGCCAATACAAACATGTCTCCAGTGCGGTCTCTAGACACTTAGTGCCGGAAAAGGTTTCGGAAGCTCATGGAGGGGTTTTTCACAAAGCAGGATTTCTCAGGGAGCTTAGCTTAAGCCCAGACTTAGGAGATTGCTCAGGAATGTCCCTGCTTTTGGGGATTAAGTTATCTGGCTAACTGAGAAATCCCGCTTGGTGAAGTGTGAAGCGGCCCCCTACACAACCCTCATCTAAAACCTTATACGAGAATGTAATTTCAGACTGTATTCGAATGCGGAGCGGGGAGAGATATTTAAATCTGTGGGCTGTTACAAGTGCCATGTGAACAAACGTACACTATATGGACAAAGGTTTTGGGATACAGACCATTCCACCAAAGGGACTTTAATGACATTGCATTCAAATACATAGACTTTAACCTTTTGCAGCCATAACAGCTTCCACTTTCCTTGTACAGCTTTCCACAAAGTTTTGGAGTGTTTATGTGGGAAGTTGTGCCAATTTTCATTCTGTAGAGCATTTATGTGGTCGGACACTGATGTTGGACGAGAGGGCCTGCTGTTGCAGCTTATCCTAAAGGTGTTGAATGGGGTTGAGGTTCTGTGCAGGCCGGTCAAGTTCTTCCTCATCAAACTCTTTATGGACCTTGCTGTTCCAGCACAGTCATGCTGGAATAAAAAAAAAAGACTCCTCTAAACTGTGTCCACAAAGTTGGAAGCTGTTCAAAATGTATTGATCTGCTGAAGCATTAAGATTACCCTTCACTGGAAGTAGGGAGGCCCTGAAAAACAGGTGTGTCCCAATACTTTTGTCCATGTTGTGTTTCAGCCTAGCAGCGCCCTGTCGTCATTTCCGCTTTTCCTACGCCTCCCTGGAGGATGGCAGGACTGCACAGCTCCGGGGGGAGACGGTGAAGATGTTAGCTGCCCTGGCTCGTCCAGTTTGCCTCTTTCTGTGTGCAAGTGAGCGTTTTTAAAGAGTAGGTTTTGTACTCTCCACGCAGGTCTTCCAGGAGCCCAGGAGCGACGGAGAGTGTTCGAGTAATATCAGAGAGTTCCTGAAGGGTTGCACTTCGTTCCGAGTGGAGGTGAGTAGTAGTAGTAGCAGTAGTAGTAGTTGTTATTTTTGTTATTGTTATTATTGTTGTTGTGGCTGTGGAGCTCTTTGTGTAAAGTGGAACCTCTTGTGCGTTTATTTGTATGTTTGTTATTATTGTCATTGTTGTTGTTTTCATGTGTTACGCTTTGCCTGTGTTGTCAGCCCCCCCTGCCTGGCTGCTAGCCTGGTTATTTTTGGGCTTGCAGTAGCCCAGAGAAATGGGGTCGCCAGACTGCACCTCGGTGGGAGTTGGAAGTGAAGAGTGAGAGTGGTTTAAATCCTCAAAACACAGAAACCGATCACGATTTGTGTGATCTGCCCCTGAGCTTTCTCAGCTCGGTGAGAAACTTTTAATACACTATATGGACAAAAGTATTTGGACACACTCTTAAGTAATTAATTTAAGTTGGACCTTATTTCCAGTGAAGCGTAATCTTAATGCTTCAGCATACCAAGACATTTTGGACAACGCCATGCTTCCAACTTTGTGGACACTGGGGAAGAAGCTTTTCTATTCCAGCATGATTGTGTCCCAGTGCACAATGCGAGATCCATAAAGACATGGTTACACAAATTCAAAAAGAACTTGACTGGCCACACAGAGCCCTGACCTCAACCCCACCCAAGACTTTTGGGATGAACTGGAATGGAGATTGCGAGCCAGGCCCTCTCGTCCAAAATCAGTGTCTGACCTCATAAATGCTCTACAGAATAAATGGGCACAAATTCCCACAGAAACACAAAAACGAAATCTTGTGGAAAGCCTTTCAAGAGGAGTGGAAGCTGTTATAGCCGCAATGGGGAAACCAAGTCCATATTAATGTCTATGTATCTGAATGCGGTGTCATTAAATTCCCAATACTTTTGTCCATATATTCAGGTGTCCATGTAGTCAGGTGGGGAGTTGTTTGGCATTGGAGTGCTTTAAGAGGTCCAATGACTTTTCAGCGTTTCTGCTGAAATCAGATCCCTGATGTGCAAAAAAGTCATCCAGAATGATGTGTCGTGGAGAAATGGAGAAGAGTAAGCAGCTCAGATTGTGTTTACAGTGGAGGTGATAGGAATCAGGGGTTGCATTGTCTAGTACAGGTCCCCACTGGAGTGTGTCATATGTGATGTTAATGAGAATGGTGTAAAGTACTGGTAAATCTGGAGAAATAATTTCTTTGTCTAGCATTTGCCTCATAAAGAATAGAGATTGAAAAATAATTTAATACTGTCATTTTGTGATATAGCTTTTAGAGACTTTAATAATAAAAAACTTGAAGATGGAAATTTCTCTCAAATTACTGCTCTGAATGAGTGCTTTTACATCTTAGTGGCCCAGTTATACAGACAGTTTGAAAATATAATAGATGTTTCCCCTCTGTTATATTTTATGGAAAAAAGGCATGAGTGTTCTGTAGATGTTCTGTATATGTAACTGTGCAGTCTGCTTTCATTTCATCAGTCAAGTTCAAATAACGTGTTTTCATGATTTGGAGAAGGAGGAGGCTTGCCCCGTCTGACTCAGGCATTCTGTGCTGCCAAGAATGTTATTTAGGTTTCTAGGGTGGGTCATCCCATGACTTGAAGGTGTCTCAACAACATCAAATGATGAGCCACACCTGCAGCTTAAAAAAAAAACGTGGGCTCAGCCTACTTCAGATGTCCTGTCATGTTTTTACTTCTTTTACTAGTCAATTAAAGCAGCAGTATGTTGTTTAATGGGGGGACTATCTAACTACCATTGCCTGCATGTCCAGTTCTGTAGTCCTGCTGGCTTTGTCCACAGCTCTGGCCCACAGTCAGCCTCAGACAAGCCCTCTATTGTAGAGAATAGAGCAGCAGGGCTGAATAGCCTATCTTGCAGCTCATTAATGGCTTTGGGGTAGGCACACTCCAACCCAATGAGAGGCTCTCCAGTGAAGAAGGAGGGGAAAACCCCATGTAAAAGGGGAAAACAGGGTCCTCTTTTTGCGGGGGGAAGAAAATAAGGGTTATTTGGTTAGACAGCAGTCAGTGCTACTAGAGATTGCACTGACCTTACACTGGTTATCTGTACCAGCCCCATATCAAGATATAATGCTGGATTGGCTATCATAGACAAGAAACGACTTCAATCCTGTGACGAATCAGCTGTCAGCTGTGTATTTCTTCTTCTGGAAGTGAGTATTTTAAAGCTCAGTAGTTTTTTAGAGAAAATAAGAAAAGATAATAATACAATATAATATTGTTGTCTGTTGTTGTGATGTGTTTGGGATATTGTGTTACTGGAGCTAGACGCACACAGTGTCAAAATGAGCAGATAACTGATCTTTAATGTTGGTATATTTAAATCTTTACGGTTCTGTTTTGTTTGTGTAGATTGTTATATAAGCCATTGTGGCCCCAGACAGAGAAATAATGCGTTGTTCACAGCGGAGGTGGCGAAAACAGTCTTGAATCCCAGCGGCAGATCTAAACTGCCTCCTGTAATGTATACTGTGTAGATGCATTAAACCTTGACATTTTGTTAATATATATACAAATATTATTTAGGCTCCTTTTATTCAAATATGACTTTCCAAATCATCTTAGTATTTCTTTTCTTCAAAGGATGTTTGAACAGGGCATTTATAAAGTATGTATAATAATAAAAATAGTAATAGTTACTGTTGGTGTTTTGTTTTTTGTTTTTTTAACATAGCATCTTTCTTAACCCCAAGTTCACTTAACGAGTTCACTTAAAACGAGAGGACAACATTAATCAAGCTGTCAACAGACAAGCAAACAAACAATAGCGTCTCAGTTACAGAAATGGGAAATTCAAAGTGGAAGACAGGATCAAGAGTTGCAGAAGAGACATAGCACTGACAGAAAATATACATTTTTAACTTGGTTTCAAAAGAAGAGATAGAGGATGTATTACAGAGACCCTGAGAATGAATTCCATAGTTTGTGGGGCCACAGCACTAAATGATCTGCCTCCCATTAAAGATAATCAAAATTTGGGAACTCTGAGCAGGCCGGCTCCAGAGGAGCGTAGTGAGCGCGCGGGAGTGTATGGGTGGAGTAATTCAGGGGAATAGGGAGGGGCAGAACCATGCAGAGCCTTAAAAGTAATGAGAAACAGCTTGTACTGAATACAGTATGAAATGTGTAGCCAGTGAAGTTTATGGAGAATGGGGGGGGATGTTTAAGTGTTTTAGTATAAGTGAGCTGCAGAGTTTTGTACATACTGAAGCTTGCCTATGGTTTTTATTGGGAGATCAAAATACAAAGCATTGCTGTAGATAAGATGGGAGGTAATGAAAGCATGAATAAGTGTTTTTGCGTCCTTCATTGAGAGAATGATGGATTTATATGCAAAATATCACAAAGGTGGAAAAAATGTGTTTTTAACTAGAGTGCTATTGTGAGAGTCAGTGAAGGGTCAAATAGAACAGCAAGATTTTGAACAGAAATGAGTGCATGATGAACACTATATTTTAACTAAAACCTTTGATTATTTAGAAGTGACCGCTTTGTTGGCAGTTATTTTTGGTTGCTTAACTTATGTCGAAACACAAGCAACTGACATATTATTTCTTTTTAGCCGAATAATGACACCTAAGAGGAGCTATATGTAGAAATAATGATAAAAACAATCAGAAGTTAAAGCATCATTTCAGCATTTCTGACTTACTCTGTAGATCAGGTAGCACTGTGTTGAGACCCTTTTGCCTAAAACAAAAAACATTCAGCCTAGCAGTCACCTCTTATCCTAACTCTGCACCACAATTTTTGGTGATTTATGACTATATAAAAAAGTTTCTTGTTGGAATATATATTCAGACTGTTTGTTAAAAAATGATTGAAATGGCCATCCCTTCCCCATCCTTTATATTTTCACCATTGTCTCTTACGGCAGATTGTGTATTTTTGGGGTTATTTCACTCTAGTTGTCAATTTGTGAGCTGGTTTTTGTATTTGTTTACAATGATAGGGGCAGAAGTGTACAGGAAGTTGTGCTTTATGGTGGGAAGCACCTTGGTCGTATTTCAAACTTCACCATAAAGGAACAACGAAATAAAAGGGAATGTGTAAACAATGGCTCAAGAGATGCACTGATAAGTGGCTCTGAGCTGCTCTCTATACATACCTCAAAGCCAAAATCTGTCATAAGTGTCAAGCATGACACACCAAGACATTCCAGTAAAATCCATTAGCTGTTTCACTCACGCTTAACTTGAACTTGAATGAGTTATCAGGATTGCCAGTCTGAGATCCTGAATACAGCCGCTCATTCTGCTGCTATTTCTGAGTAGTAGACTGAACCTAGAGGCTTTAATGAGAGATTCTGAATCTGGGGAAAGTCGCTATGTACACATTTGCTTAGTCAGCTTCTAGGAGCAGTTTGCTGTTGTAGCTTTACACTGGTGTTGTGTGCAGTTTTCCCTTACTCTTAGGCCTGTCCACAGTAATTACATAATCACCCTATTTCAGCTAAATGCAATCGCTTAAGCTGACCACAGTTATTTTCTAGTTTTATTATTTTTCTCTCATTGAGCCAAATGCCTATACAGTACATGAAGGGAAGCAGAAAACATATTCATTGGGACGCATCATGGACATCTCATTACGTTTTATGAAAACATCAAGAAAAACTAATTTCTGACTACTATAATACCATTGGAGGGCAGCGGTGAGTTATTTTTGTTTATTTGATGTTTGATAATACTGAGTAGGCAACTTTAAGTCATCTTAGTTTAATTGAGCTCATGCTGCTTTTTATGGGTCGCACAATACATAATGAGTCAAATAGGACACTGTTAAATTGGTAACTCCAATTATTTATGTAGAAATCAGTCATCAGATAAAATTTGGTGATTGCAACAGGCTTGATTAGTAGTCGAATAAGCTCAAATATGTTTTGTGTCCAAACTTTGCTTCTTTACTTTTGCACCATAGCTGTGAGGCTAGTTTGATATAGCTAAGGAGTAATGGAAAGTTTAGAGTTGTGCGCAATCTGCGTTCCTGAATCATTACACACTCGTTATTAACAACAACTGGGCTTCTCTTAGACTAAAAAGCACCACTTCTGAAATCACTGCAAGTTTTTGTTGAATGGAAAAACAACTTCATTATAACTAGTGAATTGAATGAAGATTAGAGATTCGGGGATGCCATAAATGTTTTATTCATTCGTGATGCTCTTACTTAAGTCGTGATTGGCCACGGCCATTACAGGGATGTTATTGTTGGAAAAGTATAGTCATACTCATGCAATGGAGACTTGGATAGGACCATCTAGAAATTGAGACTAGGCTTGTCTTTACAATCCCTTAGGCTCAGGACTTCATTAGAAGTCTGTTTGCAACACACTCAGATATTTTATGGGCATTAAGCATTGACTGTAGCCAGTTACTGCTCAAAGTAGTGATGTTTATCCTTACAGTTATAAATTCTATCGCAACATGGCCTAGATAGTTAAACACAGCATGTTGAGAGCATGAATAGTCTATGTTAAGTGGTTTTAGTGTAATGTATGAAAATTTGAACAAAAATTAGCTTCAAAGATTAAAAAACTAGCTTTAAATATGGCACCACTTGTTCTGTTTTGTCCCTTTTAGCTTCTCGGATGTCAGGAAAAAAGCAAAAGCATACCATGGCATATTGTGCAACATTTCTTAGAGCAGCATGATGTTATATATTTGCCATATCGTCCACTACATGAAAGGAGAAGCTGATCTTGAACCAGCCTCTTGAAATTGTAAGCTTAAAGAGTGGCTTTTTGTTGCAAGTTTGTGTGAGTGGTATATATTGTTCTACATGCGTAAATTTCATTGCAAATCATACAATTTAAGCCACGGTTATGAGACCTGGGTTGGGGTTTACTCCTCTCACAGACACAATAAAGGAAAAAACTCGCCTACGTATGTTAGACACTCTCATCAAGACCACTCTCCTGGTCGAATGTGTGATGTATATAGGTAGGAAGTGTGTTTTTGTGTCTGAAGGGATCAGTGAAAAAGCTTTGAGAAAGGGTTCTTAGCTGAAGTTTCTTGCAGGAATCAAATTGCTGCAATTCACGTTTTATATGATTGCAAGCTCATTATTTAAGAATACTGCAGTTCAGGCATTCCACATTGTTTTTAACATGTTGTGTGCTGAACATTGAGCAGCATTTGAAATAAAGTTTCAAACATCAGGCAAAATCTGTCGAATGTTCTGTGTCCAGTCATCAGAAGCAAACCGACATCCTTAAAATCTTTGCCGCTGCTAAAAGCCATGCGACTGAAGCAAGCTCACGCATTGCGAAACACAGTCATTCACTGATGATGAAGAGTATGTTAAGATGGCTTCTCTGTAGCACAGAGGTTCTGTTTAAAGCCTTACTAAACCCTACATTATGGAAATTGCAAAAAATGTCAGCTCAGCAAAAGGAAAGCCGGGCCAGGGATCGTTGTTGATTGGTAGGCAGAGGAATACGCAGTAATGTGGTATAAGAGTGAAGGACTTTTCCTTTTGCTTTTTCTGTGGCTTAGTTGTGTTTTTATGATTTTACAGCTGTATTATGATCGGTAAATGACTTAGGCTAGGGTGTGTTTCAACACCAGTATTCGGGTTACATCACTGTCGAAGGAACGGATCTGTGGCATAACTCGAGGACCCCTGGATAGTACTGGTGTTTGTTTGAAAGCAGTATTTTCAAATGGGCTCTACACATTTAATGTGTAACCACATTTGGGGTATTAGTTATGTTTATTGCTGGGGAACAAGATGGGTGGGAGGTTGGGGCGCTTAAGGAACTGTGTTTATTAGTTTGGTTCTCAGAAATAATCCGCGAGAGACTGAAGCCGTGACTGCTGAACCGCGTATAAGTGGGGGGTGGGGTTACTGTACATATACATACAGACACAACATGTATGGTGACATCGCCTGAAATGTTGCGATATTAATTGTACACCTAACATAACTGTGATCCCAGCAACTGGAAGTCTCTCTTGTTCTGTTTGTTCTGTGATACCATATATGCTATATTTGCAGGGCAGTGACTGAGGTTGATTCTCAGGCTCAGGAAAGACTTTAGTGAATAGGACTGGACCATATATCAAAAACCGATAGACTATAAGTTAATCAGTTATAGAAATTTTCTTTATCTTTTTTTAAAATCAGAATAGGTATCTGTGGGGAAAAATGGTCAATCTGTTTTGCAGTGAGCTGGGCTTATCTGGCCAGATGGCTGGGTCGAGGCTCTAGAGGACTACAGGACCAGCAGGGTGTCTGGAATCTACAAAGCTAGACATACGCACACATACACACCCACAAGCAAAATCTTTCTCACTTTATCAGACACAGGAGAGGTGTGAATGCCTCTTGTTTTTGTTTGGGAGAGAATGTGAAGGATCTTCGTGCCAATTCTGTTGCAGTTATAATTAATACTGACTTTTCCCTGGCACAGGTATTGCACCATCATGTGTTTCTGATCTCGAGCTCCAGAAGATAATGCTTTAATATTAAATACTAATCAGAATCAGAAAACTTCATTGATCCCAGAGGAAACTGGTTATGTTACGACTGCAAAGACACACAGTGACAAGAACAATATAAAATAGAAAGTCTAAGTGCATACTATTATTTAAGCATTTTCCTCCGGGATCAATGACATTTTCTGATTCTGATTAAATCCAACTCTGCAGAAAAAGATAAATAAAGACAAAACTGAAATTATGCTAAGTCTCAAATCTCTAAACTGTCCATGATTTCTGTTACTTTTGATGGTGTGACAGTGTGATGGTGTTAAACCTATTCATGATGATGTTGAAATTTTGATCTATGTTGATTGTACTGATTCTACTGATTCTGTGTAAGGTTTCCCAGTGTAGCTCTTTTCTGAATATCAGTGATGCCAAAACTCTAGTCTTGATAAACAAGCCATTGATTTGCTGTTTGCCTGATAAACAAGGTATCCACGGGTAATTGTTTGGCAGCTTGAATGTTTTCCACAAAGGAACGCACACACTTTTGTGAGCATCATTGAAAGAGGTCGTCTACATTAGCAGGATGTCACTGATGTTTGTAGTTGGTTGAATAGTTTAACAGACAGTTAGCAGACTAAAAGACTACTTGCTCAGGTATTACTTGAGTATTTACTGTAAAACAGCAGCATACAAAGTAAAGAATGTTATTTGAATGTTTGTTAGCTTCAGATTCTTCAAGTTTCCAGGTTGATGTGACCACTACCCACTTTTTCCATTGTTAACACTAATTTAAACCAGATTATTGTGTAGTCAGCAGTGACAACCCTAGATCAAATGTTTTATTTAATGTTGACACATTTTCAGTTTATGAGTCAAACCCCCTTGGTTGTTTTTTGGTTTTTCTTTTGCTGTGTAAAGAAATCACAGGCCTGTTCTATGTTATAAACTGAATAGTCCGTGTCATCTTTTACATCACAGCAGCCATTATATTATTAATCAGTTTATTAGCAATTTATTAATTCATCTCTCTCCAGTGCTTTCCTGTCCAGCCAAAGCCGGCTGCCTACCTAGACCCTGTGCGCCCGATCATATTGCGCTCATGCAGAGTTAATGATGTTTGTCTCCTGGGTGTGTGTGAGCGAGAGAGTTTGAGGTATTTTCATGGCAGGGCTGTAGCCCTGGGTGTTGTAGTGAGGGATAAAGTGTCAGACTGCGTGAAAGGCTGCCTCTGTCTGGCTTTTTGCATGCTGCCACTGTGTTTGCATATGCTGTAATGCTGAGAAAGCTGCTAACTGTAGGAACGGTTAAATGTTCAAACTCGCAGCACATGTCATTAGCATTTAGTTTACTCATCCGTGCTCCTCATTCAGTGTTGCTTGCTTACAGGGTGTTAAATTAGTGGCCACTTCATCTCACACGCACGCGCGCGCAGTGTGCTGTCTGCAATTCCACTTTCTTAGATCAACTTGTCTACCCCAGTCTTTGCCGTTTAAAGTGATACTTCATAACCGAGAGCTGAACTGTACCACAGTCCCAAAGCTCCTTTCCTCCCAAGGTGGAATCTTAAGCTTTGTGTGATAGGAGCCGCTGGCAGACGTGAAGACATGTGGCCTGCACGCTTTAGTGATTTAAACTAACAGCACCAAATGGTGTTCCTGATACTCAGGGTTTCATAAGGCATTTATTTTGACACATGCTTCATTTTATATTAAAATCTATGCTGTCAAAGAACACCCTTGGCACTAAATCCAGGACCAGAAAACAGAAGTGGTTGGCTTGTTTTTTTGTTTTTTTCTCTCGAGGCTTGAGGTTTCCTCTTGAGGCTTTTCATTTCTGTCTGATGTTTGTTGGAAGACAGTTTTGAATATTTGATATTTAAACCAGCTGTTCAGTTTTCTTTTAGTTTGTGAATTTGTGTGTTGTTTTTTTTTTTTTTGTTCTTTTTTACCTCTGCAGACGTTCGAGCCTGATGACCTGCTCCAGGGCCAGAATTTCACCAAGGTGCTGAATTCCTTGGTAGCGCTCAATAAGGCAACTGAAGGTAAGCTGGATGGGTGAGCGTGCGAGTACATGAGAAATTATTTATTTTGCTATAGTTTATATAATATTAATGCTGGGCAACAATCAAAAAGCGCATGGTTTGACGCAATGCGAAAAAAACGCTTGGTTTTTGCATTGTTATATGCAAAATTAAATAATAGTGTATTGCGCACCTTTATTTTTAGAGTATTGCTATATGAACAAAAGTGCAGTAACAGTTGGTTGACAAACACTTTAAACAAATAAGGAGCTTTTTAACAGCAGTGTTCCCTTTAACACAGTTACACAGTTAAAACCAAAGCTATTTGCCACTGCAGGGCATTCATGTTTTATCCAGTTTGTTATGGAAAAACAAGTTACCCTCAGAGTCCAGAGCATGGGGGCGGAACCATTATAGCAGCTACAAAGGGGGACCAACTCCATATGAAAGTCTATGTATCTAAATGCAGTGTCACTAAAGTTCCCTTTGGGGTAGTGGTCCATATTGTATGGACAAAAGTGATGAGATGCCTGACTCCTGCGAAAACCAGCCGACACATATAGTGCTGCGTGTTGTGTGCACCTGTGAGCATAAAAAGCAAAGAACTTTTTCATTTTTAAAAACGTGTGTTAACACATGATAAAATTGTCGCCATAAAGTAAATAATGCGTTAATGCGATTACGCGTTAACAATAACACGTATAATAATAACGCGTTAATGTGCCCAGCCATTTTATTTATATAGATATATATAGATGTATATAGATAGATAGATAGATGTGTGTGTATAATGAGCTCTGTTCTCATTACATCGATTTTAGTAGATTTTCATTCAGATTTTGCTCAATATACTGTGAGACAAATCGTGAACCCAGAATTGTAAATCTGATCAAATCACTGACATTTATTCAAATGCAAATTAATGTTCAACAAATTTTTAATCGTATAAAAAAAATACAGAAACCATAAAGCTGTTCTGTAGCCTTTCATGCCCAAGAACTTCCTAAAACACTCAAACTGAAATCAAGTTATGTGTAGGACTTTGTTCCACTTTTCTCTCCGTGTGTGTGTGTGTGTGTGTGTGTGTGTGTGTGTGTGTGTGTGTGTAGATATCGGTGTAGGCAGTGATACTATATGTCTGCGACAGTCCTCCTCTCTGCGGATCAAGTCTTTTGACTCCCTTAACACTCAGCCCTCCCACAGAAGATCCTACAAAATACAGCACAATCAGTACCGCAGTCTGGTGAGTCCTAAAACTACTACTAATACACAAAAAAACCCCAAAAAAACCCACTGGTCACAGAAAATGTTCACAGAAAATACCATTGGCGTGTCAGTAGTAAACTTAAATAGTTAAACCAGTGCTAACAATACCGGTACTGCTGCTTCGTCGGTATTGCAAGCAGTGTCAGTACAAAATGTGTTACTACTAAAAAGCGGGGGGTAGAATCACTTCTACTAGAAGTAGTACCATGATTGTATTTAAACAAGCACTACAGTATTTTTTGGTCATATTACATTATCAGCGTGTATTGTCAGTGATCAGTAGTTCATTTATTCATTTATAACCCGTCTGCCTGTCTCTCTCTCTCTATCTCTGTCTCTCTCTGGCTCGCTCTCTCTCTCTCTCTCTGTCTCTCTCTCACTCCTATCAGGACATGTCTGAGAACAGTTCGGCTCAACTGTTGGTAAAGGCTCGGTTTAACTTCCAGCAGACCAATGAGGACGAGTTATGCTTCAACAAGGGCGACATCATCCAGGTGACACGGCAAGAAGATGGCGGCTGGTGGGAAGGAACACTTAACGGCAAGACCGGCTGGTTCCCTAGCAACTATGTCAGGGAAGTCAAAGGAAGCGGTGAGTCTCGAGCGAAGTTCTTTGTGATGCCCTTGAGTGTCCAGCTGGCTGATGAGTAATTTTGGCCAGATCCCAGTCCATTCCCTACTCCCTACTAATGTGTACTGCACTAAATAACATGAGACCAATGCCTGATAAACCCAATGTAATGCACACTATATGTTATTCAATCTGTTCTAAAACTCTTAGTCCCCGCATTTTCAGTCTTAAAGCAGCAAACTTGAGACACATCTTTTGCTTCACTTTTATAGGTTTACTGTAACATCTCGTGCCGAAATATCAAAACCTTCATAGCTCAATTTTCTTGGTTGAAACTCCAAGTGGTGTTGCTTTTATGAATCAGGTGTAGTAAATATCCCTCCGAGAGATGACCTGGTCAATTTTTTAATTTGCACCAGATAAGGGCAACAAAGCAGTTTACAGCTTTGTTTTTCTCTTATTGTTGCTCATAGCTTGAACTCAGTAGACAGAAGTGCAGCTGCATCGCTGTCATTGAGCCCTTTGGGTCTGTTACTACTCAGTAGATACATTTTTTTCCCCCAGTCTTTGTGTGAGGGAGTGATAAAATAGCACATCAGAGTAGTGCATTAAAAGTCACATCCAGAGAGCTGACCATTAAGCTGTAACTGAGAATGAACAGTACTGGTTTTGAATCACAGCCACATCACAACTCACTCGCCGGGTGACTCACTGTTGCATGTGTAAAGAAGACCAGCGTACAGAATGCTTGTGCAGAGGAAAAACCCAAGAAATTAATAGATAATTATTGATAAATTAGTCAGTGGACACGAATCCAGTGCTCAGACGGTGGTGGGGAAGCTCACATTAAAGGAATCTAAAGACGCTAATATGTTAAGTATGATGGAAAGCTATGGGAAGAGAGCAGATTTATTTACATAATTCTGTACTCGTACCCATAAAGAGAATAAACGATGGCTTTCTGATGTCTGACATCCCTGGACGAATGCCTCAGGATGAGTAATTGAAAGATACATATTATTAAGAAACAATTAGCTTTAAATGAGTGAAAGACGCTTTTCAGTTATTTACGCTTTATCACCCAACACTCTCAGCTGCTCTGAGCTCCCCATATGCCTCTGCGGTTTCAAATCTCCATGTGGCTCTCTGTGTATCTCAGCTGAATGGGGATTCAACCATTCAGATGACATCACAGCCTGTGCACCCTGGACTGATCAGGAAGGAAACCCCATCCACAAACAAAGCCAGGAAGTGCCACAGCCAGCAAGCACTATTTCCCTTCCGCTAAATATGGCACAACCCCGCCTGGCGCTCTGCTGTCATTGTTCAGGCAGATATGAAGAATTTGGTTCCCCCTGCATGTTAGGAATTGGAATGTCATGGAAAGAAAAAAGCAGTTAATGATTGCGGTATTGCAATTTTATGTGAGCTCCTATATATGAACGATGTCGGACTGAAGAACTGTCCCGTAACATTAAAACATTTCTTCCACATGACTAAGAGTACCTCGGAAAGAAGTTTTTAACTGCCGTCAAGATGTACAATAATTAGTGTGAAAGCATACCAGACTGTGGGGCTTGTTATAACATTCAATAGACGACAAACTGACGCAAACATAATCAGTTCAATATAATTGTTTTAACAGAAAAATATTTGTATCAAAACAACTGTAATCATTGGAAAGAAGCTGTCGAACGAACGTGTATTTGATTATAAAGCAGAACAGCAAATACCAGAATGGAATTTATTTTATTCTTAAATCTGTAAATAAAAAATGAATGTTTTGGGTATGTGTGGAAGATGTATTTTGTGGCCCAGACAGTGAGAAAGGAAACTAAGGCTGGTATTGTTACAGCCCTTAATGTTTACTACAGCCATTCTGTTTTGAAAGTACAGAAGATTTTGTTTCTAGCTTCTCTTTTATCTTCCATGTCCACATTTTTTTCAAGGAAATTTCCCTTCCATGCAAGAAGTGTTTCATAATGCGCCCCCACTGTATCTTAAACAAGCACAACATCCTGTGTTTTTGGTACCTTTGATTTACTGAGCTGAAATATATATGAGATACATGCCGGTGATGGAACCCTGTGAACTGAGCTACCCCTGCTGTTTAATGTTTTCTTCTTCAGCCTGGCCGTCAGGAAAAGCTTACGTATAATATTCAGTCTAATAGAAACAAAATGAGTCCAGATGCTGGATGGAGTGGGTGACCTAATTTTCTTTCTCTTCTCCTCTTTCTCTCTTCACGCAGACAAACCCATCTCCCCGAAGTCCGGGACCCTCAAGAGTCCACCCAAAGGATTTGAGACTTCCACCGTGAGCAAAACCTACTATAACTTGGTAAGAGGGATGCAGCTTTGACTGTCATGTGCTGGTGAGATGAGCAGACAGCAAATTAGGTCATGGTGGGCAGTGAGGTCCAAATTATTTCAGATCATGCTGAAGATTTCAGAGGCGCGTGCAATAGACAGAGTGACCTGAGTTTCCTGATTTCAGTGGTTGCCTGTTCCAAACACAGAGTGTAGCTTATATGGAACTTTGCGCTTTGTTGTTTCTTTTGTTCAATGAGTTTGCCACTCATTGATTTATCCATAGCTCTCTCATAAGCTGTGTACAGCATGGCCTTCTGAAGGGGCTGAATGTCTTTATTTAAAAGCTTTAAAAGCTTTAATTGGAGAAACATATAGGGATGCACTGAAAAATGCATATTTGGTTTTGGCCGAATTTTTTTTTTTTTTACGTGACAAAAACAGTGATGACGCGATGATGATGCAACCGCAGCCCGCACACGCCAGTTTGGATTAGACTTGGTCCGTTTCAGCCCTTAAGGCGAACTTAGATCGATTAGTCAGCATTTTTTGCGTATATGTGAACACATTAAACGAACTCAGACCGGTTCGCTTTGAGTCCACAGCACGGTTCGGTTAACTTGCACGTTTTGAAAAACAAAGCGCTCCGAGTTTGCTTAGACTGTTTTGGCCCTATAGGCTTACCGTACATAGATCACATGGGAAACCATATACATATGCAGGAAACAACCGAAAGTAAGAAATAACCTAAAAAATACGAATAAACAAATAAATGATCATAAAAGATAAAAACCCAATAAATACATAAATAAAGGGACTTAGAAATTCTTGTCAAGATCAAGTTTCTATACCAAGCTGCTCAGACTGAAAGCATTCATGAAACCACTTTGTTCATGCACTTCATTCAGAATATTAAAATGCACTTGAATTCATTAGTCATTTATAAGAGAAGATATTTAATTGGATAATATTTCAGCTATCTTGCTTTTAGGCTATTCATGAGTGGGGCCAAGTAAAATATTTCATTTCAAATTTTATTTTATATTGTTCATTGTTTGAATGCTAAATAAATATTTTCATAGTTTTGTAACAGATTTATTCTTTTAATAATTTAATAATAATAATTTCTTTCGGTTTTCGGTTTCGGTTTTCGGCCAAGTGTTTCCTCATTTTCGGTTTTCGGTTTCGGTCCAAAAAAATCATTTCGGTGCATCCCTATTTAAAAGCTTAAGTTTGACAGAGCTAATATCGCTATAATATAGTTTACATCACACAAACGCACTCACTCCACAAAGACTTTCAAGTAAATCCAGGTGCTGGACAAGCTGGTGACATTTAAGAAAATAAATTATGAAATGTGTGTAAGTATAAGTAACTATAGGAGTCTCTCCTTACAGTGTTTATGTACTCAACCATGAGCCTTAAAATGTTTTGACAAGGTGAAATAATGTAGGTCAGAGCTCTGTTTAGCCGCTGGGAGCCCTACTAAATGAAAACAAGCGTGGACCCCCAATAATCTGTAAATCTGAGTCCACAAATGTAGATGTAATGGGAAATTAGGAAAAGATATGTGCCTCGCACATCTTATTCGAACTGATTCATTTTAGTTTGTTGCAAGGGTTGAATGTTCGCCGTGTTGTAACCTGATATTTGAATAGACTGTTCCACTGTAGGTGCTCTGATTACACACTTCGCAGGAAATGAGTGGTGATGTTGAACTTGATCTTCCTTGTCAAGTTTGTCACCTATGATTGACTTGCGGAACTCTATAATACCTCATATAACTGATAGAGCTGTAACTGTTATTCGATAATATTCAATCTAAGCACAGCAGGCTGTTTACTAATTGAGCCAAATGAGAGCATGAGTTTAGCCGAAGTGCTTGTAGGAGCCAGTGTTCTCCTTTATAATTTCTCTGGTTTCTCTAGTTTTAGCTCCCTTCCACTACTAATCACTCACACACTCAAGCAGCACAGCAACTTGTGTGCAGTGTTGTCAGGTTCTGCAGGACCCTTCAGTTCTATGCAACACACCGTAAACATTGTTTCAATGTTGTTTTAGCTTGTAGTATTTGATTTAACATTTATTAAAACCCCTAAGCAAAATCACATAAGTTAATAGAACTGATGAAATAATGCAAAAAAACAAAACACCTCTTGAGCCTTTCTTATTCTTATGCAATATTCACATAATCAAGATAATATTCAACAGGCCAGTTGTACCCATAATAACTGTTCCTTCATACTGGCAATGAATTGTTTTTTAGTTTTTTTTTTTTTTAAACTCCATAACTTTTTCACAGTAGAGGCAGTTTAGAGAGGAGGCAATATTTTGTTAGAAGCTGTGAGTGAATTTTTTTTAATTTATAGCTCTGGGTTCAGACACTCAAGTTGATTTGTGTGTGTATTTGTGTTCAAAAAGGGCAGTTAATCAGGATTTGGCAAATGGTTTGGAGAAAGCACTTTCTGCGCCTGCGCACATGGACGCACAAATAAGTTAGAGTTTATGGCCCACTGTTCTGGTGAACTCTCTTTAACCCCAGCTTAGCTGTCAGGGTGTGTGCGTGTGTGAGAGAGAGACTATATTTAAGTTTATGTGTATTATTCTAGATGAAACTGCATTGTTCTCGTGTGCACTGATCAGATATGAATGTTCTGTGTGTTTCGTCGTGTCCCGGGTGTGATGAGTTTTTAATTGCTTGGTGTGTGTCTGAGTGTAGTGTGGTAATGTAGGTCATTGTTTCCATCTCACTGACCGTTAGGGCAGCTGTGCCTGGGGCCTTTGGCTGTCTGGCTTGTCTGTGTGTGTGTGTGTGTGTGTGTGTGTGTGTGTGACAGGACTAAGGTTTTGTTTTTTGGTTAGTGTGTATAGTGACAGCCCAGCCACAACAACTCTGACCTGACCGTGATTGTGTGTGTTTATTTTGACTCTAATTGGAAATAAAATCACAATAATTTCTGTCCTTGTCATTCAGTATTGATGGGAATGATCTGGTAATTTCCTGATAAGTACTGTATGCATTTTCTAAGTAAATCTCTGGATTATGTGTAATGATTGATAGGTCAAGGCAAGCAGGATGCAATTAGGAAATCTAACAGGTTTAATGGGAAAAAACAAGTAACAACACACAAACAAAAAGTATGGGTGTGGGTACAAAAAAACATGAGAAAGTACATAAATACAAGGTGGTACAAGGGGTAATAAAGAAACAGAGGTTTAACACAGATAACACTAGAAAAGACCAGAACAGAGTTATTTATCAAGAGAAGAGTGACAAGCAGTATCACAAAGAATTGACTGAAAAGCGGGTATTTATTCTAAGGAAGAGAGAACACCTGGGCAGGGGAAGAGACAGGACACAGGTGAACAGGATAACAAGGGGGTGGGGCTAAAGGAGGGGCTAGGACAAAACAACACTCGCATGTGTCAGGTAAGCAAAGGCACATGAACATAACAACTAACAAGAAATCAGGAGGAAGACAGAACATTACAAAAAAACAAAAGACTGAACGTTACATAGATGCAACATTTTCATTCCTTAAACAGCAGTTATTGTAAAATATATGGAGAACTATTGTAAAGGATATGGAGAAAGTTGCTTTGTACCCAATTTATGGGTGATTTACATCTTGTGGAAGTTCTTCAAATGATTCTTCACACTCATCTTAGGAGTGTCTTAATCTTATTTGTCTTATCTTTTGGAAAGGTTCTTGTAAGAATCATCCAGGATCTTTTAGGGAACGAAGAACTTTCTGACACCTTAATTTTGTAAGAGTATAGGGATTTATGAAGATATCTGAGTTTGTTCTTTATTAAGGTCTTATTTGTTCACAAAAACCCAAATTAGAAACGTGGAAATGGTTTATTCATCATGCATTAAGTTTTCTTCATTGTGACCTGTATTGAAACATAATTGCAGAGGTCTTGAGTGAAAATCACTAATAATTAGGGATACACAGTGATAATGGGATCATATTTGGATTGGCAGGTACTTGCTTGAAAAAACAGATGTTTAGATTTGACTGATATTTCAAACCAATATTTGATGAAACAGCAGAATATTTAGGTGGCTCAGGTATACCGTGATAAAATGCTTTAATTTTTTTCTCATTAAACCTTATTTTTAAGGTTTAAGGTTTTTCTCATTTAACCTTATTATTTAAGGTTGTTCATGTTACATACAAATTAAATGTTTTTAATCTAGGTACATGTTACCCTGTTGTCTCCATTTTTAAAAAAATATATATATATTGTTTTTTTGTGTTGCTGTCGGAAGATACGTACATGAAAATCTTGAGATCTGTATTGCCAAATCCCACAATACTAGTAAGAATGCAAAAGAAGCACTTGTAAGTTCAGATTCCTATACATTCCAGTTAGTGTCAATTTCAACCTAGATTAACCAAGTGTGGATAAATTAAACTGTGGTATGGATAATTTTTTAAAATTTATTTTGCAATTAAAATATATTTGATTTGTACTGGATCTGTGATGGACATTGCATTAGTGAAAACTTGTTCAGCACTTTTATTTTAGTTTAATTATTTTTATTCACCCAAATGCAGTAAACTCACTATCTACAACAAAAAGGAATTAAATGTTGCCAGTTATACACTAACACAATGTTACTTACTCTTAGCTTAGTCTTAACTTACTCTGTCTTGCACATTAATAGTGATTTTCAGATAACAGAGCTTCGGTTATATTTTAATACAGGCCATAATGAATAAAGCTTAATGTACTCATTTGGTCAGTGTTGAATTTGGACATTACTCAACAAACAGCAGTAAATTGGCAGTATGTGATCGATAAAATGACATATTACACTGGATCCGTGACTGTGAGCTAGATGTTGATCAGACCCGATTTTAGAAGGTGTTCATGAAGAAGTCCATGTCACTCTATAGGATTTCCAGAATTCAACCGTAAGCTTAAACTTTGTCAAATCTAGTGAATTGCAAGGCTTCTTCTTGATGCTGCATTATATATCTTTAAAGCTAATTCCTGACTCTCTTATATCTCTGCTGCTGTTTTTGAAGATGAGACGACTTTAAAAGAGAGGCATTATTAGTCTTGAAGTCTGAGAGCTCCTCAATCCCCAGTCTACTTTGCTTGTAATGTGGGTCTGTAGAAGTTAGAGAAGGGTGAAATTAGACCTTTTTTCCAGTATAATTGACCTGATTCTGTCAGGTCTCTCTTGCTTGCTTTTTCTTGGTTAAGGAAAAGAGGATAGATTCTTTCTCTGGTTGTTATAATTGCTGTGGGGGTAATGGCTGTAATTAGCTTAGCTAATCTTTGTTTTGAATGAGTGTTTGGTGTGTAAGCACTATTTATGCATTTCCTTTTGTGTAGATGTATGTGCAGTTGTTTGAAAGTGTATGCATGTGCACTGTATGGACAAAATTGGGATGCCCAAAACCAGGGACTTTAATGACACTGCTGCTAAAACAGCTTCCACTCCTCTTGGAAGGCTTTCCACCAGATTTTGGAGTTTCTAAGGAGAATTTGTGTCCATTCATTCTGTAGAGCATTTATGAGGTCAGGCACTGATGTTGGACGAGAAGGTCTGGATCACAATCTCCGTTCCAGTTCGTCCCAAAGGTGTTGGATGGGGTTGAGGTCAGGGCTCTGTGTGGGTCAGTCAAGTTCTTCCACACTGAACTTGGACAGTCTAATAAGTCCCTTTGCTAGGACAAAATGTTTATCCTCAGGCCAAAAGGATGATGCCAGTGTTATGAGGCCAATGTGTTAAGCTTTATATGCTATAATGTCCAATGCAGACACCTGTTTTCCCCTCTTTTGCCTCTACTTTGCTCGGGAGGCTTCACACCAGATGTTGGAACATTGCTGTAAGGATTTGATAGTATTCATTCACTGGTGAGAGCCAGGTACTGATGGTAAGAGTAGTTCTGGATCACAAACACCACTCCAACTCATATTCTAAAGGTGTTGAGTGGAGCTCAGCTGTTCCATTTCCAATACTGGGGGACGTTATAGCCCTAAACCCAACAGTTGCAATTGGACATGGCGATCTTAGGGTCATGTGTGGCTGATTCAGAGTATCCTGTCCTGTTAGCATGGCTTTTCTGCAGAAAAAGCTGTGTGCGCACAACCATATGCCTGTGTCAGCAATAGCTGCACCTTAAAGTAACCAAATTCACAAATTCACTAGTTAATATACAATAATGCAGAAAAAAAAAAACACATAAAAAGTGGTATTTTCAACGGCGAAGGCACATTTAATTTTTGTGGAGCTTGGCAAATAAACTGTAATTATGCATTAAAGTGTGTAGGAAGTTTGTTCCCTAAAAATAATACATAATTGTACATACTTTGACCAGGGTAATTCAAACTTTTGCATACGATTGAAAGTGTAATGCTGTGTAGTTGCTTTATTGATTGTACTCTGACACAACAAAATTTGTTCTTGTGTGTTTGTAATGTCTACTTGTTCCTTGGTATTTTACACAGGTGCTCCAGAACATTGTGCAGACAGAAACAGATTACTGTAAAGAATTACAGGCTCTGCTCTCAACGTACCTTCGACTGCTGCAGCCTACGGAAAGGTAGAGATTAAAAACATTCTCAAACACGTAGCTGTATTGGATATATTAGTTACAGTCTGTTTTGTGAATTGAACACTGTTTATCTTTTTTTACAACATTTATAGTATCTTTATACCTGTTTCTGTATAACACTCTTTCTCTCTTTCTGTCAGACTCATGGTATCCGACATCTCTCATATTCTGGGCAATTTAGAAGAGATCAGTTCTTTCCAGCAGACACTGGTTCAGTCACTGGAGGAATGCATCAAGTAAGATTATCCTTCACTCTTTCACTTGCTGAGCCGTTCTAAGCTTTGCCATTTATTTTAGGATGCTTATGTAGGGGTGTAACACATTTCACAGTCCAGTGTGTAGCAAACAAGAAGCAAAGGGTTCCAGCATTGGTTTTTGAAACCCCCTTTGCTTCTTTGCTTCAAGACATGAGTACTTGGTAGAAGCATGATTAATATACACCTATGAGCCACTATATTAGGTGCTACTTTGTGTTCACATTCAACCCACAGCCTTGTATCCGCAATTCTGTTCACACCACTTAACATAAAAGTGCACGTTCACGTCCATCAGAAGCTCCACAGGACCACTTGTGGAGTATTTGGGTGGTGTATTGTTCTCAGCACAGCACTGATGCCGACATTGTAGCAGCGTGCGGATGACACATAGCAGTGCTGCTGGAGCTATAGATAAAAAGTACGTTTGCTTAATGAAGTGGTCTGATGGTGCAAATAGCTTATTTTTTAGGTTAGATAAATATAAAATGTGTACAGTTTTAAATGCGGTTTTGTAGTACCATCACAATTTTCTCTTTGGGATTTTTTTATTGGAATAGTGGTAACTGTTACTATTTATTTCAGTGTTTATTTCAGTGTATTATGTCTCATACTGTGTGATGTCTAGCTCTATATATAAACATTTATTCCATTCATATTGCGTATTGCCTTACCCCCCATCCCACAGCAGTACAAATGATTCTTGCAGGATCAAGCCACACGTTTGTTACTGTGAGATAATGTCACCATCTAGTGGTGGTTGTTATAGTTCATCAAAGTCAACACATACGAGGTAGAAAGTTCAATAGATGCTCATTTTTGTGGCATATGGTTGCCTCTTGGTTAGATTTTAGCAAGATACAATATATATTGAAAAGTGACAATTAAAAGAGAAACCTTCCAGAAAGCTGTACTGGATGATACAGTCAAGAGGGTAACATCCCATCCTGCTCTGTCACTTTTGGAAAATACAACTGAGCAGACCCAGTTGACCTTGATTTTGAATCAAGAGAAAAAGATAAATGATCTTTGAAAGTTTTATTATCGGGCATAAAAAAAACCTCAACTGGCTAGTTTTCAAAAGTAACAGTGACTAAAATGGCATTTGTATTTAGAGCAGTGGTAAGGCATCTGTCATATGCTGTCCCCTTCACAGTTACCAGATCCCAGTTGAATACCTATGGCAGGTTTTGTTGAAACCTATGAGAGGTTTTGTTGACAACTATCATCAACATACCAAGTGAACCTTTCAGAAGAATGATGTTGAGAATTTTCCCAAGTTTTGACATCCAAAGTTGTCACAGAATTAGTGCAAGAAAGGATAGACTGTCTACAGGTTGTTTAATAGAACCATCATAAATCAGATGATTCAATACACTAATAACCTGCTGTTATTATTGAAGATCTACATTTGTGTGTGTGTGTCTGTCTGTCTGTCTGTGTGTGTGTGTGTGTGTGCGCGCGTGCGTGTATGTGTGTGTGTGGTGATAGATTTCCAGAGAACCAGCAGAGGATAGGAGGGTTCTTCCTTTCCCTCATGCCTCAGATGAAGAACCTTTATGTGGCTTACTGCTCAAACCACCCACAAGCTGTCAGTGTACTCACAGAGCACAGGTATATATACATATGTATTAATTACATAGATAGACCATCTCATGCAGTATCATGGGTGTTATAGGTGTTACAGATTCATGTGAACATGGTCTTTTCAGTTCAGTAATTATATGTGGTAATTATACTTGGAATTAAACAAATTTTGTACTCATATTGGGGTATCATTAATCATGGTGAGATAGTTAACAATAGCCATCTTATAATAGCCATTAGTATGTGAAACATTTCTGACTGATAGCAATTTTAAAATTTGTCATAATATTGGTTAATAAAATGGAGGTTTCAGAGTTTTAATAAGGGTGTCTGTGTGCGTGTGTCTATCTGTGTGTATGTACAGCGAGGAGCTGAGCGAGTTTATGGAGAGTAAAGGTGCGAGTTCTCCTGGTATTCTCATCCTCACCACCAGCCTAAGTAAACCCTTCATGAGGCTGGACAAATACCCCATACTTCTCAAAGAGCTGGAGAGGCACATGGAGGTACTGCTGTGCATTTTGTACTGAAAGAGTAGATTAAGGAGTTGTTTTTAAACCCAATGATAACATTAAAATACAGTCATAACGCCTATAAATCTGTAAATTCCATCCCTCTTGTGGCATGTCTGTCAGGGCAGAATATGCTTTTGAGTGTATATAGTTTTGCGTGATTCATGTGTGATTCAGTAGTCTCATTAATTATCTATTTGACCATCTCTGTTTGTTCCTCAGGATTTTCACCCAGATCGCTCAGACATTCAGAAAGGCTTGACTGCATTCAAAAACCTCTCTGTAAGTACCCTCCTCAGCTGCGATTTGGTGGTTTTAACATCACCCTCACATCAAAATGGATTTTTTTTTTTTTTACTTGTCAGTTTACAATAAGTATAATTCGTCATGTTATTTAGAACACAGAAGTCTTATTGCCTCATAAACTTTTGTCAAAATGGGATGGCTTTTTGAAGTCTCTAGAATGAGTTTTAATTGAATGCTCGTGCTCCGGTGGACTGGGAAGAATAATATTAACCAATCACATGCTTCAACTCCCACCACTCTGCCTGTCTTGGAGCGAAAACATCCCACTGGCTCGGCTACTCTCCCTGATACTGTTTACTGCGAAATGTGTCTCAGTATTGAAGGAAAACGCATTAAGATTTCAATTTTAGTTTCTAACCAGATAGTTAGTTTTAGGAATATTTTTCTCCGAGGAAAAAAAAAATTGCACGGTCTGCCCTGACTTGTTCTGTAATAGAAGCAAAGTGGCCAAAAAGTGGGAGAAGTTTTGAAGTGGTGTGCAACATGGTAACTTTAATAACAGTAGGGGAGGGACGACTAAAATCTGTATCATGTGGTTTTCCTGTTTTAAGACATGAAGTGGCATGATTTTGCAGTAATAATAGTAACGAAAGATTTGGTAACATTATTACTGGCAACAATATACTAGCATTTCATACTGGTATACCTCTCACCTCTGTAATACAAGTTGTTTTAATTTGTCACTTTATTCAGCCCCTTTTGAACTGCTAGTTTATGAGCCTGTAAAAGACTTTAATGTGTAACACCTTGACACTAGAAGAGGCAGAAAATATGTCCAATTTAAACCACAATTTGAGGCGAGTTTGAATAATTTCCCACATTGAGACAATAATATTAATTTTTCAATTGCTTCTGGTTAACGCCATTATTTTGCTTTATTTGAACAGGTCACAGTGTTTTAATACAGTACAATCCACATCATGTCCTGGTATTCACTTTTTTTACTGTTACATGTTCCACCTCTGTAGTTCATTTTGTACAGTGTCTGTATTAAGCACCTTTTGGACTGTGTTTGGTTTGCGTGCCTGAAAAATCCTCCCCTTGGCACAAGTACATAAAATCCCCTCGCTTCACTCTCTGTATTGTTCTCAGACTGCCTGTCACAGTTCGGCTCAGCCTCCCCCCCCCTCGGAATACCTCTTATCATTTTGTTACAGAGAATAGACTGTCGGAAAGGCAGTGAGACAGAGGCATAGGGAGAGAAAGTGGACAGGACGCACTGTTTCATTAGGGCTGTCCACGTACGTCCATTGTCCTCGTTTTTGTGTTCATTTGCCACGTTCCCTCTCTCTCTTTGTGTCGTTGCCTTATTGTCAGAGGATGAATTGTTGGAATACGGGAGTTCAGAGGCTTTTGTCTTGTCCGTGCGGCTTCACAATGACTGTTGGGCAAAAGCTTCTGCCAGCCTGGAGCAAAGAGGATTGTGGGATGTGGAATACAAATCAGAGAAAGAGAGAAGGCGGGGGGGAAAACTCAGGCTGAGAGGGCACACAGTGCAGCCCATGGATTGTGCGGACCGTGTGCAATACCAGTGTATCAGTATTTTTATTGTAAAACCTGTTCATTTTTATTTGCAAAGAACTAAAAACAGATTCTAATGTACTAGTGTGTGAGGCTTCATAGGTCCATATAATTACTAGGAAGCTGTTACACAGTAGAAGATTTTTGACTTGTCAAGAATGATGAACTAACTGCATTAAGTTATAATAAAATTAACCTCCAGAATATCTTGCATTTCAAAAATGACAGTTAAATCAGTTATCAGTCAAAGACAGTTAACCTGACAAGAACTGTCAAAACTAACGTTGTCAAAACTAATGTTTATCAAAACTAATGTGTATGACTGATATTTGAGGCCATTTTAATATTAAGCCTCTTATTAAAATAGCAATATGACAAGACTTTTGAATGTGTGTGTGTGTGTGTGTGTGTATTTTATGACCTCAGGCTCAGTGTCAGGAGGTGAGGAAGAGGAAGGAGCTGGAGCTGCAGATCCTGACAGAGCCGGTGCGTTCCTGGGAGGGCGAAAGCATAAAGACTCTGGGATCGGTCATTTACATGTCTCAGGTCTTCATGCAGAACCATGGTAGTGAGGTAAGTTCAGTACTAGGGATGTGACAAAGTTTCCTTCAAAAACTGCTACACAATATGGTGCCCCCTAGAATTGTTGGCACCCTTATTTAATACATATGAGTAAAAAAGGCAAATAAAAATTTCCTGTAATATTTGCCAAATGTTGTTTTGACAAATAAAGACAATGTAGGAAATCCATGTGAGTCCATCACCACAAGAAAAATCACAGGTGATCACAAAATTTTGTTCTGAAAAATGCCCCTCATAATTATTAGCACTGTAGTATTTTGTGCAACCGGTGTCTGATAATAGAACAGCATATTCTATAGGTGTGTTTTATAAGACTTCTACAGAAGAAAGAATATTTGACCGTTCTTTAACGCAGAATCTTTCCAGATCTTGTCCTTGTGCACTCTCATCTAGGAAGGCCATGGTAAAAGCTTGATTTTGTGTTCATTTAACCATTGTTGGAGGGATTTCTATGTGTACTTTGGATCTCCTCCTGGTAGATCCAACCACAAGCAAGTTTTAACTTTTTGGCTTGAGGCAGCCAGATTGTGTCGGCCCCAATTAAAGTTCCAGTGGTGAACTTCAAGAATTTTTGTCTGTGGTGAAGCCCAAAAAGTCACCCAAAAGCCCAAATTATTCCGGTAAAAATACATTACAGGCAGCCAACTTTAGCACAAATAATGGTAGTGTTTTTAAAGCAGTCTTAAGTTAGTGTCCTAAACCACATGGATAGTTTTGTGTGACTTTAATGAAGAGCTGGATGCAGTTTGAGCATGTTTTCATGGGCTGTTTGGGTGAATGAGTTCCATTGTGTTTAAACAACATTAGCCTTGTACACCCAGTTCTAAACTAAGCAAGAGACATTGATCGTTTGTGTGAAATAAGAGAGAATTTGTGTGCATTTGGAGTACTCCTTGAAGGTGCACCCATTGCGGGTGTCCAGTTACACATACAACTTGTATAATATTCATAGAAAAGCTTGTCAGAGTCTGATTAAATCAGTATCTGCACATAATCAGTATTAAAGGACTTGGATTGGGACTGGGGCGAAAATTAAATCAGACCATCCTTATTCATAACTACACGTAAACACAAACATGCACCCAGAAGTGTAAAACATCTCCAGTCAAAATGTAGGTCGGTTATGTCAGTATGTTTTGAGTAAAGTGATACTGAAAATGATTTTTTTTTTCCTGCCGTCAGGAGAAGAACGAGCGTTACTTGCTGCTCTTCCCTCATGTGCTTCTTGTGCTCTCTGCCAGCCCACGAATGAGCTGCTTCATCTACCAGGTACTTTGCTGTGATTGGGTCAGGGGGTGGGTCAGTGTTTTTGTAATTTTTTGCTTAAATAAAAAGTTTTATTTAACCTGGATGATTGATTTTTTTCATTACTTCTGTCTCAGACAGCAATGAAAGTTGTGTATGTAATTGAGAATATTTAGTAATATAGAGTGATGTATATCAGAAACTCACACCATAATTTGTTGTTCTTAAGGGGAAACTTCCTCTAACAGGAATGACTCTCATCAAGTGTGAAGACACAAGAAATGCCTTTGAAATATCTGGTGGGTAATAAGCTGTACTGGTACTGTTAGATGAATGAAAATTATGTTGGACGCTGAAGTCATATTTAGGACGCGGTATGGCTACATTTTATGTGATTGTGATAAATTGTGTGGCAGTGTGTCACAATGACCTTTTCTGAGCATAATGACCTTTTCTGAGTTGATATCTTTATTACATGAAGAACACTGAGCAGTTTCATGCCTTATTACAAAGAGAGCATAATTAGGCCTGTTTAACTGGATTTAGAGCAGTATGGTATCAGACGACTAAGTATTAAAGCAGCCTGTATGTATATTAAGCGTTGTGCTTTGTGCGTATGCCTTCATAGGGAGTATGATTGACAGGATCCAAGTGATCTGTAATAACCAGCAGGATCTGCAGGAGTGGGTGGATCATCTTCACCGCCAGACCAAGCGCGCATCAACCAGCACTTCCAGTTTAAAACCTCAGTCTGTGCCGTGCCATACGGTCAGTCCATACTCACAAATATAAAGTGAAATAATGTGGATTTGAAGTAAAGGCATAATGTTTTTTTCACTGTGCACAACTATGAAGTGTCGCTAAATATATCAGTGTTCTGATGTTTTCAGTGTTATGAAATGCATTATTTTTTGGCTTCCCCTGAGTCTCAGCATAGATTGGCCTAAACGTAAACGGTGGAGAGCAAAATGTTAATCAAAGGGCGTATTCTGGAAGCCACTAAACTGCTAGTGCTGGTCATAGGAGTTTTTAATTTGCATTCATTTATGGTGCTCTGAATCTGATCATTCAGTTAGTTTTGTGATTTCTGGGCGTGTGTTTTGGCTGGATGTGATTTAACACACTGCTGGTTAACCTACAGAATGGTAGCTCACACAATGTAAGTGCTATTCAGATGGTATTAATTTTACATGTTGGGATCCTGAGAAAGGAGGTTTCACAATGATACTGATACTGTCCTTTCATATTTCACTTTACACCTTATTTGATTGCCCATATAAGTAAATGAATACTAAGAAGAGTACAGAGATCCACATAGACCCATGTGAGCTGGATATTACTTGTATGGGTGAAAATAGTGTTTTATTTAGATTTTCAGCTCATTGGTAAATCCTCTTCCAGCTCCCCTCTCACCCAGTCACACCGTCCAGACACTCAGAGAGTCGAGGAGCAAGCGGAGCTCCAGCCTATCACACACTTCCACATCCGTCTTCACATGGAACCCCACACAACACCATGATGTGGGGTCCGCTGGAGCCCCCCAAAACCCAGAAACCCTGGAGCCTCAGCTGCCTCAGACCAGCACCTCCACTCAAACCCTCAGCCGCGCTGTCCTATAAAGAGGTTTGTACATTAGAACGATTGTTTTATAGATGTTAAAAATTACTGACTTGTGAACAGGTTTCCAGGATGAGCTGATTGCACTTTCTCGCATGAGCGTTATGTTTACAGAATTAGCTTTTTTGCAAGTGAATTAAACAATTTAACTTAACTAGCTAAAGTTATTACTGTAACAGGATGAACTGCTGAATGTTCAGTTGTTGTTTTTTTTTTATATCTGAGAAAGACTAATAAACAGAAGCAATATGACAGAGAATTTACCCGTGATTATTGTTAGTAATGATGCAGGGTAAGCTTTAGTGCTTTTAATGTAAGAGTCGGCTCTCCCTGAACAAATTGCTTACAGTATGAACGGGTTTGGTTTGTCAGAACAAGCTCTCGTTTACTGGCCATTATTATCTTTCAGAATCGACGCAAGGATGTTTTCTTTTTAGCTTGTCAAAAGTAATGTTGTATGTCTGCGGAAAGTCAGAATTACATAATTACTTTATCCTTTACCCTATAGATGAACTGCACTCTTCAGGTTAAATCATTAACTTGCGGTTGGACATGGTTTTCCAAATGTAAACAATAATCAGTATTTACGGAGAATGTGCAGTCATTTCAGATCTAGTTGTAACTGTGATCAAGTCAAGTAGGTGTTTATCGCCGCTTCAACCATATACACAGTACACATTGAAAAACATGGTGCAACACAAAGAACAAAAACAAATACAACAAGACTACAAAAGTGCAGGCAGAACAGGACTAAAGAGAGAGTGCAAAAAACAGAGTACACAACAGTGCAGTGATTTACAGCACAAGCCAACAAGCAGTGCAGTCAACAGAAGCAGTAACAGCACTAGTGTGAATGAATACAGTATTATTACTCATTGTCTTCTAGCAGCAGAGAGGTTAAGTTTGCAAAGAAATGCAAATATTGAGGGAGACAGCAATAAACAGTTTTGCAAAAACAGAGTTGCAGCAACAGGAATAAAAAAAGTACAATATATAAATAAATACAGAATGTACATTGAGAATCACATGCATATGCAAGCCAGAGTGCTTTGTTTAACACTGTGTGTAGGTGTTCAATTGTGTGGGTTTTTTTTTTAATGTTTTAAACCCATAAATGCGTTTTTCCCCACAGGATCTCAGCAAAAGCCCCAAGAGTATGAAGAAGCTTCTACACAAACGCAAACCTGAGAGAAAGCCCTCTGAAGAGGAATTTGCAGTGAGGAAAAGTAAGTCGATGATTGGTATTTTGTCTTTGGTCTATTGGTTTCTGTAGAAAGTCTAAAGTTTGTTTGCTGATATTAATTAAAGCTAGTGTGAACCTCATTTGCATATTAAAACAGCACAGACTTTCATTATTTATTATTAGCAGTTAGTTGGATAAATTTAGTATGATTCCGTTTTTAAAAATATCATTGAGTACCCAAATGTGACTACACAGGAAAGAAATATGTACAATAAAACAACAAACAAGACCTTTTATTGTTTTTTTGTTGTTGTTATTTTAAGAAAAATATTCAGTACCTGCAGTATTTTTTTTTTTAATTGACTGTCATTACAATTAGTTATGATTTGATTAATTGAATCTCCACCTTCAGATTGATGCATCAGTGCATTTGTTATGTCCCTATTGGTAAAATTGTGCTTGTTTTGGACAAATCATTTCTAAATATATCTAAAAGTATTTTACTAATTTCATGTCAGTTCACGTTCTCATTTAGTGCTGGACAATATCCTGTTTCCTTTAGGCACTGCGGCCCTGGAGGAAGATGCACAGATTCTCAAAGTAATCGAGGCGTACTGCACGAGTGCCAAGACAAGGCAAACACTCAACTCAAGTAAGATATCAGACATACTTCCTTATCCAGGCAAATATCAATTAGCAAAATACTCTGTGCCACTCATTAAAAGCAACTGAAAGAGTGGGGAATAAAATATACGATTTCTCATCATATTAGTGGCTTCTATGGCTTAGTGGGCCTCATCCAGCCCTCTCAATAAAAATACAACTAATGACCATTTAACCCAAAATGAATTAATTTAGCCCCTCATTTCAATCTTCTTAATTTCCTGCTTCCATTAGAGCAAATCTCCAGGAGTGCCTCTAGAACTGACCTCATTGTACAAGTCTCAGGAACTACACTTAAACTGATGCTTTTCTGAGAATTGTTAATTGATTTTTATGACTCACCCTCTGTTGCCTGTAGACTGGATAGAAATGGCGGAAATAATGACATCTTATTCATCATTCTCTTCCTTTTAAAATGTAATTTCATTTGAGACAAAAAAAATCTGAATTTTTTTGTATTTAACCTCTTTATACAAGTCAGCTTTTTAATGTACCCTTCCTTCTTAGTAAAATAATGTCACAACCACTAGAGCACATGGTTTATTAAGTTAAAAACAATCACACTAGCTCCTGTGACGTAAGGGAACTGCATTGTGCAGGCAGTTAGAACTTTTTTTTCATTCTTTAATCTTCCTTTTACTAATCCTCCATTTGTTTATGAATTTCACTTCTCTTTAAGTACTATTAAGGGTATCAAGGTCCCTATTACCTACTACTGTCTCTAAACACTGTTAACATCTCTTTAAACGTCTCTAAATCTGTTTTAACAGCTTACTTTCTTCTGTCTCCCTCTTTCCTCGTTTTCTTCCCTCCTCATCTCCTGTCCTTAATTTGTTACAATTCCATAATCATCCATTATTTGATTTTTTTTTTTTTTGTCGTTGTTGTTGTTTTTAAACCCTTGCTGGCCAACTCTGCACTTTTGTCCTTGGTTGATTTTTATCTCCGAACCCGACCCTTTTTCCCCCCATTTCATTGGTTTGATCCTTAATCCACTACCCCCAAATTATCAGCATGGCAGGGCACTGATTTGATGCATAATCATGTGCTGGCTGACGTTGACCAATCGTGCGTGGAGGCTGTGGGTTGTCGTACCAGCATGTTACGCTTGGAAGCCTCATCTGACCAGTCAGAAGAATCGGACTATGACAGTATATGGACTGCCCATAGTTACAGAACGGGTTCCGTCACTCGTAAGAGCCCCTGCTCATATATGTATACATTTATATTCTCAATTTAAGTGGATGCCTCAGTTAAAAGTGGGGGTTATGGCAAAACATACATAATGATATGTCTCATGCTATTTCATTTGTGTAAGATTTATGATGTTGCCATTGGAAAAAATCCACCAGTAAACTGACACCACTCTATTTACAACGTGCTGTGAAGTACAAAGAAGTGCATAGTTTGCAAATGTAAACTATATGTAATAAGCATAAAGTGATGTAAGGTAAACAAGGGGGTAAAAATCTTTTTATATATATATATATATATAGAATTATAAAATATTTGTATTTTTACAGAAAAGTGGCTGCTTATTACTATGCATTTGGTGCTCTTACAGTACACAGGATCAGGCCTTAATCTGTTAATCTATGCGGTTGTTCACTGTGGTAAAAGTGCTGACAAATAACCATGATTAGAAATGCATATCATATTGTAATTTAACATTGTTATATTACTCACCTCTAGTCTCATTAACCAAAATTTCCACTTAACTGTAGTCTTGATGTTGGAGCATCTCTTTGGTTTGAGTCCTCTGCTGATTAACACCCTATACCTTAACCACCTACAACTGTTTCTATGAATGTGAATAGTTATATGCAGTACTTTTTGTTAATGTTGATACTAGCATAGCATGTGCATCTGTGTTAGGGATCTGATATTCAGGTGTGTATTCATGTGACTTGGAGATTCAGTTATGGCTAATATATGTAATATAATTTGTTATATCAGATGTAGATAAACAGTTACAGGCATCTGAACAGTGTTTTACCTAAAAAAAAAAAAAAAAAACCTCTCTGCTTCACATACTGAGGTCATTCATTTGTCATGGATGTCCATTGGTGTACCCAGAACCTTATAGTGTGTCATTTATTGTGGTGTAAAATCTGTGTTCATATGTAAGGCTTGTTAGTATGATTTTAACCTTTCACCTTAAGCTGCACTATTACCTATCTTTGAATTCATCACTCAGCCTATCACTCAAGCAGGTCACGTACCGCTCACTGTAAAACTGAGACAAATGTAGCTCTCTCTCTCCCCCCTTCCTTCCTCTTTCGCTCTGGCTCACCCTCTCTTTCATACTGTACTGTCTCTCTCTCTCTCTCTCTCTCTCTCTCTCTCTCTCTCTCTCTCTCTCTCTCTCTCTCTCTC
>JBBPCX010000088.1:24338081-24349407 GCA_037974365.1 Hydrocynus forskahlii | reverse complement strand
GGTGTGTGTATATTGGATTCACTTTTGGTTCCCAAGCTATCTTTCAGCATATGGTTCAAATAACCTCCACATAAAAACAAATAGAAGTTTTTCTTAGAGCCTTAACTTTTTAAGATTCTTTACTTTTAAGAGTGTATGTTTTGGAACTTTAAAAATGAAACATAATCATAATTTCTGACACCAGTAGCAACACATGCATTTATGTCTAGCGCATATAACAAAGAAATCTAATCATATGTCAACAACAATAAGAGTTAAGAATAGCATGCGAAAAGGCAAAAACTAAAAGGTAACTTTAATTAAGATAATTAAGCATGGCCTCTGCGTCCCTAAATCACCTGTTCTTAACGAGCATGTGTATGTGTGTGTATCAGGGGGAGAGAGAGTGTCAGAGAGCATAAAATAACCCTCTTTCAGCAGCACAAAAGCACTATAAATTCTTTGTTCGCTCTGAAACCCCCGTTCACAAACAATTCCAGGAGATTTTGATAGGCCAATGGAAAAATGGGCGGCCTTTTGTAATTGGCCATCATAAATCTGAAGAGGCCGTGGCGGAGACACAAAGCACCTTTAATTCCGTCCTTTTTCTCACCCTCGTCCCTCGCCATAGATCTCGGCTCCACAATGGAGGATTTGAGGGCAGCGATATATACATGTTACAACCGGAGACATGTGGCCGTTAGCCTCCTCGCATTGATTTCCTTCTACAACTTCCTCCCAGTGAGCAGAAGACATGGACGCAGCGGTGCAATAATGGCCTCCTTCTCTTATCTAGATCAGCCTCATGTAGGCTAGATGGCTCTGTCAGATGGACATTAACTCTTCCTTTTTTACACTTGACTTTAGTGATTAGCTTGATATTGCTATCGATGAGGCTGATTCAAGAATGGTGGGTGGGGTTGGGGTGGGGGTTTGATTATGGAGTGAAAGAAGGAAGATCTGCTGACTGGTCAGATGGTGATAGTGATTGTGTTGTGCTTGATAAATGTGTGTGAAATGTAGGTCTATGGGGTCTTGCTGAGTGATTCTGACTTCCATTCACTCTCAAATAGTTTGGGTTCCTAATGGCTCTTGGCTTGGATGCTTTGTTGTAACTGCTTTCAGTTAGAAAGGTTTTAGACTAATGAACCCTTTGGCAATCTCTTTTAAGCCAAGTGGTGATCCAGTACAGAAGATGTTCAAACGTTTTAATGATGAAATGCGCTCTGCTCGCTCTGATTCTCATTCGAGCAAAGTCAGATCTATTATAATTCCATCAGTGCATAAAGATTTGGTTTGAAAATGACCATTTCCTAAATCAAAAGAGGATTATCCTGTCTGATCTGAGCAATACCCACTCAAAGCGTTATATTGTCCAACAATGGGGCGCCGTGTACATCAGGTGTGTAAGCCAGACTTCAAAATCTCTGACTGTGCTCATACATGCATAGTCACCGAAGCACTTACAACTAAACAGCTCTCCCTGACCCAGAAAACAAACACAAACACACAAACCCCCACACTAAAGCACATTAAAAAAAACCCCCAACAACATAAAAAACAAACGGCTTCCTGCTAATCCCTCCGCTACTGGACATCGAACCAGCACCGATATTAGCGTAGTTAGCGTAGCACCCCTGCAGCATTCATGCAAGTCCTCATCGTCCTCTTCAGTGATAAGCAGAGGCTATCGACAGCTCTCGTGACGAGTGGGAGATACTCAGATTTCACCCCACCTCAGGAGAGATCAATGGTAGTTTGTGTAGAGTTGGATAATTACGGCTGTTAGTCAGAAGTGGCAGTTCCTGCAAGTGACTCTCCATACAGTGTGCCAGTTGTCTGTTATCATGTGGGGGGACTAGGGTCCAGCTAAGATGGACAATTTTAGGCTACGTGGTCTCTATGTATGCTCTTAACAATAAAGGTGCTAAAAGGATTTGAAAAAAAAGGTTCTTTGGAGTAGAAGGCCATAGGAAAACCACTTTTGGTTTCCCAAAGAATTATTCAATGCTTTGGCTCTTCATAAAATGGAAGAAGAATAAAGCTCTACAAGATATAAAGGTTCACAAATTAAAGTTTCCTCCTCAAACTATTCCTCAAAACCAAGAAACCCTTAGTGTATGAGTTTGTGGTGGGGTTCATATAGAGGTAGGGATGGAGACAATGTGAAGAGGTGATTGGAATAAGCAAAATTACTTCGAGATTTTGGAGTCTTTAGATGCTACTTCAAAAAGGAACATGATTCTATTGTGAATCTATGCTTTAGTTCAATACAAGAGGAGTCATGTGGTGAAGGGATGTGAAGAGACAAGCTCCTTCCACTCTAAAATGCAGTTCATTCAGACACCTAAGGGTGGCACTTATGCAGTATGTTAGACGTTGCTCCCTCATTGTCATATCAGAATTCAAATGTACTGGACAGTTCTTTCACTTTATATCTACTACACATTTTAAAAAGTGGGTTCTTCAAGAGTTCTTTGGTAAACACTATGGTTATAGAACCATGACTGATCAGAACCATTTGATTGATTAAATGATTCTCTGCTAGTTAAAGCGTTCTCTATAATCTCCTCTTGTTTAGGATTCTTTAAAGAACCTTTTCAAAGTGTTTCTATGGAGCACTGAAAATGGTCCCACAAATGTTAAGACTATAAATCCCCCTTTTTTAGGTTTTATATAGATCCCATTTATATAGTATATGAGGGTGATATATGTGTTTGTATTTACATTTGAAAGGATTCTTCAACACGGTGCCATAGAAGAACCACTAAATGAGAAAGAAGAACCTTTATAAAGTTTGAAGAACCAACACATATGGCGCCATAGGGACTTGTATATAGTACAGAAATCGGTTAAATGGGCTTTCTGCATGTTGTTGCATGTTAGATGGTTTTTGTAAGAGAAGGAAGCTTTTTAAAAATGTTGAAATAACCAAATTGGCAATTCCTGTAGAAATGTCGGGGATCAGGAAACGGGGTCAATATTCAGTTGATTGGCAGGATTCAGTTTAACGTCACTTCTTCCAGCTGTGTCTTCAAAAGTGTATGTTTGAAAGTGTGCATGTGTGTGTGTTTGTGTATGTCTTATGTGCATGTAAAAGAGCTTCCGTGCTTTTTCTGACATCCTTTTGATCCCTCATGCAAATGGCTCTAGATTACAAAGCACTAAATCCAAATTACCAGCCTATCGCTTTACACAATGCAACAGGAAATCATGTCGGGTGAACTGTTTCCATATCTCGCCCTCCTCAGGTGGAATACCACACATCAGATGTTGTAGATTTACAACACTTGTTTACTTTCTTAAAAAAAAAAAAGCTCCTCCTCATACCCCCACCTCCCCTTCCTCATTTCATTCAACCCACTCCATTAAAAAAAAAAAAAGGCATCTCAGCCTTGCAAGTATTGCTTATCATATTAATTAAAATCTGGTTGACACAATGGGCGCCGGCAGCTGTGGAGGAAAGCGAGGGAAATTAACAAACGTTTGATTTGTTGTATTGTGGATGTGACACGTATTATACAGGTCAGGGTAAAACAAAGAGCAAAAGCTCAAATATGCTAATGGGGCTCTGGCAACCCAGGGCTTGTGGCACAAACACGAAGGCTTGGGCTAAATATCTTATTTGTGATTACTAGTAACGGCACCACACAAACTGAGAATGGGGGGTGGGGGGGGGGTGGAGGACTGGAGAAATGAAAAGACTGTTGGCAGTTCTTGTTCAAGAATGAAAAGATGAGGTGCGTGTGGATGTTTGCGCTTATTTATTTACATAAAGATGAATTGCTAACAGCAATTAGTTAGCAACTCTTATTTATTTATGGTACACCGACATTAACTCTTACTGAGAGCATAATTTAGTTCAGTTCGCATCGCATACAGCATAACAGAAAACTTTGGAGCACATTAAAAAGAAAGTTTCTCAAGGTTCTCGTCTTGGATGTGCTAGTGTAGGAAATAACATTAATTCCTAAAACCTTTGCCAAGGTTTTTCTTAACTTCAGGAAGGTTCGTCACACTTATGCACACCTACATACTGCTATTTTTTTTTTCCTAAAATAACCTTTCCATTGGTTCTTTAGAGAAACAAAAGTTGTTCTTTAGTGACATGAGGCTAAAGAACCATTTTTCACATTTCAGAATGTTCCCTTAGTGGAAGAGATGACATCATATCAAATATAATTTTTTTTTCTGGGCGAGAGGTGGAGAGAAAATAAGAGCAAAATAGCTGGAAAAAGAGAAAAGCGAGAGAAAATTAGGTAATGGGTGGCAGTAGAAGGTAAATGTCTGCTGCTGTTGTGATAGTTTATCTGAAGCAGAGGTGGTGAGAAGTCAACCGTTAGGTTGACGCACCGTGACAGGACATTATGTAGATTTGTGCCGGGTGGCGGGTGACTGAATCGCAGGGTTAGTGGAGGTTATGTGGGTCAGGGAGAGAGGGGGCCGCTGTTGCCCTGAACACACAACCTTACACTCTTAGGGGCACCGCAAGATGGAAGGTTGCAGAATATTAGGCAGTGTATTTTATTTTGCCTCTGAGGTCAACCCCAATCTTAGACTGTGCAGTAGAGTATCTCTACAGGCAGCGCTGCTAAATAACGTTGGGAAAATTGAGACACAATACGAAATATACCTATTATTCTTCAAGATCCTAGGGACAATTGGGTTACTGAAGGTGTCATTGTGATTTTACCCCCAATTTTGTATTTTAGGGAATTAGGCCTCAGAAGTCACAGCAATCATCAGCAATAAGGAAAGCATTCATTTTTAGTCCCCTTTAGTGAATCAGTTATGTTGAAAGTACAGATTCTAAGTTTCCAACTGATGCCACGTTTGTGTTTGCATGTGGAAGAGGGGATATTTTATTGTAATTTGAGTTCATTTATTTATTTATATCCAGATTTCTCCCCAATAGCTTGTTTGTAGGCTTGCAGTGCCAACGATGCGTCAAATCCAAATGGCGAGCAGAGAGTGAAATGCAGAATGGATGAGATGAAGGAAAGCCTGTATGGTCTTAGTTTTGAGAAAAAGGTAGACAGATCTAGACATTTTTTTAATAGCAGATGGGTCCATGTACTTCATACCAACATGCTCCACAATGACGGCCATTCAGTGTGAACCAGGGTGAGTGGCTTTTCTCTTTTTGGCCTGTGGATTAACCTCGCAACAAATGTTCAGTACCGCTGTGCCTCTCAGTGTTAACAGTACATTTGTTTACTTGATGTAGGTTAACCACTCACAAAATCCAGCGAATCACTTCTAAAGATGTGGATCATTGCGAGAAGTAATCAGACCTCATTGGAACTGCATGGCAGGGTGAGTTGTTACATTATGTTAAACATCATATAAAGCACCTGGCCATCTTAAAGAGAACAAAACCATAATCGCTTATAGCAATAAGGCTGCACACTTTCTAATTAGCTAGCATTACCTATCATTGCTCTGTATTGTTGTTCAATTATTCCAACAAAACAAAGATAAAAACAATAACTTAAATAAATATTTCAAAGTAAAGAAATGGTATGCTACATAAACATAGATGCATAAAGTATGTTACCTTTAAGGAAGTGGTGATTGCATACATGAGCACATGAGTCCGACTCCACTCCCCTTGTCTCCTTTTCCGCTGGCGCAATGTACTGTGAACAAATGTTTCTCCGTTACAAATAAAGTGTCTTGTTTTGATTTGATTGGTCAAAATGTTGCCATGACAACGGACGGACTTGGAAAGAGGCCATTGTTTTTTACAATGATAATGGAGATAAAAACCAACAGATGTGAAGTACAAGCACTACTGTCTGTTTGAGCTGAAGATAAACTTCCGTGGGAGTTTTCTAAAGCTGTGAGAAACGCAAATGTGTACCAGGACATCACTAACAAGTTAGCTGGGTTAGGTATTCATTGTAAGAATAAACAACGCTGAGCAAAAGAAAAAAAAAACTTGAACAAGCCTATATGAAACAAAAGACTATAACAAAACATAACGACTATACAATAACAAAAGTGTTTCTGACAGAAAAACTTTCCAGTTGGACGACCGGGCATAAAGGGAGAGAATTTGCCAGCAACACCTGATACCGATAAAAAAATCAAAGTGTGCTACAACTTCCATGCCATCGCAGTACGGTTTAGGTACAGCATGGTTCCTGTATACATTTGGAAAAGCGCCTTAAGGTTCACAAGCATGCCTTCCCGCCTTCCATCTGCAGTTTGTGCCACAGCAATGCAGTGACGTGACGTCATATGCAAAGATCCTATTTAATCAAACTGCACCTAATGTAACATCACTGGGCAGATCAACACGCTTGAAGGAGAACATTAATCAGTGATTGCATCTTGGTTTGCAAAAGAAAACATCATTTTCAGCACTTTTTTTTTTTTCATTTGTCCATGTCAAGCCAAAACGAAAAATGGTGTAAAGCTTTACAGTAACACAACCCTTATAAAGAGCTTACAAATAGTTTAAATGTTTGAAGTTTAAAGTAGTCTACAAGGTAATAACCATTTTCTCCTTCAGTCAGCTGTGCACATTCATCACATGTAATAGCTCACTGTTTTATCTATATTATAGCATCTCGATGAATAAACATCAATGAATAAACATAATAAATTAATAAACCCTTGTGAGAGTAATCTTATTGTAAAGCAGTGTTACAGTTTTTTGATGTAAAAAATGACAAAAAGCAGTAACAAATGTGTGTTTTCTTTCTGCAAAACAAGACACGAAACAATAGCTTTAAAATGCAGTCTTGACTTCTAAATGATGAACACAGGATTATGCATATGCTCTAATGTGAGACCAGCTTAGGTAAATGGTCCCACATTTATGATGTCATGCTGACTAATGATGATGAAATGAGCGATGGAGAGATGGTGACAGAGGAAGAGAGGGGAAGAGGGCAAGTGACAGTGAGCGATGCAGTCTGTAATTACAAGTCTATCAAGAGGCGACGAGAGAGCAGGCAAGTGCTGGGAGGAACCATCGACACCCTGCACATTTGCCTAGGGGCACAAATTACCGTGACCCCCATAGAAAAAAGGACAGTTTAATGACTTCAAATGTAACCCTGCAAACTGCATGGCAATTAAGGGGCGCGATGGCTTCTCAGGCACTTCATATAATGCGTAGCTTATCTCAAGCCATATAAAGCTGAAAGCTGCAAAAAGTAAAGGAACACCATAGAAAGGCATGCCGTCAACCTATAAGCCGGAGTCCTTGATACCAAACAAACATAGTTTCAAACATAGTTTCCAAGGTATAGAACCAAATGATATATGAAGGTTCTCCAAAGCCTGTGTGAGCTAGTTTAGCAAGTAAGTAAAGTGACCATTTGTCATACGTGACCACAGCACACAGTATGAACAGTGTGAAATTCTTTCTCTGTATTTAACCCATTCACCAAGTGAAGCCGCGGACAGCCAGTAATCCCAGGAGCAGTGTGTGGGGACGGTATCTGGATTCAAACCCACTTCTGATGGCAAAGGCAACTCCCTAACCACTAGGCCACCAGCTGCCCCGAGCGCAAGAGAATGTAGCAATTTTTTCTTTGTGACTGATAATTCATCTGACTAAACTTAACAATTAATCTGTGGTCCGGATGCATGCGGTTCCACTCTACTATTCAAGTCTGGATTCACTCTGCATGCTTTTTCTTTTTGTGATTCTGTATATAATAACATCCAGATTTAAATACTCTCGGCAACAACGTTTATTTTTATACTCACTATTCCAAGTATTTTGGCAATAACAAGAAAACAATATATGGTGTACATATATGGTATTAATATAAATTGTTTGTCATTTGTTGGGATATAACACTTCTCAAATGACAATGCAGTCATCACCATGTGAAGTATCACTACTCATGTCAAAAGTGAGACACACACACACACACACACACACACACACACACACACACACACACACACACGTGTGTCGGCCATGTGCCTCCTGAGAAACTCGCCTGTTTTTTATACATATATAACAGCATGATCTTTCAATGTGTTAGGAACATTTCAGTTGCTTGGTGCTTAGCACTGTCATGCTGCCTCCTACTCAACAGTCACTAGGGGTTGGGGGGGGAGAATCAGAGGAGCATTAATCCCGCTGGTCAAATTGTAATTAATTTTCAGCTCTGCAGGTGCCTCACAAATGCAAAGAAAAGCGCCGCTGTGGTCCTGTCAAAACGATTTCATTCCTTCATCCTCCCTGTTGAAGTAGCCTTTTTTTATAGCCTTTTACAAACAGCAACAGGGTTGGTCAGCGGGGGAGGGGGGTAAAGGGTGGAGAAAAAAGGCACGAAAGGCCTAATTCACCTTCAAGGTTACCTCTGCCTATTCTCCCTGTGCATCCTTTCTTGCCATTTCATACAATAGAGGGAGAAATGCGCATATCCTACAGATAATGGTTTGCAATCTCCTATGCATTGTTATTTAATGGCAACACACATGGCAAAATAACTGAGCTGAGAGGCATGTTTGTACTAGTTATTGTTGTTGCCATTATCGATGTGTGTGTGAGTATGTGTGTATAAATGCATATCGGCTGAAGAGGACACATGATTAGACTAACTGTAAGTATAAGAACATTCTTCCCTGGGACGGCTACTTTTCCTGTCGCTATGTATGTCTGAGTCTGCCCACTGTGCATCACCCTGAACGGCCTCTGCTGGGTATTTCTTTGTAGTAGAGACCTTCCTATTCTGTGGACCATGTTTTTATTGTTAGAGAGGGTTCGTCAGGTTCAATGCCGCCATCAGCGCTGTGGAGGAACTTTCTGGTTAAGTGTGATTGTGTGAGCGCCAGAAAACGCACGCATTCGACACCCACTTTAGATTGTGTTATGTGTCTGTGAATGTGAGCTTAAGTTGCTTTTATAGTGAGAAGTAACGAAAAAAAACGTTAAAGCAAATAAACCTCGAACATAAAATAAAATATGCTCTTGCTAACAGTGGTGTAAAAGACATAATAGCAAGAGTAGAACGCTTTTCAGCCAATCAGATTTTACAGCTAGAACTACCTGTTGCAATATTTGTGACCTGACTCTTCGCTTGGGTTTGGACATGAATGGTTTTGAACAATTTCTCAAATTAAATTACATTTATTAAAAAATAAATTTAAATTAAATAATTGTCAGGCTAAGATTGGATTCATATTCTCACAGCCCATCTCCAAACATTTTTTTTACTTTACCTAAATTGTTCCTGCTTTATTCTTCCTCCATATTTTTTTTCCCTTTTCTTTTCTTTTCTTTCCCTTTTAATTTGGCATCAAAGTCCAAGGTGAGAGTGATGCAAATGGTAGAAAACCATAGTTTTGGTTCAGGCTGGGACAGTATTTTGTCAAGTTACTGTCGAGTTTGGATTTAAAACTTGGGGTTGTGGGATATTCTGGTTCAGATAAAAATGTCAGGCTTGATTAACCCTTTAAAAATCTTAGTAGCTCCAGCAGTAATCTACGTTTTGGCCCTATTGTGGGAAGTTCATTCCCTGATGAAGTAACAGCCAACACTGAGAGTTGACAAGAACACAGTTATTATGGGATGGCACTCCCTGCCATCACTTCATTGTTTGGGGCAGCCTGTTTTCTGGTGTTTAGGGTGTTGCTCTGCGATTGGAAGATTGTTGGTTCTAATCCCAGGACTGCTAGTGGTACCACTGAGGTACCATTGAACCGTACCCACACACTGTTCCTCAGGTGCCGCACTGGTGGCTGCCCCCTGCTTCACTTGGTGAATGGGTTAAAGGCAGAGAAAGAATTGTTGACGCTGTTTGCTGTGCTGTGTTCACGCCTGACTATGAGGACCACCTTACGATACTATACTTAAATGGTGGAATTGACTGTTTGATGTAACATATTTGGCAGTTATTTTCCTCCAAGAATTTTGAGCTATCCAGTGATGTTGAGTTAGCGGCAGTTTTTTCTACTTTCTTCCCATTTTAAATGCGTCCAGTTCCACCCACTAGCTAGGATTCCCTCAATCATGATGCCACCAACACTACATCTTTTTGAAATGCTGCTAACGCAATGTCAGCTTAACACATTTGGAGGAGAACAGTAACTGCCAATTCCGTTATGTCAACTCTTAGACACTCAAGTTGGCCTGCATCATGTTAAGTGATGGGGAGGGGGAGGGCCATCCTACTCACCTAGTGAGAGGCTGTAAAATCACCAGGGCTCAAACTCACAATCTCCCAAGGCAGTTGTTCCACTTGTGCTCTTGGTAGCAACTGGACTGGATCACTGGACTTGACTACTACTACTGCAAATAGCCTTGTTCTCCATGTTTTTGTCATTGTTCTACATTGAAACAAATGGAAAATAGAGAAAATGGAGACTGCAAACCTAATGCAAATGTATTTCGTACTGTGTAAGTAGCTAAATAATTAATCATTTAATAAAACAATTTCATTTTAATAGTAAAGCAAAATAACCGAAAAAACTTTAGAGGTTAGCTAGACCTGTAATATGAGCATAAGACAAAGTTCTCTCTCTCTCTCCAAAATCCTCTTTTCCAAACTGTCATCAAGCCACACCCCCCCCCACAAATGGGCAGATGATAAACGACTTGAGGGTGCCAGATTTCCATTCAAACTCCCCCCTCCTTCCATGTGTCACATTTAACCCGCGTTTACTGAAATCAATTATCCAGCTATCACTGGGGCAGGTGCTCCGGGGAGAAGGGGGAGGAGGCTTCCATCCCTCCATTCCCTTTTCAATTAGGAGGTAAATAATCAGCGTTCAGAGGGAGGGATGACTCTCTCTCTGTTGTTCTCTCACTCTGACTCTCCCCAGGGCCCTCTTTATGTCTATCTGTGCCGTAGCTGCAAGGCCAAAGGCTCAATATGGTGCGTAATGGCCATGGCAGTTGGTTAATAGACGTCACCTTTCTGTGCTGAACTGAGATCAGTTTTTTGCTGCGAGCTGAACCGGCCTGGGGTGAGTTGAGCTGACTGTGGAACAGTGAGGGTCCCTCACCATCTGCTGCTGCTATTTGTTTTGCCAGTGTTCAATATTTACTGAGCAACCAAGAGCCCTTGGGGGGGCATGAGGGTGGCACAGTGCCAGAATGGGGATAGAGAGGTGTGTGTGTGTGTGTGTGTGTGTTGTGGTGGGTGGAATGGGGGAGAGGGGTTTATATGATGTGAACGGGTGAGGGAGTTGGGGGGTGACAAGGCCTATAGGGATGATGCGTGTGTGTGTGTGTGTGTGTGTGTGTATGTGTGAGTGTGTGTGTATGTGTGTACGTGTGTGTGTGTGTGTGTGTGTGTGTGTGCGTGTGTGTGTGTGTGTGTGTGTGCGTGTGTGTGTATGTGTGTATGTGTGTGTGTGTGTGTGTGTGTGTGTG
>JBBPCX010000088.1:24324491-24337981 GCA_037974365.1 Hydrocynus forskahlii | reverse complement strand
GGGATGATGTGTGTGTGTGTGTGTGTGTGTGTGTGTGCCCGAGCAGTGGGTGTGGGGGAAGGGGAAAGGGGGGCTTGTTCTGAGGTGCATTTCATCAGGCTAATTAATTTACAAGCACCTGTTTAATCACAGGAGCTGCCAAAGTGAGAGAAAGGGCAAACACACACACAAGCACAGTGTGGTGTTTGGAACTAATGATTTTATCTCATTTCCCCACGTCCAAGCTCCTCTTAACACACACACACACACACACACACACACACACACACACACACATGCACTAGCATTTACATTCTTTCTGCCTAGCAGTTATATTGTTGCTGGACATTTCCAGATTGATGTGTAATTTTCCATTTGGCTCGAGTAAGTGTGTGTGTGTGTGTGTGTGTGTGTGTGTGTATGCGCTCTATTGGCCAGCGGCTCTCTACTGATTACTGCAAACTGAATGCTGGAAAATGCCAGTGCCAACACTGCCACCGATGCTATCACACAAACACACACAGCTGCTGAGACCTGTGTACGCATGAGAGAGAGAGAGAGAGAGAGAGAGAGAGAGATGGTGAGAGAGAGATGGTGAGAGAGAGAGAGAGAGAGAGAGATGGTGAGAGAGAGATGGTGAGAGAGAGAGAGAGATGGTGAAAGAGAGAGAGAGAGAGAGATGGTGAAATAGAGAGAGAGATGGTGAAAGAGAGAGAGAGAGAGATGGTGAAAGAGAGAGAGAGAGATAGTGAAAGAGAGAGAGAGAGATGGTGAAAGAGAGAGAGAGATGGTGAAAGAGAGCAAGAGAGAGCAAGAGAGAGAGAGTGCTCACAGTGAGAATGAAATTTTCTTTAGCTTTCAGAGGGAACCTGTGATTATAGAATGGTTTTAGTGCTCTTCTCACTCTCTCCATCACACACTGGCACACACACACACACACACACACACACACACACACACACACACACACACCCCTCATCATCACTCCAAGTGGTGCTGGTTTGTTTACAGTGTTCTTCAGAGAACATGCTGAATGCTCTGTTCACTATGGGCACCTCCATGAAGCCTTTATTTCCGCGGAACATGATAAATGACTAAACGACACTGTGAGAGTCCACTGTTGATGCTTGGCAGATTTTGTCTTTAAATAATATTGAAATAAATGCCATTTAAATGCCATTCAAATTAAACTCACCTTCAAACTTTAGACTCTAAGAGCCTGTTTGTGGCCTATTTTCAAAACCCCTTAACCCCGCTACATCTTAGGGCTTAATATTCAGTAGTTACATTACAATGCAAACTGTTGTGTGAAATAGAATTCTGGCAGTTTAAGGGGTTACCTTCTATTGTTACTAGAATTAAAATATGATAAAGATTGAACATGACTAAAAAAGGACTAATCAAAATAAAATGTGTACGAATTTGTAAGTGGTTTCTTTACATTATTTAATTACTACTATAAGACAGTCATTCAGTTATGAGTGATAAACTAAAGTATGGGACAATTATAACCGAGTGACCCAACACTCATAAACTCATTCTCATAACTCAGTCTCAACCCAGATCCCTAACGTAATCCTAATCCTAATAATAATCCTTAATCCTAACTGGCGATATTGTTATGATGTGAGCTTCAGCAGTTCAACAGTTATCTCATCCCTGTTATATCTTCATAACTGTCTTTTATGGGGCACTTTTAAATTATCGGGTGATCGATTTGTTTTTGATACTGAGGGCAGGTCCACCTGAGCTACTACTCATGTAACTTTTGATCTCTGATCACAAAAAAAGGACCAAAAGAAATCTAACTCCCTCTTCCTTTATGACTCTGTCTGGATCCTGGTCTTGTCACTGATTTATGTCCACATAAGAGGGGTCTGGCTGTTGTGTCTTTTCATCTTCTCTCTCCTTCCTCAGATTGCGTGAAACATTGTCCTTAGAAAGATAACCTCGCGCTCACAAGAACCGCAGTGCAGGACTGTAAAGAAAAAAAGAAAACTGTGGCTCATCCTCGACTTTGCGCCCTTGAAGTGGGCCCACAGTTCTGTCCAAAAGTACACAAATAACAGTAAAAAATAATGTTATAGGAATATGAAATATTCTTATTAGGGCTCTGGTAGGCTTCAATAAAACCTACAATGATACAAATGAGAGAAAAATAGTGAATGCATGGCTGTGGACAGCCACTCACACAAACTGGCAAGAAATTATTAAACACTGATAATAATTAGTACTGATGAGAAAAAAAGCAACAACAAAAAAAAACTCACTGCATCACTCCCTTCACACAACAATTTCAGGTGAAAACGTCATTGACCAAAAAGAAGCAGGATGAGAGCAAGAGGTTGACAGATAAGAAAATGACCAGGAATAACGTAAAAACATGAGGAGGAGAATGACGACTGCTGAGGAAGCAGATACCGAAAACTAAATGAGAGGCAATAAGATGTTGGTTAGTAACAAGGGAGAATAAAAATGACAATGAAATATCTGTTATCCCAAATCATATCTGTTCCACACAAATGTATTAAGATTTACTTTTAAAGAGAGAAAGACAAGTTTTTTTGTTTTTTGTAAATGGACAGTTTTTTTGCAGCGTGTGCACAGTTTTGCACAGTGGAAAAGAAAACTGAAGTGGTCCTGCAGCTCCTGAGGCTTCCTCTTGTGTAAGGTCACACCACTGATGCACGTGGCATGAAAAGCTGTTACAAAATCAGATTGAATTCTCATTATTTTTGAAACAGCATCTGAATGTCTCAATGATGAAGTTGTTCAGATGTGTTTGGTGTCTGAAAGGTGTTTATTTCATTTTTCTTCATTTGTTTTGTGTAACATCACTATATTTTAATAGCACGTGGACAGATTGCATCTGAAAACACAATGACTTGGGACACGTCCCATAGCCAGTTCTTGACATCTTATGTCAGACATGAGATGCATAGAACTGGTTATGGGACATGTCCAAAGTCATTGTGTTTTAATAAATCATTGTGGTTTATTAAAATATAGTGATACCTTCTAATATCGCAGTTATTTTTTATAAGATATATATATTTTAATTCCTTCATTATTTCACTAGTTTTTTGTCATGCTTTGTTGCTCCAGTTCAGTAAACAGGAGATAAATGATCAGGTAGTGTCTGCATTTATACTATTTTTTCAGCATGTGTGTTTTCTTAATTTAACACATTTCCTTTCATCTGCAAAAACACAAGTTATATTAAAAAAATGGTGTTTTAGATAGAAAAGTGGGCTCTGTTCCAGGAATAGCACAACATTCCCCCCAGTACATCCAATTTGAACAAGAATAGGCAAATTTTGGCAATTTTGCTGGATATTTGCTGTTTCCATCAGCTCTTAAATGTCAGAATACACATAGAATTATGTGAATGGAGACCCAGCTACAGGCAAATTGTAGGGTAGGCTGTTTGGAGCTTGTTTGCATGCATCATTCTCTTGTAGAGCGAGGCAGATGTGAGCATGTTTACACTGTACTTCAGTGAACCGGAGCTGCCTCTTTTTTGTGTTTGCCTCCCATACTGACACCTGGCAGGGCAATGGTGTGTACCAGCAGATTTGGAGTATCTGGAGAGAGAGAGGAACATGAGTAATCCAACCATCAATCAATATTTACTTACTTTCGTGCTAATGCATAAACCTCCAGAGACCTTTCTGTATTACAAACACTGCCGCGAACAGTGCTGCCTGACACTCAGTGTGACGTTAAAGGGCCCTTATGCTGGGAATGTTAAACTTGTCAAGGCACAAAACATACCATTTATTCCCCAGGAGAGGAAGCTTCCGAAACAGTCCATCCTGAATTCACTGTGGTAATGATATCACAGCCATGAAGACATTTACATCTAACCACCCATTTGACCAACAGCAGTTCAGCTAGCCATTCTGATCAAACTCTTCAGCACTTAAAAAAAAAAAAAATATATATATATATATATATACTATATTGATCCGAGATAAAATTACTTGAGTCCTCTGCGTTTAACCCATTCACCGAGTGAAGCAGTGGGCAGCCAGTGGCGCAGCCCCTGGGGAGCAGAGTGTGGGGACAGAACCTTGCTCAAGAGTACCTCAGTGGTGCCACCAGCAGTCCTGAGATTTGAACCCACATCCTTTTGATTACAGTGGCAACTCCCTAACCACCAGGCCACCGGCTGTCCTTGAATGAGGCAACCAATCAGAACAGGCATTATTTAAATATATATATCGATTTGACAGACTTTTGAGGTGTTATTCAGAAATATAGAAAATGGGTTCACAAATTTTCAAGCATCAAAGTAAATTCAACGGCGTCGAGATTCTTCATAGAACATTATGGATGCAGCACAAGACAGGCAAGCTGGCTGGGTATTTGATTCAATCCAAAGTCACTTTTGTCATCTGCAGCCATGTCTTGATGAGGGCTCAACCATGTCAAAACTTGGCTGCGTGAAGAAACGACATATATAATCTATTGGCGATTGATTTTCTCTTTTTTGCGCCTGCAGAACATTGTGGGTGTAATGGAGGATGAAAGCGTGTTGTAAACCGCTGCACACTCTTTGGCGTATTCTTTTGTGTATTTGGATCGATGGGCCTTGAAGTATGGATTCTGTGAGAAAGATGTCAAGGGAGGCCGGTCAGCTGGTCAGCTGCTTTCTTTTGTGCATTCCGAGGACACGTTTTAAGTGCTGTGGTCAAGATTGTCATTACCGGGAGAAGAAGAGCCGTAGACGGAGGGGCAAAGCAACTCGCTTTGAAGAAGACACTTCAGCAATGTGGTTCACGAGATTGACTCCCACCTCCCCCTCTAATGACAGCAAGCTCTTTAAACCATTTTTCAAACCTATGAATTATGGTATTTATTGTATTTCTAATTAAATCAAGCCATAATCCACAAACCAGCATTGGCAGGTCTGTGTTGAGAGCTCACGGGCTTTACGGAATCAGAGTGACAGGATAATCTAGCTAGGTTCGTATCTGACATAAGGAAGCCTTAGACCTGGATATTACGGAGTTTTAAGTGTTTATCCAATCTATCCGAATGAAGCAGAAGGTTCTCTAACTTACATGGCACACACAAACAACTAAACCTAATCTGGGATCCAGCATGCGCAGTTCTAATCCAAGTTGTGTTTTTTTCCCCCCTCACTGCATGGGGCTCTTGCCAAGGAATTTTGGAATGTCATCCAACGTTCCAAACTAAAACCCTGAAAATCCATGAAATGTTCCAGTCAACAAAATTACAAATCCTCTACACCAGTATGGTCATCAAAAAGCTCTGGCTTTGGGATTTCAAGTGGCGAAAGATTATGATTTACAGAGACAGGCAGTGCAGTGATAGGATTTGGATTGATTTAAAATGTTCTCATAAGAATTTTATTTTGCCCCAAGGAATCATTTAGCAAAAAACAGAAATGCGAAGAAAGATACTTTTTCGCGTTATGGAATATCAAGAGAACTTTATATTCGGGCGAGAACAGCTACACTCACCTTTTTATGTTCGATATTATGATCAGAAAATTTAGAACTGGTGCAAGTAGCGTGACTGAAGTGTTTCACCCACAGACGAGACTCTTCTGTCAAGGTGATTGTCAGCAAGTGCCTATAAACCCTAAAGCAAGCTGCATAAATGCTTTCTTCTCTATCTTTTGAAGAAAACTTGTGTTCATTTGTATTCATTATACTGTCATCAAATCAATTAATCAGTCACTTGATGTTCTCTCATGTTGAAATAAAAGCCATGAGAAAGAGCTGTTTTGAGAGCTATGGTCATTCAAAACCTTTACACCCCCCTAAAGACACAGACACACATACACACACACACACACACTCATACACACACACACACACACACACAGCCTGTATTAGCCACATACCGTTCTAGTTCAGTGTCTCGCTAACTGATTTTTAATCAGGTGGTTTGCATATGGACTGCTTAGAGGTCACCTCCCAGAGGAACGAGGGGTCATTGCTTCATGCACAGCTGACTGGGTGGCCAAAAGCAGGAGATAAGAAGCCTAGCATGGCCCAGTCAGCATGCTAACTCTGTTTGCTAGCATTTAATGTGGTGCGAAAAGAAAAAAAAAAAAAACAGTTCTTAGCCTGAGGAGTTTACAGTGTCAAAGACTCACTATTTATTGTCCTCCTAGCATTATGGGTGCTATCAATCAGTAATAGTTAGTGCTTTGTGTGCAGGTTAATGCCCAGAAACAGAGAGGAATTATATCCGTGTGTGGCTGAGGGGGACAATAGTGAGGGGTGAGCGAATGAATGCGGGAGAGTGAATGGGAGCGAATGATATGGGCGTATTTGGAAAATTACCCATCACACTCCGGGTATCACACACACACGACACAATCCCACCGGGATGGCTTGCCAGACGGGGCGGATTGACACAAGTGCAGACACACACACACACACACACACACTCTCACACACTGTGGCCCTGCCGTCTGCTCTGGCTTGGGAAAATGAAGACGTTCATTAACCAGAGAGGATTAGCGAGTGCTTAAATCATTATGGTAATACGTGGCTGGGTGTGGGCCGATAAATGTAGACTTACCTTATCAAACCGAACACCTTTAAGTACAAGTCTCTCTCTGGAATTTCCACTCGGTATGATTGTTTTGGACCCCTCTTCCATTTACCATAAACGTTTTGTTAGCAGGTGGCCATCTTTTTCCTCAGTGTCTTCGTGGCCTTGGTGTTGGTAGAAGTTGCCGTTTTACGCCAAACAAATCGGGCCAATTTCAAGTCTTACAGTCGATGACAAAAAAAACTTAGGGCTGTATAAGGTCAAACTTTTCCAGAGGCAGGATGTATTTCTTGTTAAGCCGGTCCAAAGTTTTAGCCCGATTTTAATCCAGATCTTCCCCTTTTGGCAAATGTTCACAATCTGAAGCAATCTGGTAGTGTGAGAGGAGAAACATGTTTTTTATACCTCCAAACTACTTGAGGCCTTCTGATATTTTCAAACGTGTTTGATTTTTATGACCCAGAACCGTCACGAGTCCTGTAGCGTGAGCTGGTCAGTGATATGATTGAACAAAGGATTCAGGCAACAGCTAAAGAAAGAGCTAGAAGGGAATAGATAAGAGTATTGATAATGTTTATTATGTTAAGACTCAGTTCAAATGACTCTCTTCACAGTCTCAAGTTAGATGACAGGTTTGGATATAATATTTCTCCAGTGCTCACTGTAATATCTCCTTAACCCCATCCCCAGTTTACATTTCTGCCTCACTTTTCATGCGTGCATCAAAGCACAGACATGTTCGGTACACGTGATATTTGTCGCATGATTCAAGGTTACTTTATTGTCATTGGCAACTGTGTACATATACATAGTGTGATGAGATGTTTCTCCATAGACCACGGTGCAGCATATCGCAACATAAAACATTTAGCAGAGTGCAAAGTACAGCAGACCGTAGACAATAGACAAACAATGAATAGACGACTAGTGTGGACACTACGTGAAACTTCCAGAGTGATGAGAATTGCGTCATGACCATGATTATTGCATAGAAGGCAGTTAGCATCATTGAGCAAAGTGCAAGGGATGACAGAAACAATACAACAAATAATAATAACAATAAAACAAGACAATACAGAAGTGTAACTGTAATAGAAGTAGGAAGTGTATGGAAACTTACAGGATGGATAATATTGCACCATTACAGTGTGAAGAGGATGAAAAACCTTCCAGAATGATAAAATTGCACATATCCATATATTATTATTGCACAGGAGCATATAATGTATGGCACTGGAAGCATGTTTTCATTGCACAGGACAGATGACCGCATAGAAACTACGTTGAGGAAGTGTAAAATTATAACTAGTCAAATGACAGGACTTAAGGGTGCCTGTATTGGCAGTAAACAGGGGTACAGTAAAGTGCAGGTGCTAATTGAACGTCAGAGTGTAGTATGAGGAGCATATACAGTATAAAGTGAGGTAGTTCATTGAAATGTGCAGGTTAACCAAGGACTAGGCATTTATGTGCATTTAGGTGCATTCAGGGCCCTGATTTCCTGCGGTATGAAGCTGTTGCACAGCTGTGGATGACAGTAAAATCTGGCAAGATTCTTTTTTTTTTCTTTTTTTTTTTGTAGAAACCTGTTTTGTGTGTGTTACCCGCTTTTGCATTATTGTCTAATATGCATGCCTTCACGAATTAAAAAACAAGTAATTCTGTTATTCTGAGATGTGTTTTAAATCTCTTAGTATCTTGTGTGTACACCAGCCTTAGCGTCCTTTAGGTACTCTGCATTTATTATTTCATCACTCTTGAGAACAAAACCTTGTATCTTCACAACACTTTAAAAGGGAAGGAAAAGAACCTATACCTTATCGAAACATTTGTTAAGTGTACTTTCTTTGGTCCATTTGTCATGTTCACACAATGCAAAGGGCAGCATGTGTTGTTAAATGGTGTAAAAAGAAATACATCGCTGCCACAAAAAAGTTGTAAGGTTTTTGACAATGAGGGTTTAATTCTATACATATTTGCTGTTTTCTCTCTCTGACTTCCTCCTCAACATTTTTAGTTTCTGCAGTGGCAAATAAAGTGCCAAACTCAAATTCCCAAGGACAGTGCTAGTGCAGGCTGTTAGGAAACATTAGGTGCTATTGTTCTAGGACTCTCAAGGCTGTGGTGAATGTATGGAAAGGACGACTGTCGGCCGATGGAGATGAGTCTCTGTCGCAGATAAATGGTGCTTTGAATGGCGACTGTAGTTTAGGGTACAGGCTTTGGAGCCTTTGTATGAAGGCTGCTAGCCTAGCCTCGAGGTTTTCCGCCTGCCATTGTTCCACATCGTACCAGCTCCGTGTCTATTGATTCACGAATGCTTTCAGACGTTTACAAGCATGTAGCGCTGCACCTCAACTCCTCTGACATGTTCTTTTCTAAAGTGTTCGGCTACAAAACAGCTATTTACTTTCTGGATATTATGTTGAATAATGTGAATATGCAAGAATTGTTTGTAGTTTATAATAGAGTGAATCATTTGTTGCTAGTCAGTGTGAAGAACTCAAGGTATTCCCAGGTGCGTGCACAGAAAGACAAAACCACGGAAAATGTTGCATGAACTTTATGTAATTATGCCACAGAATTCCATTCACCTTCAGTCAGTGTAAGGGCTTTATAACATACAACATGCAATATAAGACGTGTTTTATGCAAAAACCACATTTTTTATTTGCCCTACCGCTCCACACTTTGAAATTTCTAGTGAAACAATTTAGACTTGTTTAACCTATCCATGCCTCTGGCTAAAAAGAAGCTTGTGCATGGAGAGCATTTACTAAAATCATTTTCAACATTGGTTTTGTCTGCTTATTTGTTGTCAAGATATCTACATTTGGAGTATGTTCCATGTATTTCATATGCATGTAAAATCACACACTGCTAGGATAGAACCAATGTATTTTGTGTTATACCACATGAGGTAAAAAGGTTATAAAAGTGGTTATTGTTTGTTGGAAGCTGTCTAGGCTCAATTCGCTATATCAAAGCAATCCAGTCCAGCGTTGCATTTTCAGTCTGTCAGTCTAACAAACCGCAGTTTGTAGTTTTTGAGTGTTCAGAACACACATTATGGCAGCTCAGTCAGCCCTCATCCTGACTGCATCTGGAAAAGAAAACTTTTTCCCAACTTTGTTTTGACACTTTTGATTAAGGAGCCAGAGATGAACACCTGTATGGCTGCTTGCACAATAACTTCTCTCCTTGGAGAGATTGATTTTCTACATTAAAACCTCGCTGCTTTTGTTTAAAGCCACACGGCCTTTTGTTATGCTAACGGCCTCGTGGAAGATTTCCAATTCAATTCCACCTGCGCTCTGGTCAGCTCTGCTATCCTTTTGTGTTCTCCCACGAGCCCCTTCTTGTCTTCCAAATGGCAATTTAGCAATGGCGCCCAGCAGAAGAGAAATTGACAGACGGAGGGGAGCCTGTGGCACTGTATTGGAAGGATCAAGCCCAATTATGATTCTTGGTATTAGCAGCGATATTACAAGAGCACACGGAATTTCACATATATCAATCATATTGGTATTAAAGAAACAGTAATAGGAATAAAGTGGAAAGAAAAATTGTTCAGGACAGACTCAGGTGTGGCACATACACACAATTATACAGGAAAATCTGGCCCATATTATTAGCAAGGGCCTAACAACAGCAGGGAGTTGCTTTACCTAAACATTGCACTGAAATTATTCCTGTTTAGAAGCAGTAAAAAGGTTTCAGAATGAATGTGATACGAGTTGTCTGGTGTTTCTCCCTCTGAATACTTTAGGAATTCTTACCATATGTAGGGACATAGGTTCACTGTAAAATATGTAGATTTTTAGGAGGCTCTTGGTTTAGATGTATGGCTCTAAGAAAACCTCCAACTGGTATAGAACCTTTACAGTATTTGCTGATCAACAATAGCACAAAATCACAGCCTGTAGGTCCACCTCGTGCTGCCAAAATAGCTCTGACCCTGGCCTGTACTTCATATGGCATCTCAAGGTGTCCTGTGCTACCTGGCACCATGACATTAGCAGCAGATCCTTTAAGTCCTGTAAGTTGAGAGGTAGGGCCTCCATGGGTCAGACTGGTTTGCATCAAACTAGTTTGTCCAGCACATCCCAGAGATTCTCAGTCGGATTGAGATCTGGCGAATTTGAAGTTGACGTCTTTAACTCTGTCATGTTCTTCAAACCATTCCGGAACATTTTTTGCAGTGTGGCAGGACACATAACTGCCATTAAGGAATGCTGTTGCCCTGAAGGGGTGTGACTGATTGACAATACTGTTTAGGTAGGTGGTACGTGCCAAAGTAACATCCACATAAATGCTAGGACCCAAGGTTTACCCGCTAGCTAATTATTCTGCCCCTTTACAGGTGATAATCAATCAAGATAATCAAGATTATTAATGTTACTTTATCGTGCAGTGGTTTTAATGTTGTGGCCGATGTTTTAAATGGGTTCTTAATACCCACTCCAATACTCTTTTACAAAAATGGCTCTTTAAATGACCATCCACTGAAATAACCATGCCATTTTTAAGTGTGTCACACGTGACTTCAGTGAAAAATGGCAACCAAACAGAAGATGTTCCCCAAATTTCTGTAGTGCTCTCCTCGTTCCAGGGCATTTTGTCAACTTAAAAAGTCAATCATGGTGTCATTATTAGAGTGGAGCGCATTTGTTATGGTAATTTGATTCTGAAAATAACGTAATTAAGGCCCTAATTATGATTTTAATGGAAGAGATCAAGGAATGGATTACTATGCTGCAGTCTACCACAATGACTAAGGAACGCAACACACCGTTCTTACCAAGCCCTCCCCAGTCACTATCATTAATTAGAAAATGAAATAAAGATTTAATTATGTTCTTTTTTTTCCGCTGCTTTCAGACGATTTGAAATTCCGTTGTGGTTTCGGAACCGCAGTAGTTGAACAAAACCCCTTTTTGCAGTGCATCAAAACTGATAAAAGAGAAAATTCTCAGCGCATCATTGGCTGATAAGCTCGGTATGATAAGCCTATTCAGATGCCACTAAACAGGAGCTGCCTTGCAACTGCCTTTGAGAGGCAAAATAAAAAAGACAAACTTAATTAGATACGTGGTTTCAGGAAGAAGACCAAGTATGCGGCGACTGCAAAAACTAAGGTAATCAGCAATAGCTTTGGAATGACTAGTAACAGTATACAGGGAATACGATGGAGAGTCTGTATAAAGGATGTGTGCAAGGATGAGTCCTTGGTATGAAACTAAGTCACTACTGAAATCTAACACACAGAAAGTGCCCTGAATTTAGCAAACAAACACAATACCAAACATGTCTCGCAAATAAATACGGAATGGTGTTCACATACATCACACTTGACGAATGTACTTTTTAAGAAACATGCACACATGAATGGCAAAGAAATAAACCTAGGTTTTCAAACACAGCTGTTCTGTGGGCAGGAAAAGGAGACTGGTTAAGAGCTGAAAAAGCTGAAACAGCTTTATTTATTTGTCATATGGCCAATGTCTTCATTCTCAATTCAATGAACTGCTGAAACAAGATTCTTAGAAACTGTAATGTTTTTTGTCTTCTTCGATTATAAAGAAAGAAATATCAGTGTGTTCATTGACTTTTAAATGAATGGCACATTTTTCAGTGAACAGTTAGACTAGACTGTAAAACTGGAACAGGGCTGATTTTCGTTTGAAGTGCTCAATTGTTTTTGTTTATCTATTTAGTTATATATTTCTTTGAGTCTATTCAGTTTCAATTAAATGACTTGTTAACTCATAAAGTATAAAGTGATAACCTTTTTACCTCATTTACTTGCATATGACATAAACATTACCTTAAATTAAGAACATTCTCCAAATGTAGGTATTTTGATAGAATAACTGGGTTGACAAAAACCATTACAAGTTCTCATTAGGGACACTAAAGCACAAGACAGTATATGACAGTCATCTATTAAACTCAGATCCTAAGCTCTAGATCCTACAAAAAAACCTGAACAAAACAGGAACTGAACCAGACACTGTACTATATGGAGCTGGAACAATAACAGACACTGTAACAAGAACAACAACCGAAGAAGACATTATAGAGGAGATGTATAGCAGAGGTGATGGTAGCACATTGTTACATCATTGTCAGCAAAATGAACTGAATCAGCAGCAGAGACGGTGGACAGTGGCCAAAAAGGGGAACTGCATCACTGGGCAAGGAAAAGGCCACTTCAATGACAGAACCAACTATGACGCAGGGTCAGGAGCTATTATTTATAGAATCTAGAACTGGAGCCATGTGTGGCTGGATGAGTTGCATCTTCATTTTTGGGGTGGCTGGTCATCACAAGGCTGTGGGTTCGAATCCCAGGACTGTCAGTGGGACCACTGAGGTACCCTTGAGTGAGGTACCATCGCCACTAGGACTGCTAAATTCCGGGAATTCTCAAGTTGGAAACTTTCCATGGGAATTAACAGGAATTTATGGGAATTAACAGGAATAAACTAGAAGTTTGAGAACATAAAATATAGTTGGTAAAAAAATATATTGTAGCCTAATCAAAGCTACTGCAAATACAGTTGAGCATCTATGCTATTCCTCAGTCACAGGCACACAGCACACTACTTACAGCAGGGCTGTTGAGGCCACACCCCCTACATACACTGAGCATGATTTCTAGAATTCTGAACTAAAGCTACTTTTCTGAGGCCACAGCACAGAGATAGACTATTGAAGCCACACATTTGAGCCCAAGGACTAGATAAAGTCAAGTAGGTTTTAATGATATTATGAAGTAGGTAATATTTGATCTATGGTGTTAAAGTTTAACTAGCAGCTATTAAATCAAAATGTATTCATACAGTAGCTAGGAAACCGGTAAACCAGATATGCTAAATGTAAGCTAGCTAGCACAATTTCATTACAGGGAGTGCAGAATTATTAGGCAAGTTGTATTTTTGAGGAATAATCTTATTATTGAACAACAACCATGT
>JBBPCX010000088.1:24300912-24311386 GCA_037974365.1 Hydrocynus forskahlii | reverse complement strand
GGTGGTCTTGGGTGGGGTGGGGGTGGGGGGTTGTAGAGAGAGTGGCACGCTTTACAATTGGTATCCAAATGGGACTTGCTACACTTCTGAACTGTAAAGGTTTCAGCACTCACTCCAAAGGACACATGAATAAATCTTCTTTGAAAAGAAAGGATCCTATGCCAAAGATTGCTGGTTACAGCAGGATACAATAGAAATACCCAAAAAATAAACAGCAAATAATTTCTGCGTTGCACATCCTTTTCTTTGAGATTCATTCAAGGTAGCTAGCCGTTCACTACGAGGACCAACGTGTCTAACAAGTCGCTCTCCTCTTGGGCTCTCGTCCATCGCCAGCAACATTAATGAGCTTCCTCCCTCCAGTTGTAGCTGCTAGTACTAATTGACAAATGCTTTAAATAATTTCTAATTAGCACAAGTGCAATAATAATTGGCTCGCTAATCTGGCGGAATAATTAGCAGTGTAGTGAGTAGCAGGGCTGTGCACTCGAATGATCTCCGTGGGGTTTCCGATGTCGACTGGCCACTCAAGGGGGGCTCCCGCGGTGGGGACAGAGACATCTTTTGTTGGTGGGTGGCCCCAGGATTCTGGCTCTGAGGGTTTTTTTGTGTAGCCCTAGTAATTGAGTCGCTAACTAGCTTGTGAAAAGAAGCAGTGTGCTGAAGGTTGGGGCAAGGAGGCCAGCGGTGGAGACACCTGCTCGGTTACCTCAGAGTCCTGCCAAACAAAATGAGGGAGGCTCTCTCAGTAGGCGACACGGATGAAAAGTTTGCAATTCTGCCACGGTCCATTGAGTTGAACGGGGTCAAATTGGTTTTAGGGTTTATGGAATTAGTTGCAAAAGAGAAGAGCCACAAATTGTGAACTATGGGTAACTACATTTGATGAAAATAAGAAACCCTGATGACTGATGGTGATGAACACGTTATCTGCAATATCTATGTTCTGTTTGAAAAGGCCAACAAGTGAAACCGTTGAGGTGTTTCGAACATTTTGACAAACGACAAGTTAAGTCTATGTTCTTTCAGAGTGATGAGTTGTTGATGTTGCTGTGTTACGGGTTTCCTTCGGGTCTTGGTAGCTGCGAATGCACTTGTTGCATTGTCTCTTTTATGCCGTCTAGAAATTAATATTACATTCTTTTCTAGTCTGATTACAGGGCAGCAGGTCACAGCTGGGCATAGCCTCCTCCAGCCTTTGTGAAAAATTTCTTTATCGTTTTTGAGAATGATGACCCATTGCTCCCAGAACTCAGTGTAAGAATTCCTTCCAGACAGGCTAGAAACACTCCAGTGCCCTCTAATTATTCTCTAACATGGTAAATTGGTGGAAAATTAGCTGCTAATAATCCCTTAATTCATGCTCTACTAATGGCCTGTTATCCTAAATTGTTATGTTAATTGAGGTTCCATCATAAGTGGGGATTGATCATGCTGTCATAGGTTAAGACAGTTTTTTTTTTCTCTCTACAGCCTTTTTCCAGCAGTTAATGCTGTTAATAAAGTCGGTTATTTCAGTTGCTGTCAACTGTTACACCCACAATGCACAGGTCTCACTGATGTACTGTACATCACGGCATGGTTCTTTTGAGTGGTTTAAAACCTTTAAAACCTCCTAAAAGTAGCACTAGCTGAAGTTTCTGGGCTTAGGAGATACAGCACAGCCCTGTAATGCAAATGAACAGAAAAGTTCACTGTCAGTACATCATGCCTTTCACGGTTAGCTGAAGAGTGAAATTCAAAGGCATGAAAATTTCAGCATTTCCTAGACATTTTGTGCTTTTTTTCCATGCCTGTCTCTCCGTGGCTTTGCTCAGTTTCCGATACTGCACGCAACATATCTGCCTGCCAAGGCTGACGTGTCATGCGAGCGGTGGGAAGGCCCCCCTGCGAGGCGGCCGTCCTAGCCAATACCCGTCTGTAAAATATGCTAACATATATAAAGATACGGTGGGTCCCCTGGCCTTTCTCTGACATTTACAGCTACTGGGCAAGGACATGGCCTTTTCTTTCTCTTCCTATTTTTCCCAGCTAATCAGGTGGCTTGAATAGGGGCCAGATAAGGCTATTGTTTGCCCTGACAATGTCCTGATGGTTTGGCCCTGTGCAGATCATAGGCAAGGCTTCTCTTTTTAAAAGAGAAGAGCCACCAGAGAGAACTCATTACTTTAGTGCCTCTGGGTTAATTAGCAAACGGAAAAAAAAAATGCACCTTTCGAAGAGGCAAGAAAAGGAAAGGAGGAAAAAAATCGTGCTAACATCTGTGTTTTTTGCGCGAGTGGGGTTTTTAAATGGCGTCGAGGGTGAGTGTACTGTAATTATCAGTTCTAATGGATTTCATGGTCGTGCTATGCTGTAAGGGACACTAGGATTTAGCGTGATCCCAACTGTCCTCCACACAGCGCACTGAGCTTCACTTTCACTGACTTTCAACACAGTCAGTTTGCTGCAGAGCAACAGAGTTGTATTCGCTAGCCCAGCTTCAGCTCTGATGCAATGATACTGAGGGCAATCAACAAACTGAGCAGGACGATTATTGACAAGCAGACAAAGTGAATATCACTACTCATGTCACTAGTACGTGCCATGACAGATTTCTCATACTCATGCTTAAATGTTAGAAAAAACAGCACATCATGTTACACTGACGATGTCTGGCTTCATCAGAACATTAAGAAGCATTTCCAGACCGTCAGTACGTCACAGAGAACTTGACTCATAACATAGGATTTATAGTAGCTATTTAAAAATGACTTGAATTGTGCTTACCACATTTAAAGTAATTTATGGTATCCCATCAGATCTTATGAAAGACTGATGAAGAACTGGAATTATTTTGATGAAATTCCTGTGAATGAGGTTGTAAGAAAAAACAGAGTCCACTAAATATTCCAAGCATTTATACCATTTTATCTAAGTATATACTTAATATAAATATATGCTTTTTTGGAGCAATTCCATGGAAGAATCGCTTTTGGTTCTCCACAGCGTTGGTTCTCACCTCTAGCCCTGGACAATGTACCCCTGCTGTGCACAGTTTTCCTGCTCTCATACACCTACTTCAACCCAGGACGGGTTTATTAATAAGGTTATTAGATGAATTAGATGTGTTCGCACCAGAGAAAACGATAAAATGTGCAGAGTAGCAGGACACCAGAACCAGGGTTGAGAACTGTGGCTAAGAGCGATTTTTGTAAGTTAAGCTTGTGTGTGTGAGGAACTCTTCACATGTATTAAGCCAAGGAACATGTAGGAACATTTCATTTTAAGGGTATTTGTGAAAAATTCCTTCAAATGTGCAATAATGGGTTGTTACCACATGACGCCAAATGTGCCCGTGGACTGATAAAACCCGACCGAGAGCAGTAGGCCAGCGAAAGCACTTTGTCAGGAGCTTGAGAAGCATGGAGATGTTAGAACCCAATGCTAGTCACAAGCACTCAGCCTCCACAGTGTAACCATACAAGTGTACCCTCCCCTTCTGTGTTTGTGACACTGTTTTCATAAAACAACAAGCAGTGTTTTCAGGCTTACAGTAAGTCGACTATGCCTTTTGTGTCACCCACGTTCGGCGAGGACTGAAAAGATTAGTATCACACGTCGAGTGTGCCTCGCTCAGGCACTGACAGGTTAATTTGTTTTTCTCGTGTTTCCTCTTTTGTCCGCGCCTGACAGCCGAACTTCCCTCCCTCTTGCCGTAGGAGGATGCTGGAGCAAGGATGGGGTTTGCCTGAAGCACTGAACTGAAATCCCCGCTATTTAAGACTGCCATCATTTAAACAGTGGTGAGTCCTCAATGGTGAACTGGCAACATTGAGCTCGTAGGCCCTCCTTCACAAAACCACATTCTCTACATGCATGCCTGTTGTCTGATATGGCAGCACATGGGAGAGCCTTTATTGTCAAATAGGACTAGTAGATTAGGTTGCAGATGATTTTATGTGAAAAAAGGCCAGAACGGACCTTATGTACTTTTTAAAGAGAAGATTAGACTTTAAGGAGCATTTAAAGGCAGTTGTTTTCATACAATACTTCAATGCCAGACTTAACCTGGTGCATAACTAATATTAATGAGTAATGCAGTTCTCCCATCTGTCCATCTGAAGGAACTTCTTAAGATCTTTTTTTTTCAATTAAGTCTGTTTTTTTAGATGATTTTGGAGTTTCATTTGACGACAAACACTCTGAGTAATACTTACAACCTCAGATCTAACCCAATGTATTCAACTAGTATTTAACGATGAATAGTTTCTCCAAAAGTGTCTGATCTGGCAGTACTGGCTTTAATATATGGTAATAGATATTTTATTCTGCCAAATAGTACAAACAGATTGCAGATCTTTTTGTGAATAAGAACATTGGATCTTCTATACTTTCATCTCTTTATTAGAATATTCATCTTTTGCAGACCTCTTTGGGACAGCCACTTTCATATAATAATGTAATAACTGATATAACCCGGAGTGCTTAGCTTATATTTCATAATTAATACAGTTGCTCCAAAAGTGTCCACCATCCTTGCTCACAAAACATCAGATTTTCTTCTTTTACAGCTGTTGCCAGATGTGGAAACGATGGTTTACGTGGTTGTATTTTTCGTCACATAGACCGAAAAGTCTGGAGGTTTGTGAAGTAAGCTGACAAATAGATTTGATATTCTGTGCTTTTTCCTCGAGAATAGTTGCCTTTTTGCAGGGCATTTTATGACAGCCACTTTTTAAATTATTCCCAAATACCAGACCTGACCTTATGTATTTAACCACTAATGCAGTGATTAATGCAAAGTCTCGAAAGAGTGGCTACAATTTAGTGTAGGCTTCCTCATTTCTCACAGAGAGAGATGAAAGCGTTCCATCAAAAGATGTAAATGCGCATGAAGTACATCATCCATGGCAACTGAAGTGAGGGCCTTATTACTAATTGTGCCGAGGAATCTTATAATGTTTCAACTCACCTTTGCTTTTATGGCTCCATATAGTGCTTTTAGAAACACTTCTGATTGCTCCGCCGATCCCCAGGTGTATTAGTATCATTGTAATGATCCATATCGGCTTGGTCAGAGTCATTCCTTATGTAAAAATAATACAATGCTAAATTACTTTAATGCCAAGTAAAAGTGTTGTCAAATTGCTGCCACATTAACCCCCCTTCCAAAAAAAATGGCACTTAGAAACCAGCAGCTGGACCAGGATGTTGGAACCATTTTGTGTCATTAGCCATAATCTGATTGGTTGTAAGGACTCGGGGGAGTGTGGGAAGATGGGATTCAAGAAGGCAGCTTTACAGGTTCAGTTAAAACACACTCAGACACACTGGAACAATGTAAAAGACTTTTCTGACTCTAAGACCACACTTCATGTCTGCATTTTTTGATTTGCCTTCTACAAAAGGTGAAGATTCTCTCATGTTCATGAGCCCTTACCTGAAAACCGACTTTCGTTCATAACATGTGTGATTAATAAAAAAATGATGCAAGTGTAAATGTGTAAAATCATGAAGGAAGTTGTAGCTATCCATTTATTGATTGTATTTTTTTCTTTTTAATTGACTTGTTTGTAGACACTTATTTTATGTTTCTTCTTGTTCAACAGAAGCTCCAAGCACCATTGTAAACGAAACAGTGCATCCAGTATGTGTGTAGATCATGGTGGATTTTGAAACAAGTTTAAAATGGGTTGCAGAGAAATAATGTGAAATCATTCTATACAAAAAGGTGCAAGCTCGTGAGATATAAATACTGTAAATGCAGTAAAATGCAGCAAAATAGAATGTATAACTGCACTTTAATAATTGTTACACATCGTCAGAAAAAAACTACATTCTCAAGTACATTCTCAAGATTCAAACAGTGAAAATGTACCCTGAGAAATGTACACTAATGACCTTTCTCTCCCTTTCTCCCTATATTTTTCTTTCTTTCTTTGTCTTCATCTCTCTCTTTCTTCCTCTATTACTCTATCTCTCTGTTTCTTTATCCGCCTCTCCAGTTCTCTCTCTCTCTTTCTTTCATTCTTTCTTTCTGTCTTTCTCAATCTCTGTCTTCCTATATTTCCCTCTTTTTTCTGCCTCTCTCTCTTCATCACTGTTTCTTTATATTATCTATGTTTCTATATTATCTCTCTCTCTCTCTCTATATATATATATATATATATATATATATATATAGAGAGAGAGAGAGAGAGAGAGAGAGAGATTACAGGTCTTGCTGACTTTTAAAACCTTAAATTTAAATGATTTAAATGCTATTGAACGAAGATGCTAAATGGCACTGACCGTTGAACGACGTCCACCCCTCCAAAATAAGCACACACACGCACACATAGAAACACACACACACACACACACACACACAGACACACACACTCATCCTATTTTAATTTCACATTCTGATGGACGTCTACTCCTTCTGGCAAGGAGAGCGCCCCCCTGCAGGAGGCTGGGCTGCCAGAGCCTCACGCCCAAGTGTGTGTGTGTGTGTGTGTGTGTGTGTCTGCCGAAAAGCCATCAGACCGTATAGCAGGATAGAGGTGGGGTCCCCCCGCCACCTCCCTGGTCGCGCGCCCTTGAGGCCCCGCGCGTCTCCTGAACCCCCTCAGGTGCGTCTGCTTAGCCAGATCTGCAAATACGAGCATCGGCCCCGCCTCCGCGCTAGGCCCCGCCCTCCCGCATCCGCAGGGGAGCACGCAGCGATCTGATTGGCTAGGGATGAGGCAAGCGTGGGGAGGAGGTCGGTGTGGGGAGGGGGGAGGATGGGACAGTGTCATCATTCCTGCTTAAAACCGCGCGCTGTTTTTCTTCACTGATGAAACGCGTCTGATGTGAAGAGGCTCCGCAGACCCTCCCCCTCCCCCCAGCTCCCCGCACGAGGAACATAAACCGGCCTTGTTATTGACTGAAGTGCCTTTTTTTTTTCCACGCGCGCGCAAAGATGCCGCGAGGGTTTCTGGTAAAGAGGAGCAGGAAAGCGACGCCCGTGTCCTACCGGGTGCGCGCGGATGAAGAAACCGAAGCTGCAGCATCAGCACCAGCACCTCCATCGTCACCACCATCCGCATCTTCATCATCTTCTTTAACATCAGCCGCATCCTCAGCATCCTCTCTGGCCATGAGGGCCGACTGCAAGCCGGTGCAGTTCGGGAACCCGGAGTCCGTGTGTCTCGCGCTCTACAGCCCCACGCGACCGGTCAGCAAGGAGCACGAGCGCTCCGGTCTGGAGAAGCGCTTCAGCCTCGGGTCTCCGATCTCAGCCGAGTCCTTCCCGAGCCCCGCCGCCCTGCACAGCCTGGACCAGCTCCTGCTCGCGCCCGTGGACCTCAAGATCGGCACGAGCAACAGCAACCGAGGCGCGGGCGGGCACGCGCCCAAGCGCCCGTGCTCTGCATCCTCCTCGTCCTCCGAGGCCTCGGAGCGCAAACACAAGCCCAAGCGGCCCAAAGCGGTGCGCAAGCTGCAGTTCGAGGACGAGGTCACCACGTCTCCGGTTCTGGGGCTCCGGATCAAGGAGGCTCCGGAGGGCCACGAGGAGGAGGCGCGCGCGGGCCCGCACCGGCGGCCGCTGGGCGAGTTCGTGTGCCAGCTGTGCCGCGAGGCGTACGCGGACCCGTTCGCGCTCGCGCAGCACCGCTGCTCCAGGATCGTGCGCGTGGAGTACAGGTGCCCCGAGTGCGAGAAGGTGTTCAGCTGCCCGGCCAACCTGGCCTCGCACCGGCGCTGGCACAAGCCCAAGCCCGCGAGCTCCCACGAGCCGGGCGCGCAGGGTCCGGTCGGCAAGAGTGCGCAGGACAAGAGCAGCTCGGAGAGCGAGCGGGACACCGGGAGCCCGGTTCTGTCCGAGTCCGGGTCCGAGGAGGACGCGGGCGCGGGCGCGGGCACATGCGAGTGCCAGCACTGCGGCAGGAGGTTCAAGAGGCACGCGTACCTGAGGAAGCACGTGCTCGCGCACCACGGCCACCAGGACCAGCCGAGCAAGGAGGAAAGCGACGCGCTGCGACCCCAGACTCTACCCCAGACCCAGCACCAGACTCAACCCCAGCATCAAGCCCAGGCCCAGCCTCCTCTCGGTCTGAGCCCCCAGGACGTCAGCCTGTGTCCCATCTGCGGAGAGTCCCTCCCCAACCGCGCGAGCCTGGAGAGGCACGCGCGCCTCCGGCACGCCTCGCGCGCGTTCCCATGCAAGCACTGCCCGGCCGTCTTCTACAGCTCCCCCGCGCTCACGCGCCACACCAATAAGTGCCACCCATCCGAGAACAGGCAGGTGATCCTGCTGCAGGTCCCCGTGCGCCCGGCCTGCTGAGCGCAGCGCCTCTCCCCGCGCGCGCTTGTCCACTTTTACGCGCGTCTCCAGAGCCTATTTGTGACCCACTGCGCGTAAAGAGACGCGACAGTGACTCCAAATTGCCACTTTTACGCGCGTCTCCAATTTCTTTTTTTTACGCACGGCGCGTAAAGAGAGACGGCAGCGTTCAGAGTCTCCAAATTTCCACTTTTACGCGCGTCTCCAGCGTTTGTTTTACGCACAGCGCGTAAAGAGACACGGCAGTGACTTAAAGGGGCAAACAATCCAGTGACTCCAACTTTTACCCACGTCTCCTGCGTCCCCAGGACACAACAGAGACTAAAACAACTCCAGACTCCAAATCCTGAAGAAGAAGAAGAAGAAGAAGAAGAAGAAAAAGCACTGTTTAGACTGTTAAATTATTTTTCTAGGATTCTTCTGCAGTAGCTTCTAGACCTAAGAAGACCTGTGTGCCAACACAGCAAGATGCCTTTCAGTCCACATGGCTTGTCCACTTACTTACACACTTTTTAGCTTTAATAGAGCTTGTAAATCTGTGGACTTTGGGACTCTAGCTTTTCCTCTTGTCCCCCATTCCTGAAAAGAGTCCCCCCCCCTTCCTCCCCTTTAGCGTAGCCAGAAATGCCTTGAAATAACAGCTCTTTTTTCCACAGAGGCTCCGCTGTAAACCTGCCTTAATCATGTAAACACGGGCTGATTGAATGTCTTATTTATCCTAAAGTGCGTTGAGACGGTGTGCTTATTATTTTTATATCAATCCGAGGTGTGTGTGCTTTCACACCGGCTTTTATTTATCAATTATGTATTTATTTATTGCAAATGTTTTATTTAAATTATTCTGTCCAGTGGTACGTGTGTGGGTTAGGGCTAGACGAGTTTTTGAAGCAGCCAAATGTTGATCTGAGTGATGGGTCAATAGCCTAGGAGTCGAAAGATGAGCTGTCCCACTGCTTTTAGATAGATTTACAATCATTAGCCTATTCCCTATGGGCCAATTAGTTTTTTTTTTAGAGATCATTACAGTGCTTGTGTGTCTCTCCAGTATTGCTATATGTCCAAATATGAATAATAATAATGATAATAAACAATCCAAAACTCTTACATGGGATGTGTTTGAGTCATGTTGTGGGGGGGGGGGAGAGAAGTTGATGCAACTTTTTTATATCTTTAATGAATCAACCTGAATGGAGTGCTTTTTTATTTTATTATGCAAAGAAAATCTATAAATATCGTGCTTAATGTCAGTCATCCAAATGGAATATTAATAATACTGTCTCCGCCTAAAGGAATGATCTGGGCAAAAAATCTAATTTACACAGTTTTAGTCGATCATTCAAAGACACGTTTTTGTTTCTTCAGTTTAGAATTGGATTGGAGCTGCTAAGACTAATGCTGTTAACAAACACTAGAAAGTCGATAGTCACCCAAATTTATTCTGTAAATACGTCCCCTAAACTTCTCTCAACCAGCGCAAACCACATCCAGCTCTTCATTAAGGTGGATCAGACTTGTGGACGTGGTTTAGGACCCAGTATGACTTACTGTGAGCTGTTAAAATGAAATAAACTTCTACATGTAGTCGAACGCTGCTTTTAGACAACAAGGGTCTGTTTTCGCAAACCACCTCAGGAGCAGGAGTGCTGATCTAGAATCAGGGTTTTGTAGAGGATTCTGTTTCGAGATCAGTCCTCTCCAGTCCTGTCTGAAACAGCTGTGTGTAGCGGTGAAGTTCAGTTCATTTTTACAGCTCACAGTAAGTCATACTGTGTCCTAAACTACTCCCAGAAGTCTGATCCACCTTAATGAAGAACTGGATGTGGTTTGAGCAGGCTGAGAGAAGTTTTGGAGATGATTTTACAGAAAAGATTTGGGCGATCATCGATTTCTAGTGTAAGCAACGTCATAGTTTCAGCTCCAAACTAAAGAAATACAATTTAGACTCCAAATGTGATCGACTACCACTCAAAAGTCACACCACAGCTTTTTACCACTTATCCATTTATTTCATAAACCTATGAACCTTTCATGAAATGTTTTATTCTTTTTAAACACTGGGAAGTTGTTGAATTAACAGCTATAAATGAAAATGTGTGAAATAAACCCTAAGATGAGAGAATCTGTAACAGTGCAGGTCTGACTCCTATTAACTGGTTGTTGGTGCTGCAGAGTCAAATTCTA
>JBBPCX010000088.1:24277566-24294372 GCA_037974365.1 Hydrocynus forskahlii | reverse complement strand
TGTGTGTGTGTGTGTGTGTGTGTGTGTGTGTGTGTGTGTGTGTGTGTGTGTGTGTGTGTGTGTGTCTGTGTGTCTGTACATGTTTGAAATTCGGTCGTAAATACTGATGACTAGTTGCTGGCCTTTCCTGCCCTCCAACAGACACCAGTGTTAAAAACCACACACACCCTCACACCACTGTCTCCAGTGGGTCATTGCGTGGTCCTTATCGTTGCCAGAAAGCTTGCTGGTTAATATATAGTCCAGACTCCAGGTTTCTCTCCATCATTGTCTTAGCTGTGCAGGGTGGCTAATCGCTCTGGCACTATCAGCCAGAGTGCAGCAGGCAGCCATTCACACTGACAGCAAAGAATTATATGGGATGATCAGGCCTGACAGTGGCCATAGGGGTAACTCCACTGTGAATTAAGATGAGGCTGATAAAAGATGGGATACTGGAGGAAGCAGATCTTTGTAGTAAAGCTTCTGTTTCTTGAAATGCTCTGTCTTGGGGTTAACCTTCCAAACTGCAGGCTTATTTTTCACGGATCAGTCTTAAGACATATTATTCAGCGACTACTACAGTGACTACTGACTGCTATGAAACTGATGTATAAGTTAAGGGAGAATTCACTTATTAGTGTGAGGAATGGAAAGGTATTAGGAGCGGAAGTGCTTGTACCTTATGCCCCGCATCATTAGAGGGGATAAATGGAAGACAATTTATTTACAAAAAAATACATATTACCTGAGATGACATTTCTGATTTTTCTTTAAAATGGAACAGCTCATCAGCTTATTCATAAGATATTTGTCTGATTTGCAGCCTTTTGTTATTTAAATAGGTCAGATTCACTCACACACACGCGCACGCACATACTCACACACACACACACACACACACACACACACACACACACACACACAAAGGACAGCATGTTCCAGAGCACCTGTAAGCAGTGGTCGCCATGCACACACACACACACACACACAATGTTTCCAGCATGCATTGTAGTACACAGTAACCGTTGCTATAAACAACTAGTCAAATCAGAGCAGGTCAGTGTCTTGTTATCTCTGTCAGTGAAACCTTTTTATCAACAGCATGGAACATGCGCCATGATCCATCTTTTCAAGGACTCCCCATAGTCCGCCTTTAATGGCACATTTAATGGCCTTTTCATCGATTCTATAAATACAGTCACCTGTTTTTTACAGTTACAGTTATAGGATTTCATACTGGGGTCTGGGAATGCCCGACAAGACCTGGCGTTTTTGTAAATGTTCTGACCCAGTCGTTTAGACAACACAGTTTACACTTTTCATTTTTCCTGCTTCCAATGCTTCCAAGAATAATATATATATATAAAAACTAAAAGTGTTTGTGTGTGTGTGTTTGTGTGTGTGTGTGTGTGTGTGTGTGTGTGTGTGTGTGTGTATGTGCGCATGTGTCTGTTTCTCCCATTCCTGGCAAGTGTGTTGTCATAAGGGAAGACAGTTCTCCAATCCTCTTTTTGAAAACACGGAATACCTGAAGTTTCGTCTTCCGCACCACTACACACACACACACACACACACGCACGCATGCACGCACGAACGCACGAACGCATACACATATACACACATTTGCACGGAGAAGTATGTCCGATAGTGTGTCTACTAATGTAATGTAGCAGAAGGAACGCAGAGAATATTTATTATATGATATGTATTGAACTTACAAACAGGTTTTGTGTTATCTAATATTTTCAAACTTACTGATTTATGGATTTCAACAAGTGAATCTGAACACAATCATTCTTTAATGATACATCTTTTGAATTATTCTTTTGAATTCAAATGGACTATCGCTGTGTTGTATGAAAAGCTCTGAAACTGTGAACTTTCTCAACTGTTATGTATGTTAAGGTTACAGTATTTGAGTCCAAGTAATTTCTATTGGTGTGTTTGTGTGACATGATCTCACAATTTAAAGAGTAGCAGGTGTCTTAAATGGTACAGATGTCTGGAAAATTATTATTATTATTATTATTGTTGTTGTTATTATTAATATTATAATAATAATAATAATTATTATTATTATTATTATTATTACTGCAATGATTATTATATATATATATGAATATATATAAAGTCATTAAACTCTGCTACTTGTTTCTTTTACACCGGTACACATCTGAAACAGAGAGATTGATTTTGAAAACACAAATAATGAAAACTTGTGACGTTTCAGTAGTACATTCCCCTTCTATCTCTTTTTTTCAGTCATCTCTCCATTAGAGAAGCATCTTTGGTCCCATGTGTGTCGGCTTTGCTGTAATCATGCATACACAGGTTGCTCCGCTGGAAGAGGTTTGACTGTAGGGGCTTTTTAACCCTCCCTCCCTCCCCCCATTCCCCCTTTTCCTTGATTATCATATGCTCAAAATGAGAAATACCCCAATTTCAATGCAGTGAATGTCTGCCATACAATTACTGGATTAATCATTTTATTCTATTACTGAACCTCCAGAGAGCGAGAGACTACGGGGAGTGGGGGAGGTGGGGGGGGCAAGCATATTGTGTTAAAGATCTGCTATTTTGGGGCATTTTCAGTGTGGCATGTAAAAGCTGGAGGGTCAAGGGGTCACGACTCTTAATTACATTCTAATGGCACAGAGATGGCCAGAAGAGGACGAGGAGGAGGATGAGTGAGAAAAAGAAAAGGGAACAAATGCAGATTGATATTGCAGGAAATTATAGCTTTTGCCAATGTTGCACAGGCGCAGCCCCCATCCCCCCCCCCCCCACACCTTTTTTTCTGTACAGTGCCAATAAGACTCACAATCAGGGATGAGGTCCTTGCTTGGGTCCCCAATTATAACAATGTGTGCGAGAGCTCCTCGAACAAAATAACACTGCTTCAGAATTACATACCTTACACATGGAAGCAGATAATGAGAGCAATAGCGTAACGGAAAGTTTGCTGTAAGTTTCAGAGACACTCAGTAACATTTTTTTTTCTTCTTTCTTTTTTAACTTCCATATTTGGCCTTGACCTTTAAAATCACAAGAGTAAGGTTTTGGAACGTACCTTTCAGGATAACACTCTTTGCTGAAAAAAGCATTCAGTGTAAAAATGTTACTTTTAAAATTTTCCATACAGCATGTGTCAAAACTTTGACATTCAATAAATCCAATGAATAAATGCCCATCCGAAGGTTTAAATCTTTAAAGCTGCCTCTGCTGTGGTTCCTAATATGTTTTAGGCCAGTTTGTTAATAACATTTTCATAAAGAAGAATGTGCCATTGCTGACCATAAAGAAACAACAAGCATTATTACAAATGTATGGGATTCAAAACCCTTATAAGCTGCTTGAGATGGCAAACGCACCAAATGTGAACGTAGCGAGCTAATAGTCAGATAACATTTCCGAAATATCATTACAAGCTGCTAGTTGAACTGTGTGGCTAGGTTCCTACGCAGCTTCTGCAGCCGTAGAACCCTGATAATGGCAGCAGGTTAGCACTGCTGAGGGGAATGAATCCTTGTCATAGATACCTAAGATTATGCCTGAATGCTTGTTAATGACCATTAAAAATTGCCAAACATTGCCATTGGTAATCCTAAATGTACCAAGCTGATACCAATGAGTGAAAAGAACATGTTGCAATTCATGCATGTGATGTAAGCATGTTTGTTTGTTTGTTTGTGTGTGTGTGTGTGTGTGTGTGTGTATGTGGGTGTGTGATTGGTGTGTGTGATTCACATTTTAACTTTAGCCCAAAGTTAAAATGTGAATGAATGAACAAATCTTAATGAACAAGTATCTGATTTAAAATCTTATAACTAGGTTTCAGTTATGTCAACATGAAAATGCTTTTTCAATTTATGTCAATATGAAATCCAAGGACTGTCCTGCTGGCAAGTTTTAGGCTGAAAAAGGCTGAAGAAAGAAAATTAGTAAAATTAAGACTGCCTTGTGTTAGTCAGACTTTTTTAATAAGGATAAGCCACTGTGATTTTCCGTTGTAGAGCTTTTAACCCTCAGATAGAACATCTTTCCGGCCAGATGTTCGCGTCTCACACATTGCCATAACACTTTATGGGTTTTAAAAAAAAAACGTTCCCACAGTGATTAGCTCTCATGTTTTGTCTTTAGTTGTGAGCTGGTGCAATCAATTCCCCTCTCTGTAATTCCTGCTCAGGACCCCCTGTGGCTCCTGGCCCTTAAACAAACCCATCCTGACCTCAGATATGCTCTTGCTCCAAACGAGGACCTTGTAATTGTGTGTAGATTTTAGAAAATGTCTTTTTGCGTCTGCTACCAGACACGCATGGGAGAATGGTGCACCAATGTTGACATTTTACTGCAAGTGCCCTCCCTTCCATCAAAACCACCCCCCCCCACCCCCCCATCCCCAATAACGGGAGACATGGGCGTCTCATTTGGTATTCATCTGGTGGGGTTGCATATTAATCAAGTGGCCCCCGTTAGCCAGTCTCGTCCTGTCGTCCCACCTGCCAATCTGCATATCCGCATATTACAGGGACCCAGAACCACTACCATCACCCCCCCACCCCACCCCTCCATCTTTAATTTCCTACCGGAGCAGATAATGATCTGCTTGTTGAAGCTGAGGGGAGCCTTTGTCACACCGAGGGCTGATATTTTCAGGCGGCGCGGGGGGAGACAGCGCTCTGATTAATACCGTGTTGAGCGGATTCCGTCAGGCCTCGTTTCATTACAGACGAGGTGATGAGAGATGGCTCTCTCTCTCCTCCACTTTCCTGCCGCTATACTGACAACGCTGGTCATTTTTTCCAGATTTATTAGGTTTTGTTTTCTGTTTTAATATGGTCCAGAAAAATCGTCTGTGGAACACAATGGATGTCAGAAACACAGTGTCAGAGGTTAGGGGGAGGATGAGATGGGATGGAGGGAAAAGAGGATATCTATCCTCTGCTTTCCCAGCAGATGTTAATGGGGAAAGATGGAGAGGGAAATGATTGCGAGAGTTTGAGCTCCAGTGTTTGGCAAGTGTTTCACTCGTTGATCCTTTGCTACGTTCTAATGTGACCATCTTTCAAAAAGGTAAAACAACAAATTGGGTAAAGCAAACAAAACAAAATCTAAATCAATAGGATCTCTAGACTGAAAGGTTATCTAAATATGAGGAATATTATAAACAGCTAACATGGGGATTATTTTTATTATAGTTCTAATAATATTGTACATTCTTATTTTACATTTTAAAGAGTCTGGAGTCACTTTTTTCTCAGTTTAATATAAACAATTCAGAAAAATCTCCGGGCAGGTTGTAACTACCCATGTCAGATAACTTTCATAACCGTCAGCAATTGATGTTTGAGTGATAGAACACGTTCTGGTCTTTTTTTAAACCTCCATAACCAGTACATAAGGCATCCTCTTACAAATGCAAGGGATCAGCAGGAGTTTCTGGAGTGATGCAACTGGCTCCCTGAAGAACCTTTTAATTTATGTCTCTTTAATGATCCATTAGGTGTGATGTGTGAGGGTAAAATACTTTTTAAAAGAACTCAGTGAAAATGTTCTATATCAATTAAAGGTTCTCATAAAAACAAACATCAAAGCCAAGAACCATTTCAAAACCTTTCGTTTTAATAGTGTTGACAGGCTGGTATAGAGTATCTGGGACTGAGTGGCTTCTTGAGGGAATTACATCAGAGGTCAAAGTGGTCAAAGATGTTAGAGCTTGTAGTTCTTCACTGCAAATCCAGACGTCCAGCAACCCTCCATCCCCTGGTGTAAATACATATGCCATTGTCAGTCAAAGCTTCTTAAAGTTTTTTGTAAACGCAGGGCCACACCTTAGAAGCTACAGATGTGTCAGATTTCTTCAAAAACAGGGGCAAGGACAGCAAGACATTCTGCAGCATCAACAGTAAGATGGCATAGGGCTGACTGAAAGTGAATTCGTACCTCGGGGACCTCTGGTTGTTCCCATCTGCCTGGAAAATGCTAGAATATTTCTGTCTCACTCAGAGAGGCACCACACAGGGAGGTGGGTGGGAGGTGGGGGGTCTCAGAGGTAAGGCCTGTTGTGACACTGCGTGAGAGAATTAAATTGATTTAGCCATGCTGAAATCCTACAGGAGTTACACAACCGGTCCTCGCCTAATTAAACCGGTTTGAAAAGGAAGAGAAAGTTATTTGTCAGCTGGCAGCATCAGGAGGGAACCGTGTCTCCTTGGCTTCTGGAAGGCCTTAGCTACTTTTATTGTTGCTGTAATTTTATTTCGCCTAGTGTCATGGCTGTTGAGGTTACCTGTGTGAAAGCTGCAGACTGATTACCTCGCCAGTGTGTAACATTTAGACAGCTGTTTGCTTGACAAACAAGCCATTTTTTTAAAAGACATTTTTACAGTTTTCACAAGACTATCATAGGAAAGTAAGCTTTGAACCTCTCTGACCCATTATGTTCTGTTAGTCAGCTTTTTAAAGCATTCTACAAGCAAACAGTCTCAGTTTCTGCCGATTTGTTGCCATATGTTTGTTCAGTCTCATGCACCGGGTATTTCAGGCATCTGAATGAAGACATTATATTTGATCGTTAGAGGTGTTGTGGGCAAATGTATCACTTACATGCATTATTTTTGCATTATTTGTCCTCCAGAAGAGTTCAGTCTTAATGACAATGGGGAGACCACTACATGTAATCCCTCGCATAAGTGGATGCTTCGGGCATGAATTCGTTAAGCCAGTTTGAATAGAGGCCAGCTAATAAAATTCTGCTTCGTTTATAGAAACAAGGCTGCTCTTCGCTGTCAGTTTTTTCGAGATGCCTTTTCTTGAATGGAGAAAAAACCCCTTTCAGATTTAAGTCAGAGAGTGGGCATCACCATAAAAATACAACTCATTACGAGCGTATTCTGTTGCGTACTCTTCACCCTTGCCCTTGATGGAGGAACTCGGCAGGGGTATTGGGCGCATATGTTGCTTTAATTCCATGTGAAAGCGTGCACACGTGCACACACACACACACACACACACACACACACATACACACACATACACACTAAGCACTACCTCTCCATCACACTCACTCTCCCTCTTTCCCTCCCTCCTTCCCTCTTTCTCAACAGGCTCTTTGGATCCTTAGAGAGGATACTAAGAAATGCATCAAAAATGCATCAATCACATGAAAGTCCTTCTGCCACTTCCATTCCCTATTCACTCCAAACACACGGCTGCCGGTATCCTAATACTCTCCATCAGACGGAACTCCATCTCACTTAATCCGGCCAATTGGTGACAGGTTTACAAATGCTGGCTGACAGATTTTTATTTTGTTACAAATGACAGTTCATTCTACTTCCCTGTCACCCGAGGCCTCCGTGTAGCTCAAGGCCCATTGTAATGTATAGGGGAATTAGAGGAGAAAGGAACAATAGCCTTCTAGCAGAGAATCTTGTTGACCACAGCTGTCGGTGGTCCAGCTAAATAAACATTAGTATGAATGAAAAGCATTACAAAAATGGTAATGCATTTACTTCATTGACTAGATTGGCCACTGAGGGATCATGTCAAAAGCAGTCATGTTAGTATAACAACAACACTAACTTCTACAAGGTTAGAGACAGGTAGACAATGGTGTTCAACAAGACCACACAATCTGCTTTCCATAACTGACTAATTCTAAATGGAATGGGTTCAGGCTTAAGCAAATTATTGTAATTAATTGGTAATGAATTCGCCATATGTCATGCTAGAGTAATAGGCCTATAATGTATGTTTTCCCTGATTTCCTCCATCAGGGCCATAAACTGAAGTCTGGAAGTTATAGATTACAGCCTGAACATGTGGCTAGAGAATTGCTGATCACTGCTTTAATCCAGATCACTGTAAAATGGATTAGTATCAAAAAGCTACTTATGGGGGGCATTTAAACAATGCCTTTCCAAAGTCTCACCAAACACTCTCCTTTTCGTTGTTGTCTGTAGAGTGGCATGTGAAAGTACTATACGTTTTTTACATTCTCTAAAAACACGTTTTTTTTGTGTCTATGTACATGTCAATCAAATGCCCCTTAATGTCCCTATGTCGTGGTTCTTTTGTTGTTTAAAAACACATGCTCTTACTCATAATATGTGTTTGCTAAACACCCTAACCCTAATTATTATAAGCCCAACTGGAACTGTGCTTTCATTATAGTTACCAAAATAATCTTTATAACATAGTCAATATTCCACCTAGATTTGGTGGTTTGCAAGGTCCACAGATGACACAGTTTGAACAAATCAAGTGTGAACACATACTGGCCTACAGTGACTAGTATAGAACCTGGTTAGTGCATCAAGTCCCTATCTGTCATACTTTAGGCCTTGCGATTGACTAGCCCTGTCTAGGAGAATGGGTTAGTGGTAGGTATCTGCTCCTGCAAAAGGAAGTCCACTCATTCTATCCCTTATCTTGATGTTCCCAGAAATTACATTTCATTTTCATTTGGATATGTGGAGTGCTTGTTTGTAGCACTGGGTTTTTTGGAGCTGACTGCTGGGCTTCAAATAATGGTGGTCTAGGCTTGCCCGCTAAGCTAGCCTGCTTGACCAAGACACCCAATCCATTTTATTTCAAATGCAGGCATAAGCCAACGTTAATTAGCCTAAATGGGTTTATGCGCAAATGAATGGATAATATGGGATAATACACTAGCTCGCAGGCTGTTAGCCGCAAGGCCGAGACTTTATTAGTGGCGGATGACATTCATACTGTGACTAGCGTTAGCATGCTAATTGTGAAGGCTGTAATTAGCTGTGCAGACAGAGAGGTGAGTGGCCTGGAGGGGCAGTACTCATTCACTCGTCACAATGTCAGACACAGGCGGCAAGCAAGGAAAGAAAAATGCAAATCTGCCATTCAGCTATTGTGTTGACAGACCTTGGAGGATACGAGAGCAAGCCACGAGAAGCAGAGAGGGCAAGAGATGGAGAGAGAGAGAGAGTGAAGGTGAGCGAAACAGGAAGAAAGGGTGAGAGATGAGGAGAGGCACTGAGAGAGGGAGAGGGGGAAGTAGGCAAAGGAAAAAGGATGGACTGGAATGAGATGGAGAAAAGTGTGTGAGGTAAAGGGAGGTGGTATAGAAAAAGGAAAGACTGGAATGAAGTCAAGATGAAGTATAGAGAAAATATGTACAAATTGGGCTTGAATTTATGAATGGGAGAAAGCCCTCATTGTTTGGTGCATAACAATCTCGCGAGGGACTTGTGTTGGCTGCATTGTGTTTCAATCTCAAATTAAGCTCAGGATGGCTGAATTCAGAACTTATTTTGATGCTGACAGTTCTTCAGCTTTGTTGAGATGTGTGAAGGTTCTGCATAGGCAGTTGATAAGGGTTCTAAAAGGAAGCCGTGGGATTGAGTAACCTGAACAGATGTTTTCTTCATAGCCAATCTATGAAAGGACCACTTTTGGCTACCTAAAGGACTTTTAAATAGATGTCTATTTAAAATGTATTAAGATTATTGACATTCTGCAAGATATGTTACTGATTCTATAAATAAGATCTAAATGAGTCTAAATACTACAGTTTTAGAGGTTATTTGTAAATGTCCACATTAGACCACCTGTGTTGTAACGTATTTGCTCTGGGGTAACACTAAGTCCTTTTATTCCATCCAGAGTTTGCCCAAAATATTATTCCAGGTATTTTACCATAAGAAAACATGATGTTATTGCTGAAATCCACCTGGATAAAAGAGTAACCAAATGATGAATTGGATATTGATATTTTCTGTTAACTTGCTCTCTTTAGCCAGTTTACACTAAATATTATATATTATTTTCTCTGTGACTCTGTAACTGGACTATATTCTTCATTATATTCTGCTCCAGAAGGATGAAGAGGTCAGCAGATCGCTAGCAGGCTTACAGGCTCTCTCAATAATGCTCACAAACAACCATTTTAATTCAGGTGTTTACAGAGGGAATCACAATAAAACTACATAAAGAATTAAGAATATGTTACTTGTGTGCCTTCATGTGTTCAAATAATCAAATGTGGATATACAATTCCACTAGCCTGAAATGAAAGTTAGTTTTATGCTAGCTGCTAACTCGACAGTGAATGGCTATAACTGACAGATCTTGATGATTTCCACTGTATTTGGTTCTCAGCATAAATTAAAACAAATTTAAGATGACTTCAAACGCCATTCCTGACATGACACAGTTGGGCTGTACACCCACATCCATTGAAAATGCATGGGTGGATGTGATGTGATGTGTCGTTCAAGTAATTGCTGCAGTAGTGCACCTTTAAGGAACTGTTTTAGTAAATCATATGGGTGAGGGTGAAGAACCTTCTTCCCAGACCATTCTAAAATCCCGGCTAGATGTAATTTCCAGGGTTTAAAAAGAGGACATGTCTGGGGAAAAGCGGACGTCTCAATAGCTTTTTCAAAAAATGAACTAAGATTAACCTTCTTTTATTATTGGAGGCTTGTCCAAATAATAGAGACTATGGACCTACTGGTCAGTAGATCTGCCACAGACACTTGTGGTGTTGTATTCATTAAACATGAAGGCTGTTGGGGTCTTTGTGAATAAAGCACCTCTGATCTTCCCCCTCAAAAAGTTCTAGCTGGCAGAGAGAGTTGGAGCGGAAATCTGAGTGCAGGAATGTGTTCAATCACGAATCTTTCCACAACTGTGTTACACAGTTCAACTCAAATATGATTTTTACATGCACATTAACTGTTCACATCTTATAAGGCTTAAAGGTTTTAACTAGTTTCTACTTGTAATCTTTGTTGGATTTTTAAAAATGTTAAATGAACATTTAATTATGCCACAAATTAAATAAAAAATGTAATTTATTTTGATTGGTTTTTGGAAGAAATTAAATACATCTGCTTTAAATAAATGTACTATGATTTAAGTGGATAAAAATGTATGCTGACATATTATCCATTTGTGAGGCAACAAACCTTTTTGGTTCTGGTCATTCAGCCGAGTATTTGAATATATTTGAGCTTACTGAGTTTAATTATTTGTTGAGATGAACTATTTTTTAATCAAGTCAGTGCTCCACATGGCTTATTGCAAAACTGGGATTAGAGCTGCACTTACTAACAAAGTTCTGCAAGTCTTTTTCTCCTATTCAAGTTATTAAAAAATATTGTTCAGTTCATGAAGCAGTGCTATAGGCTACATGCCAGAGATTAGTTTATAAATCTGCAGCTTTGCGAAGGCAAAACAGAATGCATATGTCCTCTCTGTCCAAATGTTTAAGAGTCCTTAAGGGTAGTTGAAGACTCTTGTGTCCATTCAATGCATTCCAAGGTCATCGTTTGGGTACTGGCTTTGGAAACCGCTTTCTTTGGAGAATGTTGTTTACTGGTATTGGCTATTGTGGCTGTTTGGTTCCTTTGGGTTTCGTGTTTCATTATAGTAGCTGTGTGGACTAAGCTTTAAGATTTCTCCATGTCTGCTGCGTTTTGCCTAATTAAACTTTAAAATTCTTTTCTAACATTGTTCTTTACATTACATAGTTACTGTGAATCAGGAAGTTAGCTCAAGACCTTGAACTGATGAACTGAAAATCGATGCTTTGCAGCTTCGCTCCAGTCTACTGTCACTGAAAGCGCTCATATTTCTTAGATGGACTCAAGGCTTTATCAGGTACGGATCCTCCGACCCACAGCAATTCTGCCCCTTCCATCTTTTTGCTCATCGGCTCTATAAAAGCACCTGTTTTTTTGTCTCCAATAGAGTTCTTCTAGACACACTGACTGACAATCAATACAGCTGTCTGTCAGCCAGTGTGGCCATCACTGCTGTTTATTTGGAACTGACAGTTCCATCTATCCATCCGAAAATGAAGGATAAGAACCGTAGGTTAATCATCGTTGTGTGAAAATAGCATATAAATTAATGTATGGCTCTGGAAAGAAAAAGGGTATGGTAAACCACAGCCAAAAGCTGAATATCGCAGTTGTTAAAAATGTTACTGTCAGTCAGGTGAGAGTAAAGATATATTCTGTTTACAAGTAAACATAAATCATCCCAAGACCTGAATGTTGCACCAATATAGACGTTGCACCAATGTAAAGAAACTTGTTAACTACCTATAAAACTGGTAGCGTCATTTGATATATTGTTGAAGGTCCATGTAATACAGATTACATCACATTTAGAAGTAACAGTTGCAGGCGATGATGAAGTCCAGCAAATAACATTGAAATTCCTGATATAGGCCATAAAATAGACCATGTGTTTTATGTAGGCATCTACACTGGCAGACAACAGTAGGCTTAAAGAGCCTAAATTATAAACTATAAACTTTAAAGTTCACATGGCATGCAAACGCATTTCACAATAGAACAGTTTCAGTATATATGCAAATTAGATGTGCAAGTGAAAATAAGTATGTATCCTAAGTACACATCCTCTCGAGGGAACATGTCTGCAAATTTTAGTGCAGAATTTCTATCTATCTATCTATCTATCTATCTATCTATCTATCTATCTGTATGTCTGTCTGTCTGTCTGCCTGCCTATCTATTTGTTTGTTTGTTTGTTTGTTTATTAAATCCAGTAAATAAGCAGCAATTTTGCAGAAAAGAGGTTCACACATTTTTGCAAATCAGTCTAAAAACCACAATAATAAACGTAGGCTGCTAAAAACTAGATCATGGAGAGATGGTGGAAAATGGTCCTGTGAAATTAGGTGTTTTTGATACCTTACACATCATAAGTGACCTTGGAGAACAAACAGAGGAGTTTTGCTCACTGTGTGACCCAAGCGAAATATTAGGAGCTGGGTGTTTTTATTTGACTATGCCATTCATGCTGTACAACCTTTAATCTTTTCATCTTAAAAATGATGGAGCTAAAAAGAGTTGTTTGGAGGGAACCCATAGCAGAACCAGATTTTTCTTTTTCTAAAAATACATGTTTAAGACAATGATCGTTTGAGAGTATAGATTCCAGCGGCCAGAATGAAATGACGATTATTCTGCTTACAACTCACCCTCATCTAGCTTGACTATGTCAGAGTATGGAATGTGCCAGATTATTTCTACTAAACCTGTCCTTTGCTTTCTCTCTCTCTATCTCTCTCTCTCTTTCTCTCTCTCTCTCTTTCTCTCTCTTTCTTTCTTTCTCTCTCTCTCTCTGTTGTGTTGTGGGAATGATACTTCAGCAAACAGTCATTCTCTTACTATTTTACTGTTACACCAAATCACATGCTTGTCATGGCCATTTTACAACCTTTCTGCCTCCGAGCCCTCACACACAAGCACACACGTGCACTCACAGACACTCATTGTCCCACCTCCCCAGCCTTATGATTGATTATTTCCCTGCCCAAGGACATTCAGATCCATCCAACTGCCTTTTAACAATCCTCACCCTGCAACTCGAAAATGTGTACTTTCAATTAGCATGCAGCTCCAATGAGGAGCCCTCTGCCCCTAAGCTCAGAAGGCTGCTGTAGAATTGGTTTTGCACGCTGCCGAACCACACAATACTTACAGCAAAGGATTTGCAAAATTTATGAGAAGACTTTTATAATTTTCCCGTTTATTCTGTTACGTTACTTGTTTTCTTGCTCCACTCCTAAATGATTCATTATGTACTTTTCCTTTGTTAATATATGCGGTAGTCCTTTGTACATTTGCCCTATGGTTGCCTGGTAGGATTGATTTCAGTGGTGTGTAAGATTAACATTCTCTGGGTTTAGTGGCATTGGGATCAAACACACGAGCATCAACCAAGTATTTATTCCCTTGACTGAAACTGATCTGGTGAATTCATTTTAAATATGAACTCATTTCTGATTTTGTTGTCATGTACTAAAGAGTTTTTTGGAGAGACTTTTTTGACGGATGGTTCTTTGAACCATGTTTGTAAATGAGATGTATGAAGTTTAATAAAGTTTAATAATCTCCACACAATGTAAAATTCTATATCAGTAAAATTACTTGGAATCTAGAAGATGAAAGAATGTTCTTGAAACTTACTTAACTGATGAAGGTGACTTATTAAAATTTAAAGGTTTGATATTTTCTACTATTGTGTTATTTTAGTTTTAGTATTTTTAAGTACTGTGAAATTCATACATTATTGCAGCCGTGTCTGATGAATTTCAACTGAATGTTTAGTTAAGTGTTCAGATCAACTTGTAGACAGGTCAACAGTTTCGAAGAGAAACTGTTGACCTGTCTACAGTTTCTCTTTGAAGTTTCAGGTTCGATGTAATAAAAAGTCCAACAGGAGGTAAACACCGTGGCAGGTTTTTGCTTTTAAATTCTATTACATTTTGAAAAATCAGACACACACTGTAATAGCATCTTCATCTTGAGACAAGGTTGAAGGTTTTTCCTTCAAAAAGTCACTTTACACTGCAGTAAAAAACAAACATAAAATATACTGCTGTGGTCATAAAAACAATAATTTTATAGGAGAAATAGGTGAAAAAAGTAAAAGGTTAAATTAAAAATGTTTTTAAAAAATCCCTGTTGGCCCATTTATGAAATGATCAGTGGAAAGTATCTATCTATCAATATGTATTTCCTTTTGCTATTTTCAACATTCAGTCCTATATAAAAGTTTGGACACCTCTAGTCGAATGATGTTTGTTGATTTTCATTCGATATCAAGATCACAACTTACACATTTTAATACACATTATTACAAATTAGATGCTAAATTTAACTTGGTATAAAAAAAAACTACAGAAACTGGGTCTGTGTAAAATGTGAATCTCAAAGAAATAGAAATTGTGCACTATTAAAGAATCTGAAAATCAACAAAGCATCCTGTTTGACCTGGGATAACAACTTGTACATGCAGCTGTGGATCAGGAGAAAAAATGTAATTTTTTTTTTAATTTAAGGTAAATGTACTCATTTTGACCATTTCTGTTGCTCTAGTCACAAGGAAATGCTCCCACAAATTGAAGTACCCCTGGCATATCTAGGTGTAAAAATAAAACCGGATGTTTTGTCCTGGCAGTGACGATATGTAGAGGTATTGTTTTTTTTGTTTTTTTTTTGCTACTTCTTACTAGGCAGCACCTTGCTCTCTGCATCATTAAATTAATTGTGGTGGTATGAGGTGTTGCTTTTATCTAAACAAGCAGATGTACTCAAAGATCTGGCCATGCACAGCCAATCTATCTTCTTTCCCTCATTCTTTACAGACACCTGGCCAAATTATTCATTGATTTGACCAAGCATTTAGCTGAGTGGCAGTTCAAAGGATTGTAGGCACGGTGTGTGTGTGTGGCGGAAGAGATGTCTGGCGAAATTGAGAGAGTGCTTCAGCTTCAGCTCAGGTGTGTGTGTGTGTGTGTGTGTGTGTGTGTGTCTGTGTTCATGTGAGTTTGTGCACATGGGTGTGTGTCCATCTGTGTTGTTGTATTTATGAGTTTGTGAAGGTGTCTTGATTTCTTTTGCTGTCTGCATTTTTTTCCTTTTTCTAACACACACACATACACACACACACATACACACACACACTTGCACAGTGCCTCCAGCAGTAGTGTCAGCCTCCCTAATCTCCCCGGTCGTCCTCCCACCCCCTAGATGAGCTTGGCTCTCTTTGCTTTCCCAGATTACTCATTACGGCCTCATTCAGCCTTCACTTATGGATGCGTCCCACTTTGAAGATGGTGGCTTTTCTTTTTTTGTCGCCAGCGGCCCATCGGGGCAACAGAATCTTCACCGTTCTCTGGGCGCCAGGGAGATGTGCTCACAGGAAAGACGAAGAACTCGCCTTGGGCCGTCTGATGCAAACCTGAGGAGCTTAACGCTGGGGTATGCCATGACTGCTTGGCATGTGCAAATTCAGCTCCTTCCCAATTCAAGTTTCAGCACAGATCATTCAAAGCGAGGCGTGTGGCGGAATGTCCCAGCAATGTTCCGTGGCATGACTTCTTTCCAGACTTCTTTCCAGAACGTTCCGTAGCCGTCTGCGGGGATGGGTTTCTGTAACACACAAAGCAACACCACGGTTCTTGGAGAAAGCTTTTCTAACATCCAATTACGCCACACCGACTCACCGACTCTTTGATGTCTACCTAAGATATATTTCTCTTGGCCTCTCCAAGATTGGCCTTCGTCTTTGAGGTTTCGGCGAAGGCAACACTTCATTTCGGGCCAATTCTGAAATGCCCTTTGGATCATTTCAGAAGGTGTTATGTGGCTGTCCCAGGCATTAGAACACACTTTTTTGAATAATACGCTTAAACACTGTTATCCTTGGCAAGTGGGCCAGGCTGAAATGGTGATGGCTATGATTAGGCAGGTATCATGAAAACACCACGTACATCCAAACAAATAAGAAGATAATAAGCAAGTATGAGCTGGACTTCACCACACAGGCAAATAACATGTGACTAATATCAAACAGCTGCATTTTTAACAGGAAGATCAGTATTGTATTAATTACAATAAAAAACAAATACAGGCTTATTGAGACCCTCACCTTTCTCTCTAGATATATGTCCTATATTTGGGTTCCTAAAAGATGTCCATCAATTAGTTGACAAACAATACAGAGCATTGGCCTTTGCATGCTCCACTCAGAAATGCATTCTTTCAACTTTTACAACATTGGAAAACCTTTATAGAGCACTGGCAAAGATCCCCTTCAATCTAACAATCTAATTTGGAGTGAATATTTCATTAAATAATGTTATAAGTTTATTTGTGTTTTTTTTTTTGTTGTTAACAATTGTTTTTATTGTCATTTCACAATAAAACTATACATCAATACAAAATAGACTGTACATCAAAAAGAAGTAACAAAAGATTTAACAGTATCAAAAATAGCACTCCAGGTGTTCAAGGTTTTTGT
>JBBPCX010000088.1:24265328-24277422 GCA_037974365.1 Hydrocynus forskahlii | reverse complement strand
TGTACAGGCAATTGTGCATCCCAGGGAACTCCATATGCGCGAAGAGCTGACCTAATGCGAAGATACATAAAAAAGGAAGTTCTTGGTAAATTGAAAAGAGCCTTAATATCTTGAAATGATTTCAGGCCTTTATCATCATAGATGTCTCCAAAGGAATTTACTTTACATTTAATCCATTGAGGACAGTAAAATGCGGATTTGCCTGAAAGAAAATTATTATTATTGAACAAAGGTGAATGACGATGCCACCTCAAATTTGGCTCTATCTTTCTGGTCACTGCTCTCCAAGTAGAAATAAAATGTGTTATAAGAGGGCCAAAACGAAGTTTACATGGTCTAAGTGAGACACCAGGAAAGACTACGTGGTTTATATTGTGAGGAGAGACAATAGATTCTTCAATAGTCCACAATGAGGTAGACACATTTGGTTTAAACCAGGCTGACAGAGCATGGAGAGTGAAAGAGTCAGCATATAACTTGAAATTTGGGAAAGACCAGCCCCCATCTGATCTGCTATGCTGTAAAGGAGATAGTTTAATTCGTGGGCGTGTACCATTGCAAATATAATGGGGGTTTATTTGTATTTGTCATATTATTTTTCCCTTATATGTGTGTGAAAGTACAGACAAGACAGACTGAATGTGTTCCAGTTGTATTTATTGTGCAATCAAGAGTTTTAGCGATCTACAGCAGTTTAGTTGAAGTAGACATTTCACTAGTTTCAGTTGTTGTTAGTGAATTTACTCTGTAGACCTGATTACATTACAAAAAACATCCCGATTTTATTACCGTAATTTGTCACACGGTATATTTTTATTCTGTCCTTAAATCTAACGTACCTACACCATGGATTAAATAATTAAAATCTGCATCGATGTCATCTACAATAAAAACATATATACAGAGAGATAAATGTAGCAAGACCCTGTAAAAACAACATTTAATGGATCCACATAACCGAAAGGAGAATTTGAAAAAGTGAGACATCTCGCTAGAATGCAGGGGCAAACTTACTTTGACTCACTTTTTTCCTACAAATGATACACATGCCTAATTATAGTGAGGTAATCTTTTAACAGTGCTCAATTTCTAATGAAGCTTGGTGAGATTTCAGATATGCAGATACAAAAGAATACAACACTGTATTCACTCTAACTTGGTTCTGTCTCTGTTTTTTTGTTAGCTGTACTGTTTGCTGTGCTGTCCTTAAATTTTGTATTGTTCGCGCTAACATTTTAAATTCTTGCAGCTTTCCTTTTGCACTCTATGTAGTCCTGTCCTGTAAATACTTGGTAAGTCTTGTATTGTTTTATACTGCACTGTGGCCCTGGAGGAATGTTGTTTTGTTCCACAGTGTACAGTTTGTGTACAGCTGAAATGACAATACACACCTACTTGACTTGACTTGAATACATCTTTTAGTGAGCAGAGCATGGATAGTTCAACTGGATGCTTTCTTATTTGGAATGAAGGGTGGTATCTTTCCTGCCTTAACTGCCTACATGGCCATCAAGCACAGCTTAATGTTCTCCACTGAATGCACTGAAGCTATTGGTTTGGCAGATGCAATGACAACCTCCATGGGAATACCAAGAAGTGCTGGCTCCTTTGGTTCTATGTAAGATCATTTTGTCAGAAAAATAAAGAGATTTGAACTCCGGACGAGAGAGAGTTGTACATCATGTTTCAGTGAGAGCAGGAGTGCGTGAGAGTGAGAGAAATGGGATAAAATAAGGTCTTCGTCTCATTCCGAGGAGGGTCTCAATTTTCCAGTGACTCCAGCAGCTTCAGAAGGTGAAGAGGATGTAAAGGCTATAATCACAACGATTACACACAGCTCTCAGTGCGGCCCCACCAGTGCTCTACCACCCTCTCACTGTCTAACACACACTCTCACACACTCACTCCCTATTAAAGCCCCACTCTGGGATTTTTTTACTCCACATTTCATTTACATCAACTTCATGGAATGTGTTCATTTATTCTTGAAGATAACTCATGTAGATGTTGCTCAGAACCCACTGTCTTACCCCTCATTGCCTAATCATTTAGGATTCTGTACTGTTTACAAAACATTACTGCAATTAAGCAGAATTTTATATTACGGCTTGGCTCCTGCTGGGCTGTTTCTGGCTTTGTGGTGATACTTCAATATATCCAAATTATTTGAAAACTAAACCTCGAGGCAAGGTCACCAAATTGTTTACTCCAAAACTGCAGATTGCATTTTTTATGCATTCCCACATTTTTGTTGCTTCTGCACTATAACACTTTATCTGTAGTCGTTCAGTGCATGGTTCTGTGTCAAATCAACCCTACTCAACTCTACTCACTGATTGGTGCCTTGCTTGTTTTCCACCTTTAGTATCTTCTCAGTGTAGCTCGTGACACTGCGAGAAAGTGTCATGGTGTCATCTTCAGCACAACAAACACAGTGGCACTGAACAATATTGAAGGATAACCTGTGTTGGGTGACAATTCTTTCGGATCAATTAGTATTTCCATGTCATGTTTTGATACCTACTCAGCACACTTGGAAGCAGAGTAAGTATGAAAAATAGCACCAGGTAGCAGGTAGCAGGTAGCAGGTTCTGCAGCTTCCTAATGGGAAAATTAAAAAATGAGTAGAATCAGTATCTTGCATTGAAAAAGAATTATGAAGGCCATAGTTTAAACTTTTTTGGGGAAAACTTGATGTATTTTGTCACAATCAAGGATTGTCCTGAAAAGGTGCAGCACAATATAGGATCAAGTTCTGGAACAAATGATCAACCTAACTATACTTAGAACTGAGGGCAGTTTTCTTGGATTTAATAGTCATAACAAAAGCAATAGTCATAACAAAAACTGCTAAACCTGCCTGACGAGATGTATTTTCAGCTTGAATCCTTTGATTTGGCCCATGTAAATTCATACATTTCAGTCTCATTTTGCTCCCCCCAGCTTCATCATGGAGTTTAGGCCCATGCATTGCAATACACACACACACACAAAAACGGAATAATAATTGTGTCTTATATCCTGCAGCTTTTGTCTGGGCTCTGTAATACATACAAGTGCAAGAAAGAGGTAGATCCATCTTTACCTCTGTATCACAGTGAGAGCAGGAAGCTGATAAGACAGTGCAAACAAAGTTTTAAAACATTTAGGAGATCAATGTTGATGAATGAGGTCTGGACTAAACTGCATTATGTACAGGTCATCACTGTCCCAAAAAAGTATGCCCAAAATAGTTGCTTCAAATGAGAAAGGAAAAACATCATTCTTCACGTCTAATGTAATTCATTTTAGAGTATTTCTATTAGTTAAACTTTCACAAAATGTAAAGAATGGCGGAGGAAAAAAATGTTCATCTTAATATAACTGCTAAATGGGTCATTTCTTTGAGCTCTCATTCTGTGTGTGTGTGTGGAGGGGGGGGGGGATGCTGTATTCAATTCAGAACAGTTTGGAGAGCTTTGACCTCTTCATGCTCCACCCACAAATAGACTCTTTTGTAGCAAGTGTTACAAGGTCTGACAAGCTTTACAGAACGTAAAATGCAAAAACCCCATTTAACCTAATGAAAAATTGCACTGATCTTTATTTAGAATCACTGAATAGCATGGAACCTATGTAACCCTGTTTTTTACACCCTGAGTGTAAAAGCCACGTTCATCAGAGAGAGAAAGAGAGAGAGAGAGAGAGAAAAGGAATTGGTTTAAAAGTGTAACACAGACACATGCAAAATTTAAGTACCCTGAAAGTCTATGTGAGTTACCTGATTACATGTTTAGTGAACTTAGGGACGAATTCTCTATGAGGCAAAATTTCCTGCAGATTTCCTGCAAATTTTAGTGCACAGTTTCTGTTTGTCTGATGCATTTACAATACTGGAAAAAAAAATAAAATGAAAAGCTACATTGTGTATGAATTTGGTGCTACTACAGTTACTTCCATTCCCTAACTACAGGGGACAGTCTCCCTGGAGCAACTTGGGGTTAAGGATCTTGCTCGGGAAACCAGTGGCGGTCTGCTGAAGGCAAGTATCCTACCCACTAGACCACCACCACCCCAACTACTTTTGCTCAAAATGTTCCAATATTTTAAATAAAGAAAAGAAACAGTGATTGTGTATTAAATGTGAAGAGTCATGTTCTCTGTCATAGATGTGTACTCATTTTCACTCATCAAATAAAAAAACTTGTAATTTAACAAGGGGCACCCAAACCAAACAATTACATTCTCCAGGCAGTTTTACCCAAAATGCTTTGTAGCCTAACATCTGTTGAATTTAACAGGGCCTGGGCAATTATAGACTAGCCAGTCAGCCTGGCCCAAATCTAAAGACCCTGGCCATGCACCACTGAGTGCTGCAGAAGCATACGATACACCAGAGACATATCACCCACCTGTTGCAGGAGCAAGTCTACTGCCACTCCCCTTACACCCCCCCTACCGCCCACCACCGCCCACCACCACCCTTATGTCCTATGTTCTCTCTCATCTGGCTTCTTATTAAACCCATACTGAGGAAAAGGCCATATGAGCAGCATATGGAACCCCATAGGAAATCAACAAGGTGCATTACTAATGCATGGAGAGACCTTAGTCATATTACATATTTCTATTCAGGGACTCCTTATATTAGGTCAGCTGCTTAGGTCAGATTTCCTCTGTTACCATAAGTCAAACAGGACTTAAGCTGCACTGAGCCGCATTTTATGTATGAAAAGTTGTAAACAAATGTATTATCATTATTATTATCAGTGTATTGATAAATACATTTGAATCATTTCATTATGTGCAATATCATTAAGTGCAAAAAATTCATTGTGTGCTAAATCATGTCACTATGTGCAATATCTTATTATGTGCTATATTCTTACGATGTGAAAAATCAAAATGGCTTATATACTACTGATCTCTAGTACATGCAGTAACATACTCCTATACAACATTTGTGTCATTTGTGATTCATGTAGTTACTTGTTTGTAGTACTAATACCCAGCGTTTGCGTATATAGCATAGTGTATTTCATACAGAGTTTTTATTGGATTTATTTAGGCCTTTTGTATTGTTCTTGTCTTTGTATCTCTGTGTGTCTTTGCGGTCATAACATAAGGCAATTTCCTCCAAGAAGTTTTCTGATTTTGATTCTGATATTAATTCACATTTTATTCAGCTTTATTCAAATGAGCATTAATCAAAAAATGTTTCCCTCTGCATTGTGATCAGTTTCATAGTGATATCAGGGAGGGTCTCTAAACTAACTGAACATTTTGTTTGATGATAGGTAGGGATAGCGGGAGGTGAAACATGACATTATTGGTTAATATTATTTTGTCCCACCTGCCGAGGCACCCTGTTATATCAGAGGACATTTCATAATAACAGTTTGTTGGAATATTACAGATAAACAAGAATTCTTTCTTTTAAATGATAGGATATGATGAATTGTACTTAATATGACCAGGGACAATATTTAACAAGGAAAAGCAGGTCAGTTTCAGTTGACTTTAAAGTAGAATGAGAAACTTGTCAACATGAAATAGTAAAATGCTGATATAAAAAATGTTAACATTGCTAATAGTAATTTCAACAAAATGGAAACCAGTTACCTCCTCCCAGGAGCCATTACACTCAGACTGCTTTGTGTACTGATGTAAATTCCACTGTTTAACAATGCCACCTGGTCTGTATACACTTAAACTATTATTAACCAGGTTAACAATGTATTTTTCAGTATCATTTTTCATTAAATTTCATTGCAGTTTTCAATTATTTTACAGATGAGATTAGCCTTCAGTTCAATTCACATTGTCATGAAGAGATCCTGAATCAAACTAAATTCAATTAACCTGAATCGCTTCATCCACACTGCACTGACCTGTTCAACCCACTGCACCTTTGTCACCTTTTTAGAGGAGATATTACTCCATCATTTCACTTTCTGCTGGCTCTTTCTTTGTCAAACTAGTTTGAGTTCAGTTTGACCATCACCTTCCTTGAGACCCTGTTTCCTTGATTTGTTGCTCTGCGTGCTGTGTGCGTGTGTGTGTGTGTGTGTATGTGCATGTGTGCGTGTGTGTGTTTGTGTGTGTAAGCACCCAGTTGACCTCACAAACTGAACCTGTGTGTACATTATCTGTGCTTGTGATAAATATATAAAATCATATGGGCACAGAATACAATCCTATTGAATATTTTTTAAAGATCAACAGTTTGTTAATTTGTCACCATTTATTCCTATTTCCACTATTTCATACAGTGAAATGAGAAGGAGAATGAACGTCAAATATTATGTGCATGTTTTTTATATAATTGTTGTCTAATAAATGTTCTTTGGCTCATGTTAAACGAAGAGGTCAGGCTAAGGCCTGGGTGTTGAAATGAACAAAATATGCAGACATGGACAAATCTGCTATTCATTTTAATAACTGATGTTCTGTCAAGGAAAGCTTTGACCATTCTGGCCGTGTTGACAAACTTTTAAATACATTTCTTGCCAAATAGGTATGTAGTACTCAGAAAGGTTCTTTGGCTTGCAACCATACTGGAACCCTGTTTGATCCAATGTGGAGCCGTTTACTAAAATGTTCTTCAGCATTTTCTAAAGAACCATTGACGAAATCTGTTTTGGCAGAATATAGTGTCAATACCACATATGAAACCTTTTATATTTTATCTGGATTGAATCGAACATTTTGGTTTATAATATTAAAGGCTGTTTTTATTTGATGCATGGCTTTATTTTCCTCCACATTGGGTCATTGGTAGCCCCATGTTCCCCATGTTTCTGCATGTCTCTGCACTGAGCTGTCTGTTCTGTTGCATGCTGGCTCTCTCTCTGTCTCTTTCTCCGTGCCTCTCTTTGCTGTGACAGCACAGTGCCACATGGCCCGGTTTTGTTCCTTTCATTGTACGCCGGGCCTCAGTCCGCTAAAGCCTCATAAAGACCAGCGAAGAACTGCCTACGTAATCCATTCTGTGCAGTAGAAAAACATCCTGGCTTTTCTTTGACAGCTGACCTTCCTTCAGGCCGTGTTACTGGGCCTTTTCAATGGAAATCACCTGATTGAGTTAAAAGTGTAGCATGATACACTTTAGCACAGCCTGTGATCGGATTCCTGGTCCTATAATCAGACTGAAAGTAGCCTTGCTAGAGCTTGAAACAGCCCTCAAGCAACTTTGCATTATGGCAAAAAATGTCTAGTCTAGAAAAAAAAAAACATGCCCATTTTAGGTTCTGAAGCAAAAGAGCCTCTGTAGTACATTTGGCACAGCTGTAAATTAATCTTCACTTTAGAAATCATTTCATTCATTTTTTACACATGTACTTTGTGATGTCAAGTAATGATCGGCATATTATTGCCCTTGTTATGAAGTATTACAACAGAGGTCTGGTTCAAAAGTCAGATTAGCTGAGTTACTTTAAAGGTCATTGTAAAGTACTTTCTATGCACACAGATCACATCCATAAATTAAATGATGTATTTATATCCTGTCCTATTTAAAACCACATTTGTGGTCCTGGATTAGATTTCACTCGTATGTTGCCTGGCAACCATAGCCTACTGTTAACGGCCTATATTGCTTTAAGCAAAAATGTTTATGACAGTTTTTATCAACAGTACATTACAAGATTTATAGAACATTTTCTATTTTTATAAAAGCAAATAGATGCCAAAGGCTGCAGTTGTCTGACTGTATCTAGCCACTAATTACTAATTACTGTATTCGAATCAATTCTGTTGAATTTCACTGTAAGAAAAAACAAAGAAAACTAGACTGCTAAACTGACCACAAGCAACAATCCACAGCAATTCACAAAGCAGATTGTGGAACATCCTATTTGCTTGCTTCTATTAACTTATACCAGAGGTTCTGTGTGGCTTGATGTAGAGCCAGTCAGACTTGCATTAGTTGGATTAGTTTAATCAAAGGCCCTTTTTAAAATAATTTTCCCTAGTAATTCTCCAGTTTACATGGGGCAATATCAAAATGCATCTGATTTCTCTCAGACTAGTGTAAACAACAACTCTTATACACAACATCAGCCTCTGGGATCTTTCTGAATGAAATAAAGTCTTCAGCTTCATAAAAGCCGTGCGAGTTTGTGTAAATATGTACACAACTCTCGTATAAGCGGTTTTTGAGTGACATTCTAGTCAGACAGGCTTTTGATATCTGAGCCCTGGCTCTATTATGCTCTATAATGATATGTCTGCTTTTCTCTGTGCATTGGGATTGTTTGTTTAGGAGGATGGCAATAGTGGCTTGGCTGCTGTGTGTGTTGTGTGTGTGTCTGTGTGTGTAATGGTTGCCCATGGGGAATATAATCTTGTGCAAACACTAAGCATGTATCCCAGGTGGGGTCTGTGTATGAATGGGACACATAGCAGTCTTGTAGAGCCGCGTATTTGAGTTTGTGTGTGTGTGTGTTTGTGTGTGCCTGTGTGTGTGTGTGTGTGTGTGTGTGTGTGTGTGTGAGATCTGGGTTTGTGAGTGTCTGAATAGGCAAAGCTCTAGCTGGTAAAGCAGTCTGTTCTGGCTAAGCGGTGCAAAATGTGCCTGGCTTCCCCGTTTGCTTGCCCGACAGTTTATTCACATCAACTCGACTAAAGGACAAAATGAATTTCATTTTGTGACAATTGACCGATCCATTCACCCCCCAGATGTGCTCGTTCATGGCTACTGTTGCAAGGTCGGACATGTTTTACAAAACACAGATAGGAAAAAAAAAACACAATCAACCCAGTGAGAAATTAAATTGCACCACTTCTTTTACAGTGAAATTTACATAAATGTTTGCATTTATTTCAAAGTGATATTTGTAAAACGTTTGCATTTTCACAATCACACTGTGAGGATGGATGAGATTTTTGTGGTTGAGTAATCAAGCAAATGTCAGGATGGTGGCAAATTCACTGTAGTCATTTTTAAGCTGCTTAGATTTGATTACAGGCAGCTCAGTAGAGTACCATTTTAAACAGGACGTGTTATATATAACTCTAAACAAACACCATAGCGATTCGACATTTTGAACTGCGCCCTGCTGTGTCTAACCCTGCAAAACTTTCCATGAAATGAAGTATTTGTTAGCAGAATGTGGATAGGTCCATTACAATGCTGAATGAGTTCCAATTCATTAGAATTTCAATACTAAGCAAATTCCAATTCACAGGGACTGGAATGTATAACAAACATGCAAAGTGGTTGTTCCAAATGTTCAGTTCCTAAAAAAAAAAAAGTAATTGCTGGCTGCTGAGTGTTTCTTCACTATCCACAGTCCTCTGTGCCGCCTCTTCTGTGTCCCTCATCGGCTTAAATACTCCATCCAGGTTTTTCGGCTGACCGCGGAGGGCCAGGCCAGCACTGGGCAAAACCAACACTCACCCGCCTTCCAATAACACCCGGCCGACCCAGAATAAAGCGCCCCTCTTTTTTTTTCTCCCCCGCCTTTCGTCCAGGTCTGCACTCCCCTGCCTTTTTTGTTTACACTGGCCCCTCACAATGAGCACCCATAGTCCTCTTCCAATGCATCTTTTATCGAAGCATTCTGGGGCTTGAATGTACAGCAGGGCGGTTGGCCCGGATTGAATAAGCCCCCTGTGAAAATTGCCAAGGCCCACTCGCATTGTTCCCTCCGCTATTCCCCGCCACAATAGATATCACACTTTGGAAGTAATTTTTTAAAGAAAAAAAAAAAGCAGGGGGGTTACTGGGTGAATCAAAATAGTGGTAGCTTTTAGCTTTTGTTTCTCTGGGCTCACTCACCCTCTCTCTCTCTCTCTCTCTCTCCCTTTTTCTTTTTCTCGCTCCGCTCACTCTCTCTTTTCTTTCTTTCCTTTTTTTTTCAGCTTGCACCCGCCTCGCATTCTCTCTCTCCATCTCTTTCTGTCACTCTCTCTCTCTCCCTCGCCTCGCTTTTATTTTTTTTTCACGCCCAAGCTCTTCATTCAGAGTTCGCCATTATAGTGGCAAATTAAATAAACCACTCCATTGCCTAAAGAGACTGGGGTCCGGGCAGGATGGGGCTAGTGCTCTGGAGCCTGGAGGCTGGAGGCTCATCCCGTTCTCTCCCTCCTTCCGTCTTTCTCCCTCTCCCTCCTTCTCTTTTTCCGGACGGAATGGCGACATGTTTTCTAAGGCAAGGCTGAAGACAAGAAGGAGATGAAGAGGTGTGTGTGTGTGTGGTTTGGGGAGGTGAGCGAGAAAAAGAAAGAGAGAGAGAGAAAGAGAAAACGAGAGGAGAGAGTGGGCCCCCGCCTTTCTGTCTCCCGTGGAGAGAGAAGGAGAAGGACGAAGGAGCTCTGCTTTTCTCTCTCCTTCTCTCTCTCTCTCTCTGTCTCTCTCTCTCTCTTTCATTCTCTCTCTCCCTCTCACCCTCCTCCAGCCCCACCTCCTCAATAGCGCGGAAGGCAAGGGGTCTTGGATTTCCTCAGAGGTGGGTCGCGGGATGCCGAGGTAGTACCTGAAGATCTCTTGTGGGTGGGTGGGTTGGGGGGGCCAAAGACGGGATCATTATAAACCAGCCACTCAGCAGGAGAGGGGAAAGCTTCACAAAGTTCCAGAAATGTCAGGGGGAAGGAGGTGGCCAAAATGAAAGAGAGGAAACAGATTAGCAAAATGTAATTGATGCATCACCAAGGAGAATGTTAATGATCATTCCTATGAAAGTAGTGTCAGCTCTGAAATCAGTTCTCTAGAAACTTAAAGGATTACATGTTGTGGTACCTGTTGATGTTCTTGCTGATTTTTTGTACTTTAAGGTCCTGATTTAGAACTTCCAGTGATGCTTATTTAAAATGGACTGTATTTACATAGCAGTTTACATTTAAGCCCTTACACTACATGCTTATTATTGAGACTTTAATATTAAAACGTATTATTCCTCAACTAATTGTGTCTAAAATATATGTAGTAATGACGGCAAGCCAATTACGTAATTTAAGTAGACACTGAGAAACTTAGTAATGGGCCTACATACGGGTCCTTTATAGTTTATGGGGCTAACAGTGATTTGCCTGGGTTTGTCCTTTTTGTTTTCTGAAATATTCAGCTGTCTGTTTAAAATGTGGCGGTAGCTTATTTCCATTTGCTGTTTTTTACATGATAAATTCTGCATTAAAAAATGCTTTGTCACAAAATTAATCATCAGATCAATTTAACTGATGAAGTTAGGAAGGTCTTTACTGGCTGTTAAAACTGCGCTCTTGTAGAAATTGACTGGCATTTGTTCACTTTCTAATTTATTCTTTGACCTTTCCGCATTCTTCGAATGTGAGCAAACTGTGGAGAAGTTGGTGCAAGAAATGCAACCGCGAGGCCACTGCTTTTCTCTCCTTTTTTGTCTTTTTCCTTTCCTTCAGATCCATCTTGTTCCTTTCTTTTTGTTCTCTTCCTGGTGTCTGGTGAAAGGCATCTCGGAGGCCAGCAGAGGTAAGCTCATTCAGGAATTAATGAGGGAACGAGTCAGAGAAACAGAGTGGGGGCGAGAGAGAGAGAGAGAGAGAGAGAGAGAGAGAGACAGAGACAGAGAGAGAGAGAGAGAGAGATAGAGACTGGGGGGGCTGAAAAGGAAAGGCCAGGTACAGTGGGTTTGACTTTGAACGCGGCTGGTTGTCGGGCTAAAAAACGAATGGGGCTGGTTGACCTCATTTGTGGTAGTCTCAAGCCTAGTGGAGGAAGCTGATGGTGAAGAGGCAGAGAGGAAGATGAGGTCTTGAAGGAGGGCCATCCAGCTGAGAGACCTCAGCCTTGGTTCGGTGTGGGGCCCCAGCATGGGTGGGGTCCCTCACAACCCAGGCTGAAGCCTCTCAGCTGGATGGACCTCCTTCAAGCTCCAGTCATCTTCTCCAAAAAACGGTCTTTGGGCAAGGAGTCTGCCCTCTACTCCCTTGCCCTTTATCTTCAAAGGGAAAAGAGAAGGTCTTGGGGTATGGCTTTCTTTTCTGGTGGAATAGAGAGAGAGAAACAGAGAGAGAGGGAGCAAGAGGAAGAAGTCATTGATGGTTAATGTGGCCCCAGGGAGGTGTGTGTGTGTGTGTGTGTGTGTGTGTGTGTGTGTGTGTGGGGGAGAGAGAGAGAGAGAGAGAGAGAGAGAGAGAG
>JBBPCX010000088.1:24239575-24250806 GCA_037974365.1 Hydrocynus forskahlii | reverse complement strand
TGTTTTTTTTTCTTTCTTTTGTAAATTGAAAAGTGATTATTATTATTATTATTATTATTATTATTATTATTATTATTTAAACATTTGAACGTAAGTACAAGAACACTGCCGAATAAACGCCAGCCTCTAAACAGTCCGGATTTCTGAGACTAGATCTGAAGTTTTTTTTGTGAAGCGCTCTATTTTTCTTTTTGTTTTTAAACAGGCTGCGCTTCATGGTGAAAAATGCCTCCAGTGTTTTAAAGGTTTCCACAGACCACAGTTGTTTGGTTTGTAAACACGTGACTAAGCCTGTGTATCTGTCTGACTCATTCTTTTTTCTTTTTTTGTTTTGGTCGTTGTATTTTTTTTCTTGTAAATTGTGAATATATTATAGAGAAAATCGATAGGCCTAACAAACTGTAAATAGTTTCCTCAAGTCTTTTTTTGGAGGAAAAAAAGAAAGACAAGTTTTTTTTCGCGTTGGTATGAAACGAATAAATTTCACGGCTGTTGATCTTATTCTGGTTAGACGTGTTAATTTACTCTGTATTGTTTTAGTCTTTGTTTCTCTGCGGGGCTCAGGACTGTAAATAACACAGACAACACTGCAGCACATTCACAGTCAGTTTGTATCTTAAAATAAATATTCAGGATGAAAGAAAAAGAGCTGGAAAACACTGAAGCCAATGAAACTGTAATGAACCTTAAGGAAACAGGACAGATGTGGTAAAACAGGACAGATGTGGGTCTTCATTTGGAATATGAGAGACTTCGTAAATGAGTTGTTATGATGAACTTAATTTCTTCACCCTGTGAGTTAATAGGAATTTTGTTTAGCTACAGTGCCCTTTTACAAAGCCAGTCCTATATTATTATAGTTATTATTATTATTATTATTATTATTATTATTATTATTATTATTATGATTATTATTATTGTCACAGCTACAACTCCTGTTCGCATTTTGTCTTAAAACGATTTTTAATTTGCAACTAAAGTAAATCAAATTCTCAGAAATCAGATTCTCCGTATTCTAGGTTTAAGTTTAAGTTTTTAAGTTTTCTCTAGACAATATTATAACACGGTAATTACCGTCAGAATGTATTTAAACTGAGTATTTATTGGAGATTTTAAAGCTCACACTCTCGGGTTATTTGTTTTATGTTGGTAATTTATTTATTTGTTGATTCATTTTGTATGATGTTTTCCTGAAGACCCCAGGCTTAGTTTATTGCTGGAGTCTCTTGGTGTTACTGAATAACAAGAATGACACCACCATGACAGGGTCTGTATTTGGTTATAAAAACAAACAGAAGAGGAGTGGGCAATAAAAATGATCAAACTAACACTAACACAAAATAACACTAACAAGCTTTAATAGATAAATGATCTGTAACTTTCAGATCTTTCTTTCCAAACAAATGATTTGTCTGAGTTTAGATTACAGATTTAGGAATTTTGCAAGTTTCCTCATCAGTGTAAAATCTTTAAAGCTTAGATAAATTTGGGATTTTTGATTGCTAAATAATAAACTTCTAATAGTCAGTTAACAGAACATGAATTCCAGCGCCTGCTCTGTCTTGTAAATTCTAGTTCTTTTAAGTTAAAACTTGGATTTCTCTATCGTTCATTTCTACAGAAATCCAACTTCATGTCTATTGAAGATCTCAAGAGTCCAAAAATTTTGTTATTGGTATCGCTGGTTTTGTTGCTGATGCTGAGGACGCGGGTCGGGCAAAGAGCAAGACCCCTCCAAATAAAGAGTATCCAATGAAAAACGAAGAGAAACAAATACAAAGAAAAGCCCATTATTCATTGTCCGATGAACAACCCCCCACCCCCTCCTGCTCCCCACGGCCGCCCCCTCCCAGGCTTTTTCTCAGTGAACGTGTTAAATCCCCGCCACTTCAGCTAAATCCGTCTGGGAACAACAGGGCACTATTCAGCAGTTTATTTACTTTACAATAAGACAGTACAACAGCTCTTAATGGAATTAAATATGGTATGATTTATAGCCATGAAACACCTGTTTTTATCCTCACAATATACTTTATATTTTTTATTACTTCATTGCCTTGGACTCAAGGAAGAAAATGACAACGTGGATTTGTCAGTGACTCCCCAGGAAAGGGTTATGCAGAGTGGGAGACGAATTAAGTTGAATGAGACGAGCACAGGGGTTTGTTTGGGCGGAGGATTATAGAAGCCCCTGAGAGCTAACCCTAGGGTCAGCAGAGGCTTTTGCAATGAAGACCTTGAGATTTCCTGCAACAAGTAGCGCTCCTCCACGGGTGCTGGAGTTTCAGAGGGGGGAGGATGAGGTGGTGCATTTATTTTTGAGAATTCTTGCTTTTTCTGTCTGAAATCTCTCTCTGAAATTGTACGTTTCTGTGGAAATGACAGTGAACGAGTAAATATTGCAGAGTTTCAATGAACCCAGTGCTAAACTAAGTGATTCCAAATCTATAAACGCACGTTTACACTCTTAAACGGTTATTGGGTTATATGTGCGGTTCAAGTTTAACATTTTATGGAGGTTCTTAAAATTTTACAAATGCATCATCAGAAATAGTTTTTACAGAACTAAAACACAACAAAAATTCTTAATAGAGTCAGTGATCACTGGAGCATCAATCAAAAGAATAGCTTTTGGCACCTTTTATTTATAAGTTATATATCTAGAAATTAGACGTGAAGTATTTTCTGACAGTGGGACCACTCTAAATAGAGTTTAATCCAAATCAACAAAACGATGACACTTATAAATCTAATAACTGGCTGAGTAACCGATGATATTGATCTATTTAATATCTCTTATGGTGAAAGTAAGCTATATTTAGATATGTTGAAAGAGTCGAGAATTATGAGTCATCAGGTTTTGTATGGAAAGAGGGATGTTTAAGATGTCTGTAATTTCTTCAAATTAAAATGTGAAAACAACAAATAGATTTTTTTCACACGGTGGCTCCTTTTAAGGCCTTGAAAGATGTATGTGTATGCATTTTCAATCAAAAAAAAGACTTGTCCAGACAAAAAACGACTTGTTTTAATTCCGTGCAGAGTTAACTATGGGCGAGGCTGGGTTTCTCCAGCACCACTGCATCGGTGAGATGTGGCAAAGCACGTTCAGACACAATGTGCCCGGGTGGGCAGGGGTCCAGCCAGCAGCACGCCTTTTCTGGCAAATCCAACTCATTCATTCTCTTGTACGGGAGAGAAAAACTTCGGACCCAACCATTCTGCCTCTCTAAAGAGTTTTCAGGAGCGACGCAGCAGGACACTTCGGTTCTATAAGGAACCCTCAATAACTTTGTCCACACGACGTTAAAGTTATATAGCAATTAAGCTTTCACTTCATCTGTCACCGAGAAACTTTATTTTTTTTATATGTAAAAGCGCAACAACTAAAAAAGTCTCATCGGTGGCCTCCAATTTTGTACTAGTTTTGTGTCCAGATCGAGGGTCACCTTTAATTCTTGTTACATATAAGGGAAATAAACTCAGAAAGTGTCGTCGCTGGCCCCCAGTTTTCTACTAGTTTTGCAGCTGTGCGTCCAGACCGAGGAGCACCTTTAATTTTTATTAAACACTAAGAACGGAATAAAACTAAGAAAGTCATCGCTGGGCCCCCAATTTTGTATTAGTTCCCCCAGTTTGTAAGACCCAGATCCCTTGCACTCGTCGTCCTAAATGTCCCTAATTAGCATCGGCTTTATCACTGCTCTGCATATTTCCTCGCCTCTCCAAAAATAAATGAATTAATTAAAAAAAAGACCCAACACAAGCCGCCATTGGTTGCCGTTTCTGCTACGGAAGATTACGGAGACAGATTGGAAAAGGGGCGACACTGCGCTGCGCCAGATTAGCGGCGAGCAGAAGCGGCAGCGGGGCCAACGCGCTCCCTTCCGCTCCCTGCCTTATCGGCCAATTACACGCTGACATGTTGCACAATCTTTGCAGCCTCTTGCCTAATCCACAACCTCTCCGAGAGGAGCGAGACGGGGCTTGTTTTTTTGTTCATTTCGTACATTTCTTATGTGCCGTTTGGAGCGCCAGGATGATGCTTCCCCTACAATCTCCTCAGTATCTTGATGAATGTTGAAAGAGTGTGTGTATGTGTGTGTGTGTGTGTGTGAGAGAGGGGGGGGAGACAGAGAGAGAGAGCGCGCAAAATGTTATAATCATATATTTATTTATGCGCCAATAACATATTCCCAGTAAATTCTCTTTATGACTCTCCACATCTCAGAGATCCCAATGTCTTTTTTCCTCCCCATTCCTCCCCATTCAGTACAGTTTCTTTATCAAACTCAAGCACAGTTTCCATGTTCATTCCAAATGAACACCACTGGGGAACAGCACGTTGGCAGTAAGCAGTGTTTGGGAATATAGGGTAGTTTTTAGTCATTTGCTGCTCTCTCTCTCTCTCTCTCTCTCTCTTCGCTGGAATTTGGCACTGCTCGTGGGTTGGAGCAGCGCCTCGCGCTGACAGGCGTTCAGCAGTGGGGAAACTCTCTCACTCATCTATGCCGCACTCACTGGCCTTACAAAGCTGATTACAAACATCAGCGAATTCCTGAAGACAACGAGAAGCGACGCAGGTGCGCGAGAGGAAATGGGCTGCTCCATGACCACGCCACTGCAAATATTCTAGTAGGGAAAGTCCGAGAAGACCACAAATAGAATATGTTCTGCTCAAAAAATTAAAGGGAACACTTAAACAACAGCATGACTGTTTAAGTGTTCCCTTTAATTTTTTGAGCAGTATATAGCATATGATTTATTCTATGTAAATGATTTATAATATACTTAAGTAAAGGACTTTATTTTGTTTATAACTGAAGGACTATTTAAAAAATATCGACAACAGTTATATCCACAATAAGCTTCAAAGAGCATTTTGCTGGCAAATCATTTGTCATTATTTTTCAACATTATCATCATAACCGCGGCACATAAATTTTTATCATCATCATCATCATCATCATCATCACCATCAACATTATCACCACCATCACGCCACACATCATCTTATTTATCATCATCATCATCACCATCATTATCACCACCATCACACCACACCTCATCGCAGAGTGGGTGGGCATTTGCCTTATCTGGGGTGGCAAAAAGTATCTATCCTTCCATCCATCCATTTTTTTGGGGGGGGGGCTCAGGGGGGTAGGGCTTGTCACTGGGGGGGCATTGCCCCCTCAGTAGCCATAGCCATACCCCTGCCTTGTCTTCTTGTTTATTATCATCATCAACTTCATCACCAGCATCATGTCATCACATCATTAGCACCATAATCATCATCATGACCACCATCACCATCATTGTCATCAACATTATTACCACCATACCCATCACCATCATCGCTTCAACATCATTATCACCACAATTACCATCATCACATAATCACTACTATCATTCCACACTACCACATCATCTTTGTCACCATCATCATTACCACCATCACCAAACACCCCAGTATTACCATAATTGCTCCATCCTCATCACTGCTTTCACAATGTCATTCTCATCACCACATCATCTCTACCACCACTGATATTTTTCTACTCCCAGCAACACTAACTTCATAGTTCCTACCACAATCATCACCACCATCATCTCTATTACCCCTACTACCAATGCTATTGTTGTCATCCCTACCATCACCATAACTACAATCATCACCATTGTCTTCAATACTAACACCACCGCCATAATCCCTACTACCATTATCACCACCATTGTCATCTTTACTACCAATACCACCGTCATCATCCATTACCACCGTCTTTAGTGTCATCACTATACCAACTCCACTATCGTCATCCCAACTAACACAACTTAAATTATCACTGTTATGACCACTATATCAACACCACCATCATCATCCTCACCACCACAACAACCACTATCACTAATATGATAAACTGTAAAGACTGTAACATTAGCGGTAGTAATATTACATATGCAACTTTAGAAAATTATTAAAATGTCAAATCAGCGTATTACTAATTTCCTATAAATGTGTTCACAAAAAGTGTTTTTTCTCTACATTGCAACTCTTTCACTCAGCTGAAGCTGAATCATAGGCAAAAAAATCACTCTCTATGTGCCCCTGAGCATTTAAGTATATGGGAGTGGCTCGATCACTTTCTTTAGCTGGGATTCAGGGCTGCAGTGGCATTTCAGTCCCTTTCCTTCAGGTCACAGGCAGATCTGTCATTCGAGGTCTCTCAAACCCTCAGTCTCACGCTGCTTGGTGGACAAAAAAGGCGAGTCTCCCTTGAAGAACCATAGTCAATCAGCCAGAACGGACTATGCAAATGAGTTTTGAAAGGCAAGCAGTCGATGGTGTGGGGATTGGGGTGGGGGGGCATAACAGTGACCATGATTGTTTCGTTGGGGTTTTCTGAACCCCCCCCTTGCAGCTGCACCAGCACACTTGCCCGGGACAGTTCATTCCACATTTGTCCCCCCAAGTATAGTGGGCCGCCCACCATCAGCTAGTTCTCATTCAAGCCAGTAGACGTTTTTCTGAGAGCAGTGATGCACTGAACTTGCTTCATCCGAATGAATTCCAGCTTGAATACATTAGATTACAGCAACACAGTCATAGACTAGTGTTGTTTATTCACCTAGTAGTGATCCACATTTGTATCAGGTGATTGAATGTGTTGCATATTTGACTCTGTCCCAGGTAGTTTAATTACAGTAAATTCTAATTTTTTAATTAAAAAATGACGTATTGATAGTGTTTTGTATTGATCGAGCTCATAAGAAAGTTTTTGAAGCTAAAAGTAAAACTCCACCGTTAAGAAATTCAAAAAGTTAAGAAATTTAAAGTGTGTGTGTGTGAGGAACTGTCCAAGTGCTGAAATCAAAGAGCCCTGTCAGTGTTATTGGAGATTACATAATTTTGCATTTTTGCAAGGAAACATTTCTTTTTAGTTTCGATGCCAGAACCGGCAGGCATTATTTACGGCTGATGTAACCGAACCAAGTAGATGTGTAAGCTGTGTAGGTGCAGTTTAAGCTACTTGTGTTTTGGATTCACAGTTCCACCGTGGGAGACAATTTCAACATTTTTTAACGATCTTACAAAAATCGCATTTTAACTTGGACCATGATCACGACTATGAAAATTGCATCACTGGACATTCAGCATATGGTGGGTTGAGGTCTCTCTCACTCTCTCTGTTTCTTTCCCTCTCTCTCTCTCTGTCTCTCTCTCCTTCTCTCCATCATCTCTCTTCCTCTCTCTGTGTCTCTCTCTCTCTTGCTCTCTCTTTCTACCACTTCTCTGTCTCTCTCTCACTGTCTATCTAGTTCTCTCTCTCTCTTTCTCTCTCTGTGTTTTCTGTCTGTCTCTCTCGCTCTTTCTCTCTCTCTCTCTCTTTGTCTTTCTAGCTCTCTCGCTCTCTCTCTCTCTCTCTCTCTCTCTCTCTCGCTCTCTCTTATGCAGGTGGTCAGACTCCACCTCTAATCCGCCTGTTGGCCACAGTTGCAGGGAAGGTTGCAAATTAGCCTCCATTATTAAACCAACTGTGTAATGTGGTGATGGTTTCCACGTGGGCAGCAGTGGGTGAGCGCAGGCAAGCAGGCAGAACAAGGTCGCCCCACGGAGCAATTAATTAGTGCATATTAATCCCCTGACCCTGGCTTAAAGGGACACTTCACCAAAGAAAAAATGTGAACAATAACTGGGAGCACTATGCTTGAGCACATTTGTATAGCTCTAAGTGGATCAGACAAGCTAACATCCATTTACTAACACAATCAGCAACTGGGTGAAGTATTCCTATATACTTATATGGAGTTTAAAATAAGTAAATCAAAAAGTATTTACCTTTACATGCACTGAAAATGTATAAAAATAAAAATTATCAGTTACTTTTTTTGAGCTTACTGACCACTGGAATCTGATACTTTATCTCAAAACAGATGAATATACTCTAATTAATAACTTGGACTGCAGGTTCAATGGTTAAAGTAAGGTGTTTATTTTCCAAAATTATTTTCAAGTAAACTGAACATGTTAAAATTTCCAGTGAGGTAAAGAAGTTGAAGCAGGAGGTCCCTGTGAACATAATTATGGACATATGAGGAGAAAGTCTGTCATGAAAGTGAAAAGGTACAAATTTGCTAAACTCGCACTGCTGCTTCAGTGCATATGAGTAAACACAAGCTTATGGCAGCAGGTGCACGTGTTGAATTAGGTATGGCAAAGTCTCATGATATGGCTTCGTGACAAAGACTGCAGTCATATAGTCTTCACCGTGCTCTCTCTAAGTGTGTGTGTGTGTATGTGTGTGTGTGTGTGTGTGTCTCCAAATCCTCTCTCACGTTTGTGTGCTCATACGTATTTAGAAGTATGCAAATCCTAGACAGGGATTTGCTTAACCAGAGAACCATGCATGTTAGTGATACCCTGGCTCAAGATCCACACACACACAAACACACACTCACACACACACACACACACACACACACACACACACACACACTCCCACCACTCTGATCCACTTTTACACTGATTATTATACCGTCCACACTGAAGAAATGCTAAACTGGTTTAGAGGAAGCACAGATCCGGGATTAAAACACAACGAAGGAAAAAAAAAACAGTCTAAAGGTATTTGGGACTTTCCCATTATAGCTCCATAATCTGACTCTGCACACATATGGCTTCAGATTACAGCCAGACTCACATAACACTGATCTAATTCCGTTCACTTTCTGTCTCTGGCGGACGGATAAGATTGAGGTTCTCTTTAAGTTTTTAAAAGACAATAGAATATGCACTGGAAAAGTTAGGACGAAAAAAACATTGACAAAACAAAATGATTGGAAAAAGAGGAGCTATACTTGACTACAATCAAAAAATCTTACTCGAAGTGGAATACGGAATACAAAATTATACTTAAGTGAAAAGTCAAAACAGATTTACATTTACACAAAATCAAAGTATATAAAAGTAAAAATTATCATCAAATTGAAGCACGCATAAACAGTAGACACAAACATGGCATGGAGACTAATGTGCAGTACGAATCCTTGCGCAAATATGAGTTAGCATAGTTGAGGGCAGTTTCATTTTACACTGACAATAAAAAAGACAAGAAATAAAGAATCTTACCACCTTTGAGAGCAACAGGTACATACACATTGACAGTCAAAATAAAAATGTAATATTTTTTCTTTCAAAAGTGTAATGGAGAATATGTACTTCAATTCCAGTAATTCCTAAGTAAATTACAAAAGTACAAAATAGTACAGTAACAAAGTACAATTACTTAAGAATTTACATCCCAACCGTATGCACACACCAACCATCAACAGGAGCACTATTAAGAGATTATTCTGTCATGAACAATTGTCCATAAGAGAGGACGTTCAATTGAAAACAACTCTGGATGCTGGTAGCTATGCTATGAAACACTGTTGATACCGCACATTGTGCAGTTTATTAAAGCAAACTGCAAAATGGTCATTTTATATGAGAAAATATTCTTAATCTGAAAGTACAAAAAGATAACATTTTATTTCAAATTGATATTCAGTCATTTCTGTTGGTTCTTTAATCATGAAATACCCCAAAATGAAGCAGATGGCCTTTTTAAATGGGGTAAAAAGGGAGGGTGTTACAAGGATTTACATTAAAGCAATGATATATAGAATGAAACAGTTCATATACTGTATTAGTTACAGCTGAATTTTGGGTTGTAGTCAGATAGCTCTTCCAGAGGTTCCCAAATAAGTGGTCGTAGGTTGAGGATGTAACAGCAGAAGAGTGGAAGCTTAATTCCCATCCTTGATGTCTTCAGTGGCCTTGAGATGTCTGAAGTGTTATTTCATTGCTTGCACCTGCACATTTTCAAGATGTGGAGGTTCTATAAACTTTTAAAAAGGTTCTTCACACTCACACAGTCTTTTGCAACAATAGTTTTGAAAAGAACCATCTCTTGCAAGGTCCCATCAGAATCAGAATCTGAATCGGAAAAATGTATTGATCCCAGAGGAATCTGCTTATGTTATCACTGCAAAGACACACAGAGACAAGAACAATATGAAATATAAAGTCTAAATAAGTCTAAATAAAAATCTGTAGAAAAAAACAATATAAAATACACTATGATATATACACAAATGCTGGGGTTAAATAACTTACTGTTAAGTAAATTCTAATGACATGGATGATAGTAGGAGTATGTTATTGCACTTAGCAGACATCAGTAGTAGATCAGTAATATTGACATAATATTCACATGGTAAGACAACGGCACATAAGATATTGCGCATAATGAAAACGTTTTAGCAAATCTATAGGTAATATGAAAGAAGGCATCATTCAAAAGTGTGGCCTCCTATGGCTTACAATATACTTTTGAGTACAAAGTTTGGTTCATGGGAAAGGATTATTCTAGACTGACACATCAAGAGATGATGCCTGGTAAGCAAACAAAAAAGTGTCATCAGGGACAAGGGTGGTTTGAGGTGAATGAGCCAATCAGATTTGAGCGTGGCAGGTCATCTCTCACCAGGGAGTTATCGCCATGCAGCAGGGGAACAATATCCAAGACACTTCAGAAACATCCAGAAATGTATTAGCAAGCTTCCACCAGTCACAGCCAATGTGAAGAGCAATGCTGAGTTTTCTTTTTTTTTACTTCTTCTCCTTTTTAAAGCGTCTGCAAATTGTGAGCGTTGCTAAGGTGCTTTGGCGTGGGATTAGCCATAGTTGGAAGCAGAAAGATGAGCAATCCTCTGCTGCTATTTTTCCCTTACCAAGTAAGAACTAATACAGAAATTGCAGCAAGCTGACTGGGAGGAAAAGAAGCAGAGATCTAGAGAAGAGGAGAGGAATAGAAGAGAATGGGTTATAACAGGTTGTATAAACATGACCGAAGCAAGATGGCAAAGCGGATCTAAACTGTAATTATCTCTTGGGAAGGAAGCTTTGTCTCCATCACCACTGACTGTGCAAGGACTGTCACTGTGGCTCCACATTCACTTACCTGCCCCCCGCCCCCACCACACCCCCCAAACACACAAACACACACACAGAGTCTGTGCTTTATTTTTAACTCTTATTCTTTACCACTTCTTACTTGTCTGAACACACGAACGTAGGTGGCTGTGAATGGAATGTCTGCATTGTTAGTGTCTATAAATATGCATCTTAGAGGTTTCAGCTTCATCACCTAAAGTGCACCACAGCAGCACCAGCCATATTGTTTGTA
>JBBPCX010000088.1:24225627-24236252 GCA_037974365.1 Hydrocynus forskahlii | reverse complement strand
AAAATCCTGAAGGAGAATGTGTGGCCATCAGTTTGTGACCTCAAGCTGAAGTGCACTTGGGTTCTGCAGCAGGACAACGATCCAAAACACACCAACAAGTCCACCTGTGAATGGCTTAAAAAACAAAATGAAGGTTTTGGAGTGGCCTAGTTCAAGTCTGGACTTGAATCCAATGTGGTATGCTGTGGTGTGACCTCCAATATGGCTGAATTAAAACAATTCGGCAAAGAAAAGTGGGCCAAAATTCCTCCACAGCGATGTGAAAGACTCATTCCCAGTTATCGCAACCGCTTAATTGCAATTGTTGCCACTAAGGGTGGCACAACCAGTTATTAGGTTTAGGGGGAAATTACTTTTTCACATAGGGCCATGTAGGTTTGGATTGTTTTTTCCCTTAATAAATAAAATCATTACTTAAAAACTGCATTTTGTGTCTACTTGGGTTATCTTTGTCTAATATATAAATTATTCTGATAATCTGAAACATTTAAGTGTGACAAACATGCAAAAAAAAAAAAAAGAAATCAGATATACTTTTTCACAGCACAATATATATATATATATATATATGTATATAGATATATAGATATACAGATATATAGATAGATAGATATAGATATATAGATAGATAGATATGTGTGTGTGTGCGTGTATACATACAAACAACAAACACATCACTGATGCACACCATTACTCTGATCCCTCTCTGCACTTTATGCAAATAAGATGAGCAGCAACCAATCAATACGATGATTAGCTCACTTTTCCAATCCATCTCGGGCGGGTTTATAAGAAAGCTTGTTGCTGCACTAGGCTGCTTGTTTGCATCACTGATTAAAGATTCAAGAGATGGTTCCTTAAAACAGATCAAAATAAGACAGCATAACAGCAAACACATTTGAAATCTGAGCGAGGCTTAAGGTCTGAAATGCACATTTCATGACCTTGTTAGACTAGATCAATGAATTAATAGTAGATTTCAAACTATGATCTGCATTTTACACTTGCAGCTGTCTTGTGCCCAGTCTGTCTAAATATCTCCTTAATGTCAGCCTGGCTGGCCATGGGGGGGGGCTGGAGAAATCAACCTCATGGGCTGGTGGTCACTTGGCCCTGCATTAACCACTCACCTGAGGTTGGCAGGAGAAACGAAATTGCCGTGTTCTTTGGTAATCAGAACACACTTCATCTTGTTTGGGAGATTTTCCAGACGTTAGGTGACCAGGTATTTTCATGGGGGCATTTCACAGCCAGCTTCAAGGGTTTGATTTTCACATTTTTGGATTTTTTTTTGTGACTTGGGCTGCTGGTCATAACACATTCTTGAAGATAATATTAAAATGCACTAAATCAGTCTGGGCTTAAGGTCAGCCTCCTAGGAAGACATGCTTTTGGACACTATGTGTCCAGCAAGTGCACGGACATGCTCCAGTGTTTCTTCAGAAATCAAGGAAATTTGTTGCCTCTTTGCAGCAGCAGCAGCCTCTTCTCTTCTTGGAAGTTTTATACTAGATGGTAGAACATTGCTGTGAGGATTTGATTGCATTCAGCCATAAGAGCATTAGCAAAACCAGGTACTTATGTTGGATGATTAGTTCTGGATCACACGGTACTGGAAGGAGCTCCCTCAATCCACAGGTGTGATGGAGCTCCAGTGTGGAACAGTTCCTCTGCTCCACAGCCCATTGCTGGAGGGTCTTTATACCCAATTAGCTGATGCTTAGCATTGGGGATAGTGTCCTTATGTGCAGCTGCTCCTGAGCGTCCCATACTATGGGGAGTGCTTTTCTATTGAGATTGTACAAGCTGTGTGCAATTGAACACCTGCGCCAGCAGTGGGTGCATCATAAAGTAGCTGAATCCTCTAATTAGAAGGTGGCAGTCGGATACTTTTGGACAAGTGCATGCAGAAGGAAACAGGTCAGCACTAACACATTTTTTGCTTTAATATTCAGCGTGTTTTAATGTCACATCCTTTTAAAACCTCGTATTTTTGTACTTTAGATGTTTCATTCATGTCTTTGGTAAAATTCAGTTAAATGCAGTGAGCCGTTTATTAGCATCTGATAATGAACATACACTTTTAGGGAGTTCAGGAGTGTGAGACAAAGAAAATCTGGGATTGCTTTATTTATTCTTTAGAATCTAAGGCTTTAGAATAAAAAAAGAATAACCCCCCCCCCCAAAAAAAATGTGTGTTAGGTACTAAAAACTCAACAAAAATGCTTTTGCACAAACTTTTGGAGTCCATGCCAGCTCAAGTGTCACACTGTAATTAAAGGAAATGGGTAACATAGCAAAGAAGCTCTGAAATTCATGGGAAAAAAACAATAATTCACTCAATGTTTTTGTGCTTATAATGTAAGTTGCAGTGAAACAGCATATGACTTTAGAAAAGAAAAATTAGGAGAGCAATTAAGAATATTTCCACTAGTGGTGTCAGACTTTTGGAACCCACTGTTCAGCTAATTTTAGCAAAAATTTTGTTTCGTCTGAATAATGGAAATGTAATCTAAATGTGTCATACTTTATTGTTTTCCTGCGAACACACTCACACACACAGCACATACTCACAAACACACACGCACTTTCTGCCACAGCCCGTGTGGTGTCTGACGAGATTAGAGGAGGTGTATGTGCTGAGGTGAACAGCGAGATGAGGTTAATGAACAGAGCTTAGTGACTCTCGCTCTCTCTCTCTCACTCTCTCTCTCTCTTTCTCGCCCACTCCTCCACCTTGCTTTTCTCTCTCTCTCATCCCGTGGCTTGGCTCCTCTCCATTTTAGGGGATTCGGGAAGTTTGGCTGGCAGTGAAATGATTTCACAGGGTAAGCTGTGTATGCCTTTGTGTGAGACTCAGTCACCTCTGCTACTCTGAGAGAGAGAGAGAGCGAGAGAGAGAGAGAGAGAAAGAGAGAGAGAGAGAGAGAGAGAGAGAGAGAGAGAAAGAGAGAGAGAGAGAGAGAGAGATTGTTCTGGCCCATGCATGATGCGGCACGTTGTGGGCTAACACTGCACTATGTGAAAGGCAAGACGATTCCTACAGCATTCCATCAGCTTTTGTACACTGGCGAAAGCTGTAGAGATAGTTTGAAGATCAGCATTGTATGTTGAGGATTCATAACGACAGACAAAGCAGGAACATTACATAGCACATTACATACACACATTCAGTGTCTGAACAATAGTTTAGTGTACAAATACACTCTTCAAACACAGGTTCCACAATGATTGTCGGTGTAGATGTATGGTTCTAGGAAACCTAACTGCTATAGAACCTTCACACTATGTTAAAGGTGTTTAAACACTAAAAAGGCTGTTCACACTCATAGTTCTCATGTAAAAATGTTTAGATTATTTAGTAAAAAACAAAATGCGTGAAACCGGGCGCTTACCTTTCAATGATTCTCTAAATAACAAAAGTGGTTCTTCTCTGGCATCACTCTAGGTAACCTTTTTGGCAACCGATCCTAGCAACTCTCAGAAACCAGGGAAAATATATTACAAATGTGACCTAAATGCTAATATCAAGAAAAAAAAAACAGGAAATAGGCAAAATAAACTAAATTGAAATTTACAAAATATCTAGATGAGATATTATATGAGATTATTTCAGTTGTTGAGATCTTATATTTATTGTGGTGTATGTGTCCACCATCCTTTAATGCTGTGTTCTTCTGAATAAATTAAAAGATTATAATAAAGGTTTGTAAACATGCTGAAACGTCTAGCAGAAGTTCAATTAGTGTGAATCTCAAAGGATCCATTAAGACTTTTTAAGGGGATAAGAGACAGAAAGCAATGTGAAGAATAAAAAAGACGAGCCAATATCCCTGCAGGGCTCTAACAGTGGCGGGAAGTTACCTCTTATTGTTCCAGGAATTTCATCAATGCATTGTTGTCCAAGCTGTTTGACTCTCTCTCTCTCTCTCCTTTCACTGACTCCACCTCTTCCTCTCTCCCTGCAGCGAAAATCTTAAAGTCAGACAGGAACAACAGAAAAAGTGAAGAGAAAAGAACGCGGCCACCATCTTAGTCATTTCCACCGCAAAGGTGACGCATTCTTTTCACATTACCGGGTTGCTTTTCAGCCACATTCTGGTGTGATTCTAAGAGGAGTTGTCATCATTCACACTCACACATTCTCATTTCCTGGCTTGGTTAGCTCAGTCTTAGAGAGCCCACTTTTCTAACAAGACTTTTTAAGCAGAGGCCTGTCACAGCCACGCCGCGAGGCTTTGATAAAGCGTCGTCTTTGTTGAAAGTGCGTAAACTCATTTATCTAATGAGCAGATATGCCCAGAACCCCTCACTTGGTTCCCTTGGTTTGGGAGAGATCAAACATGCCTTTTGAAGTCTTTTAAGTTGCCATAGTTTTGCTTGGCTGTTACATGTTTTAGTTCAGTGGTTCCCAACCCGGGGTCCGGGCCCCCCTTAGGGCGGCGCTAGAGATCGCAGGGACTGTGCACAATTTTGTCTGCACTGAAGTTACCAAAACTATATTTGTACACATTAAATTAATAAAATCCCAATGTCTAAGAAACATAAAAGTGTGTGTGTGTATGTATGTGCATGTGTGTATAAGAGTATAAGAACAAAAACCTACAACCGCTGTTTATTTTTTGCAAATAAAAGTTTGTAATTAATCACTTTATTCTTTTTGTGCGTCTATACGGGTAGGACTTGGGGTTGTGGGGCCTGGCTTGCCATGGACACAGGCAAGGGGGGCTTCAAAGAAAAAAGGTTGGGAACCACTGTTTTGGTTAATAACCCCAGAAAACATGGTGGAATTCATGACCATTAATGTTCGACATCTCAGTGTTGTTCTTTGTGTGCTATACATCCCAGTATATCCATTATACTATCCACTATGCTATACAGTCCACTGACATACACTCTTAGCATAAGTGGTTCCATGCAGTACCAAGACTTGTAACAATAGTGGAACCCTATCTGGTACGATATTGAACTTAAAAAAAAAAACATTTACAACAAATTTTCCAAAAGAACCAGGCAACCTTTTGTTCCCTAAAGATGGTTTTTAAGAGGACAATTTTTGTAAGGGAGATGTCAAGTTAGGTAAAGTCATCTGTATTTACATTTCATTATTAAAAGTGTCAGAATCTCCACATGAAGTGATGGTTCTTGGAAGAACACTTACATTTATAAAGAGCCCTTTCATTATGTGAGGATTCTTTATTTACAAGATCCTCCACGATCACACTTCTCTTTTATAAAAATCGTTCTTTAACGAACCACAATGGTTCTTCTATGACATCACAAGTGTTTTGATGACAGTGATGCTTTATTGGTTATTTTGCAATAAGTTGAAATCTTACAACTATAACAATTTCATTTTTATGACAAAATTTTGAAGTAAATATTGGTGGCAGTATTTGTAAGATCTTGGAAATAATGGCAGTAATCTCTTAAACATTTCAGCAGTTTAACAATGTTCCATATGAGCTTTTAAAAAAAATTGAAAAAAGAGAACTGTCATTATTTAGATGAAACCTTGTCTTTATACTAGGGCATTAACAGAATAGCTGATTTGTCAGAGGCACAAGTGAAGTGACAACTCGTGTTTTTTTCTTTCTCTCTGTGTGCACAGTGCAATTTCCACCTCTGACATGCATTTCTTGGATTAACCAATTATTATAGTCTCTTCATAAACAGGGCAGTAACGTTGGCGTGAGGGGAATCTAAACACAAGACCACAACAAGACGGGAGACACAGCAGTAAAGGCAGTAGGAGACAGACACACGTCACATGTGTGGAGATCCTTCACTCTAGACACACAAACAGCACAGTGACCTGCACAATCTGCAAGTCGGTGTCAAAGTACAATAACATTACTAGCGTCATGCACAGCCATTTGAAAAGGCATCCGCTAACTAACATGGGTGATGCTAGCACTGCAGGGAGTCGTCCAGTCCAGAGGAGCGGAGTAGCTCTACAGAAAAACCTCTGACTGATAAGAAAAAACACAGATCACAGATCTGCTTGTTAATTTCATCTTTAAAGATCTGAGACCTTTGGCTGAAGTACAAGCCGAAGGCTAATGTTACAGAGAACTTTAAAAAAAGTTGCCCATTGTTGGACACCTGTGTTCCTCCGCTGCGTCTGTGTGATGATGTCATCAAACGACTTGTCGACTCGACTTCGACTTTATTGATAAGTCGATCTGAAAAAATCTGAAGTCATTAATGCCCTACTTTATACTAAGGAAGAACATGAAGCTAAGAATTGCAGAACATATGTTGTTAATGAATAGTTCATATTAAAGCACGTTTATCTTAATTCACTGAAAAAGTAACTGTTTGAATATTCAAGTTTCAAAAGAGTTTTGACAGATACATGATCAAATAAATCCATAAAAGGTTCTTTGGGCACATTCGAAGTTGAACAAATTCTGAAACCTTAAAGGACCTTTCAGAGACATAAGAATCATGATTTAAGATGTTAGATTTCTAGCTATCAAAATATTGTGGATAAATCTCATTAGACTCAATCACTCCTACTGCCAGAAAAGACATACATTTGTAGCCATTTGCTGCCTTTAACATAAAAATGCCAGTGAAACAAAAAGCATTCTTTAGAGATATTCCCTCATGGTAGAAACACTTTTGGTTTCCAAAGCAATGGCTCTTTAAAGAATCATTTTTGTTGATGAGACAAAATAACATAAAGAACTATCCTAGATGAGTAGATACCTCTGTGGATTTGGGTGGATGTTACAAATATTCAGTGAGGTACCATGGGAGAGTGAATAAATATACACACACTCACATATACATCTTTCCTATATTACCCTTCTTCCCTGCCCTTTTGAACCTTCCATCCACCTTTTATCCCTAAAAAATAGAGCAGAAAAGGTGAACAAGTGAGTGTTATTATCATACTCTCCCCCCTGCTGGCGAATCAGCAATCAGTGCTCTAAATAGGCCCATCCTCTTGGCCCTCACTCCATTTCCCACCTTTTAACCTGGCTGCTCCCCGTACCCTGGCTTTTAGTCCGCTGGGCAGAGTGTAGGCAGCAAGGAAGTAATGGAGTGTGCCCAGCAGGGGTTCGGGCGACTATTGGGATGGTGCCACTTCCCAAAGCATATGTAGAAACCAGAGTAGAGGCAGTAGCCTGAACTGAGGGGCTACACGGATGGACAAGGATGAACTATCGTTGGGGGAATACTTCTTTTACATGTTTCATCTCCGCATTAATCTTCATGCCACCTTTGTAAAGGGTAAAGGTGGCATTTGGCTGATGCTCTTATCCAGAGCGACTTACAATCATTAGTTACGGGGACGGTCCCCCTGGAGACACTGAGGATTAAGTGTCTTGCTCAAGGACACAGTGGTAGAAAGTGGGGGTTTGAACCCGCAACTTTGTGGTCACTGGGTTCACAGGCAAGTGTTTCACCCACCAGGCTACTACCATCCCACCTGTCAAAAGTTTGTAGACATCTTTTGTAGATATCTTAACTGTCAAGTCATTCCTTTTCAGTGAAGGAATAAAAAAACTGAACAAGTTTTTTTTAACATAATGCTGCTATTTGCTGATACATTCAATTTCATGTTCAGTAAAGTGTCTTCCTTGGCATCAAGAGTAGAATTTACACCAAATGCTGCACTCACACAGCCAACAGCCCTGTGGATGACCCCACATATCCCTCACACACACTCTTTTCCTTCCTCCTGTCTGGCAAAAGGTTCTGGAGCACTGCCCGTATACTACAGAACACTGGGAAACAGTTTCTTCCCTCAGGCCATCAGACTCCTCGATCAGAGTTGAAGCATTAATGGTACCCACACACAACACGCACACGCGTACAAACGCACAATCACTGAACCTCTTGAACCTCTTCCTCTTCTGACACAATTCACATATATACTAAACAGTTTTACCTTAAACTAACAACTTGTACTGTAAATACCCCTTATTTATTATATACTGCTGCTGCTATTATTTGCACAATTATTATTTATTGCTGTTCTACCTATATTCTGCATTTTTGCACACCTAACGACTTTGCCACTATAAAACAATGTTATAATAGTGTGCTCATTCAAATGTTGACTGCACTAAATGTTGTCCTGTCCTGTTGTTTTGTTGTTCTTGTGTTTTTTTCTTTCACTTTTGGTCTCTTTCTGTATTTTGTCCTGCCTGCACTTATGTAGTCTTGTGTTGTTTCTGTCTTGTGTTGGTTCTGGATGAACGTTGTTTCATTTCACTGTGTACTGTGTATATGGCTGAAATGACAATAAACCACTCGACTTGACTTGACCTGAGTCTCATCTTAATAATGATGTGTGTGTTTTTTTCTGGTTCCCAACTGTGGTCCTGGAGTCCCCGCACAATTTTAGTGTTTCCCTGCTCTCAACATACCTGACCCAAGTAGTCAGCTGATTAGAAAGCCTTTCCTGAGTTGAAGTGAGTTCGTTACAGCATAGAAATCACAAAAAAGTGCCGGACAGGGGGGTCCAGAGTTGGGAACCTATGTTCTAAACTATTGTTGAAAGCACAGATTAAATCCTATTGGTCTCAAACATGTCACAACATAGGCACAAAATATGTGGTGTTTGTCCCTAAGCTAGTACTATTATTGTCACAAATATCTACACAAAAACTGAAAAAGAAAACACTGATTTGTATTAAATACATTTGGATAAGCAGTGCTGTAGCTCCTGGGAGTGGAGAATAGGATCCTAGGATCTTTTCTGGATCCCAGATTTGGCTACTTGCAGAATTTTACATCCATGACTCACGATAACTTAATAATATACTTCATCTATTAGCCTACATTAGGGCATCGACTTGGTTGAGTCATTGCAATAGTGAGTAAACAAGTAAATTACACTTCCATTTTTAATGAATTAAAAGTCACTTTCAGATTTTTCACACTGGGGCCCATTTATATCCATATTATGCCACTGTTGAAAAGTCCACAACTTTTGATAGAAAGTATACTTTGTTCAAATGTGCTGAGGTATGTTTTGGAATCAATTGCATCTTGATTTTGTCTTTTCAAACTCAAAGTTCTACTTAAGCCGCTGATGTTGAAATATTTTTGTGCTCACTAAAGAAATAACAGAAAATGTCTCTCTTTCTGTCTCTTATCTTCAACAGGTCCATGATGACCTCAGCTTGCATATTCTATGGACCTCAAAACAGTGAAGCACCTGAGAGATTTCTGCCGGCACAGCAGCTCCATCATATAACTGTGCATTCTTTCTTTTATTTTAAAGAGTGCTATACTTAGACTTCTAAGTACTTTTTGGACTGTTATTTTCAGGTAGTCTGTAATTTCTCCAACACTGGCTCCCCTGCTTATTGCAATTAAACACACTTGAAGGGATGAATTATCTTGGAACTTTTTTTTCAGTTTCTGATGCTGAGACTTACAAGGCTGTTCTTCTCTTGAGTTCTTCACAATGATTAAAGCGACTGGTCCAAAACTGCAAGGGCTAAAACCAATTTCCTCCTATGTCAGGCACATGTACTCGATGGCTATTGTAGCATGATTAAAAAGCTGAAATGGTTTATTAAAAGACTCTTAAATATGTGAATGTGTCATGATAATAATGATTTCAAATGTTCTTTGAAAAAAAAAAAAATCACAAGATCTTCACTTTGCTATGCAGTAATACTGCCCCCTTTTGAATAAAGAAGCTCTTGAACTACAGAAGACCCCAGAGTAATCCTTGAGGAACCAATGCCAGTTTAGAATTTTGTTTGACAATCCTCAAAATAAAGGTTGGGTTGGGTGTACAGTTTTAGGAAACCCCTTTAACTGGTATGAACCCATTACATTATGTAGAGGGTGGGGAACTGAAGGAGTTGTGGTGGGGAACTGAAGGAGAGAGTCAAAACTAGTTTGGGCTTTTCTCTGCTTTAACACTCCATAATTAACTAATGTGTTGTCATCCTAATGAGGTGCTCCCTGCCCCTGATATAGAGGTTCTTTTTAACAATAGTCGTAAAAAAAAAACTGTCTGCCGTTTTGCACTGAGTTGTTATTTGTAAAGCATTTTGGAAACATGGCTGGTAGTCTTACGCTCCCTGTTAATTTTCTTTTGTTATTTATTTATACCTATATTTTTGTTTGTTTTAACGTGTTATTCCAACCCCACAGACACCAAGTGCTTTGGTATTCCCACCATGGTGATGTTTTATTTTTCAGTCCTGTAATTTAGTTAATAGCTATTTGTTGATAGATATTTGTTTACTTTGTATTCTTAGTGACTGGTGTGTGGAACTGCTATAAACTTACAGCTAATTTTCAACAGCAAAGAACTTGAATTCTATATTTTTAGGCAATGCCTTGTGGATCATGTGAGATGTTTAAAATGAATTTTCCGGTATATTATTGCTTTGGTAGAAATACAAAATTATAGCATAGAGTCTGTGAAATTATAGGAATGCACTGGCCATGAAATACTTACTCATATACATACTCATCTTGCCAATAGTACTTTGTATGAACAATTTCAATCAGGTTTCCGTCCCCTACACAGTACCGAGACTGCACTGGTCAAAATTACAAATGACCTATTGATGGCTGCTGACACTGGGCTCCTAACCATATTGGTTCTTCTGGACTTAAGTTCAGCTTTTGATACTGTCTCT
>JBBPCX010000088.1:24187525-24200839 GCA_037974365.1 Hydrocynus forskahlii | reverse complement strand
GCAGCTAAATCAACTTGGTTGACTCTTACAGACATATGTGAACACACCACAGCACACGCTGTGAACTGCGTGAAATTCTTACTCTGTATTTAACCCATTCGCCAAGTGAAGCATGGGGCAGCCAGGAACACAACACTCGGGGAGCAGTGTGTGGGGACGGCATCTTGCTCGAGAGTACCTCAGTGGTGCCATGGGCAGTCCTCAGATTTTAACATATGGCCTTCTGATCGCAAGGGCAACTCCCTAACCACCAGACCACCAGCTGCCCCAGAGCCATTTTAATTTCAGGTTTAAATTGCCAGAGTCAAATTGACCCCGTACATAAGGGATGTTAGTAAGTCACATAATTTATCTTTTCAATAGGAAAGCCAGCAAAAGACACAGGCAAACACACATACATCAAATGGACAAAGGTATTGGGACACACCTGTTTCTCAGGGTTTGACCAACAGGGAGCTTAATGACATTGCATTCTAATACATAGACTTCATGGAGTTGGTCCACCCTTTACAGCTCTAACAGCTTCCACTCTTCCTGGAAGGTTTTCCACAAGATTTTGGAGTTTCTGTGGGAATTTGTTTCCATGCATTCTGTAGAGCATTTATAAGGTCAGACACTGATTTTGGACGGGAAGACCTGGCTCGCAATCTCCATTCCAGTTCATCCCAAAGGTGTTGGATGGGGTTGAGCTCAGGGCTTTGCTTCGACCAGTCAAGTTCTTCCACACTGATTTTATCCACCCATGTTTTTATGGAGCTTGCTTTGTGCACTGGGACACAGTCATGCTGGAATGGAAAAGGTTCTTCCCCAAACTGTGTCCACAAAGTTGGAAACATGGTGTTCCAACATTGGAAGCAATGTCTTGGTACGATTGACCTTCACTGGAAGTAAGGGGTCAAGCCCAAACCCTGGAAAACAGGTGTGTCCCAATACTTTTGTCCATATATAGTGTAGAACTGAACGGCGGTGTTATTTTGGTGGTACTTAAGAAGTACTTTGCTGCCATCTTCTGCTCATTATGTATCATTACATTACAATACTATCTGTGACCTGTGTAATGTCCACTTTATTAGTCCCAAAAGTGGGAAATTTGCATTGTCACGGCAGAAAGTGGACATTACAAGATAAGAACAGGAACAATTTTAAACAATAGAATAAAGACTATACCAACAGTACAGTATAAAATGTACACTATACACTATACAAAAAAGTACACTATACAAAAAAAATTAAATACGGATGAGTGTATTGATGGATGAGTGTAAACATATATATGTATGTATGTACACATAGTAACAAGTGATACTAGTTCTACACATCCTACTTTGACCTGAACAAGTGAGTTTTCAGTGGACCAAAGCATTTAAGGCCTCAGCTTGGAAATTGCTATTCATGACTTTATGAGCCAAGTTCCTAGGATTTAAAGTTACAGAATAGTTTAGGATTTTGAGTGGAAAGAGATCACTGCCATGTAAAGATTAAAAACGTTTTTATTTCTCTACATGCATTTCTGAAACAGTCCATTTAAAAAGGCAACATAATTATGAATGTAAACCTCAGTAAAGTACAGGCGAAACAGCGATATTGCAGCCTGGAGCGCAGTATTTAACTTCAGCGTCGTCTAAGCCCCTTACTTCCAGTGAAGTATTGCTTTAGCATACCAAGCAATTGGACGACGTCATGGTTCCAACTTTGTAGACACAGCAGTTTGGGGAAGAACCTTTTATATTCCTGCAAAGCAAGCTCCATAAAGACATGGCTGGATGAGTTCGGTGTGAAAGAACAGAGTCCTTACCTCAACTCCATCCAACACCTTTGGGGTGAACTGGAACGGAGATTGCAAGCCAGACCTTCTTGTCCAGCAAGACAAGAAGTGGCTGACCTCATACATGCTCTATAGAACGAATAGGCACGATTTCCCACAGAAACTCCAAAATCTTGTGGAAAGCCTTCCAAGAGAGGAAGCTGTTATATTTGCAAAGGGGGGCCAGCTCCATATTAAAGTCTCTATATTTGAATGGAACGTCATTAAAGTCCCTGTTGGTGTAACGGTCAGGCGTCCCAATACTTTTGTCATAGTGTACTTCAGGGAAGCAAAAGTGGTTTTGTACAGCGTCACGCAAATAACCCCTTATTTGCACTTTTAGGGGGCCCAAGGTGTGCAAAGAAAACATTCCCATTACATATGTTGCAGATTCATGAGACCAAGCAACATCTTTCCAATATTTATCTCTATGCAGTGCAGCCTTAGAGTCTTGGTTGCTCCGGAGGTTTCTTCCTTCAAGTTTAGGGAGTTTTTCCCTCTCCTCTGTCGCCTGTGGTTCACTAGGGGCTTGGGCTTGGACCTGGATCCTGTAAAGCTGTTTTGGGACAACACTGGTTGTAAAAAGTGCTATGTAATTAAAACTGAATTGAAACCTGATGCAGTCCAGCCACCTCAAAGTTTGACGTGTTGCGAGATGCTTTTCAGATCCCCACTGTAACAAAGAACGGTTCTCTTTTCAAGATGTTTCCCAACATTCCTTCATTTAATGTCCAGCAGAGTTTTAATTCCTACCCATGTCTAACGTGCATTTGGGGTCCTACAGCCTCTAACTGAGGTTTTTATTACTTTTTTCCATTATTCTTCTGTTACAACAGGTAATGGCTCACTCAATAAAAACAAAAATCCAGTTATATGTTTTGTCTGTCTGTTTATTACAAGCAAATATACAGTGTTTGTTTTTTTGCTGTTAATAGCTACAGAAAAGCTGGCAAAACTCCACATATATCTACAGGTACCAATCTGTTAAAAACTGTATACAAAAAAAAGACCCCCAAACTGTACATTGATTCATATTACTACATATATGCTGTACAGTATACATTTAAATATACAGAAAATAATTTTTGTTAAGAGCAACATCACACATTGTGCTGATGTATTTAAAAAGAAAAAAAGAAAGAAAGAAAAGAAAGGAAAAAAAAAAAAAGCAAAACGACATTCGGTTAATCTGAATAGGCTGGCATTGATTTAGCCCCACTAGAGTCAGTAAAGCCTTACATGGAAACAGTAGACATGTAGAATATTATAGTATTTGGTCACACCTTTAGAACAGCAGCAAAATGTACGTCAAGTGTCTTCCTATTATCAGTGTGAGCGAGCGTCGCATGTACGTCCTCGTAGAAACAGTGCACGTCCACATTTCTGATCGAAATTTTAACGCTGAAATACGACCCAAAGAAAGAGAAGGAGGTTAAAGCTATTTTTTTTAGCCTCTTCCTTTTACTGTTTTTACGTTGCAGGTGTCTCTAATTTTGGTTGGTACAAAACTGAAAGCAATGCTCTAAATTGAGACTAGTTGAACTTTTGAATACAAAAAGTAGCAAAAATGACACTTTTATTCCCCGATAAGATATAGAAAATACCTAGATATCTGACAGATCTACCGGATAGCCAGTGCTTGAAAGTGCTAGGCTACATTCAGGAAAGCCCAGAGTCCAGGGACTGATTCCTGGGTTACACACACACACACACACACACACACACACACACAAAGTTCTGATGTGATACAGTGGCTTATCAGCTCAAAAAGAGCAATACAGGTTTCTTGCTCTTCGTATGATGCGTCTGTGAGGGAGCCGTTTGTTCCTGCAGCCCTTTCCCGAAGCTTTACACACAGAAATTAGCGTTGCTAACTTCGATCGTTGCTGTTATTGTTCATTATTTATCCAGTGACGACACTTCAGATTTTACACAGAGCAACAAGTGGCTTGGATTTCCCAAAGGAACGGCTCAAAACATGCTAACATGGCATGTGGAAGCTCGTAGCCACCAATCAGCAGGATGTCTTTTGCAAACTCATTGCTAGTCTCTTTTGTCGCAACACTAACATTTTTTGAGCCAAACTGCTCCTTTTTTTACATTCAAAATAACAAAAAATAAAACATTTCTCAGCAACACTGACAGAATAAACAAACAGGAAAAACCCAAACAAGCACGTTCTTCTCCAGTGCCACAGTGGTTCTAGGTTCCTATGAGCCAACATTAAAATACAGTGAAATACAGTGTAGAGTGGTAACCAAGCATAGTTGTCAAAACGAGTGTTAAAAAAAAAGACCATACATGAATATGCCCTTGTTTGGTTTCAGGTTTCAAGCGTAGTTAAATAGTTTAGATTTAGATACAGTAGGCCTGCCTGCTGTCAGGACACGTTTTAGTATTCGTAGCATTCCAGGACAAATCGAAAACAAGCGTGTCGGAGGCGAACGTGGATTACAGTGAGAATATGATGCAACGCGCACAAACACAGTTCATTTAGCTCAAATAGCTACACCGTTACCAACACAGGACATGCAAGGACTAAAAAAAAAAAAAAAGACTCAAGACCAATGAAAGCATGTTTTGGAGTGCTGATTGACAGTCATTACATTCAGACACATTGGAGCAATATACCTTTGGACCAGAAGCAAAGACACTCGTTTGCCAAGCTAGATCGTTCATTCATTCATGAATTCAATCATTCATTCGTTGATTTATTAATTCATTCATTCTTTCCTTTGTAATTGTAAACCTCATCATGGACACACACATGGATATATATTTATAAATATATAGATATATGCATGTATGAAATAGAACATTCTAGCATTTTGATTGTGATTGTGACATACATAAACTCCCATTAGTAAATCTTGACATCTTTCCAAAGAAACACCCTTGTCTCCCCCTTCCATAAAAATAAGAAAAAAAGAGACAGAATCATTCATTTTGGACATTCCCCATATTTCAACAGGTGTGGCGAAAAATACACACATGCATCGTGAACTTTCCTATTTTAACATTTAAACGGTTGTACATCACTCGGGCACTTCCTAGGAAGCACCTGAAGGCACCTACTCACAAGCAGCTAAGATGTAAAAAAAAAAAGAATAAAAAAACAACAAAAGAATAAACAATACAGTAACACTATCTGAACGTTGGTCTCCTTAGTATTCAACTCCTCTTTCAATCTCGATTGCCCTCTCTCACTCTACCTCTCTGACTCTGCCGTGAACGATGGTTATAAGTTGGATGCTTGGCCATGTGATAAAGACAAGACAGTAAAAGAAGGGATGTAACCAGAAGAGCAGGAGTGAAATCCAAGACATCTGAGGAAGGGAGCAAGGACAACATGACAAAAGAGGACAGGAAAATGGAATGTGAAATGAATGGAAACAAAAGGCACAAAGACAAATTGGTGAAATGGCAGATGTAAAAGTGTGTTATTTTCCAGCATCTGGCAACCTGAACTGGAGAACGGATCTGAATTTGGCTTCACACTGGACAATTTTCCAGTTCGGATTCAGTTCGGTTTTCCAATTCAGATTCAGTTCTAGATCAGCTGCTCTAAACTAAAGCAAACTAAAGAGTCATCCCATGATCAGCCTCTGTAAGAACATCCAATGATAATTAGATGCTTTCATATTTCACAGGTCCAACACCAGACACAAGAACCATCTTTGCACAGGTAAATTTGAAATGGCTCTTCTATTCACTATGACATGTTGTCCTGCAGTGGTATAGAATTTAACTGTTAAAGGGAAGTGCTGCATAGTGAACAGTGGCCTCTGAGATGTGGCCTTTCCTTAGGAAACCTGCTTATTGAGTGACAAGTCAAAAGGAGAATTGGACTGACAAAGAACTTTCAGTGATGATCAGGTTGTCAATGGCAGTATGAAGCTGGTTTAGCGACACAAGGCTCCAAACTGATATGCAGCCTACATTCACAAAAAGTACATTATAGCTGTACCCAAAACACTTAAGACTATTATGCTAATGGAGATAAAAACATCTGGTACCAAGCAAATAAACTGCTAATCATTAGAGGCTACAATATTCAAACAAATAACAGGAGCCTTGGGTTACTAAGCCAGCAGCGGCAGACGTGATGAGACACTAGGCTACTGCTATCCATGTCTTTAGCAAGAAGCACCTTTTTATGCTGATCCATGGCCATCTTTATGTGCACCTATTCAAACCATTACTGTTGCAAGATCAGCCAAAAACAGTCATTTCCATCAATACTAGCTCTCTCCACCCCTCTGCTGGTGCAACATGTGAACTTAAGGCAGTGTGGTGGGATTCTTCTAACACCATCCTACCCCCTTTCCCCACATCCTCATTCTGTGTATATAAGGCAGAAATGACACTAGTTTACTCCGTTGTTTTCTCTAATTTAAAACCTTTGGTGTCCAAACTACAGTATGAATCATGGGAAACGTTGAGGCATTAAGGCAGAACAACATGAATGCTAAGGTAGATCGTTAGCTCTGTCAGCAAAACTGGCAAAAGAAGCCGATTCTTATGGAAAACTCAAAGGAAAAGCTTGTTTGTAAGGGAAGGGGGTGACATGTTCTAAAGCCACTCTACATAACTACACCTAACAGTGAGTAACTCGCTGTCATGACAACATAGAACCGCGTGGTTCCAGACCCACATTTCCTAACCATAGTCCTGGATTTCCCACCTTACACTGCAGATTGGACTGTTTATCTCCAGGACTAGAGTTGGGAAAGCTTTTTTTAAGCATGGTTTAAAGTGATGTCTCATTGTAGGAGCCAAACGACTCCATTTGGAGCTGAATTATGGGGGAAGATGTTGTGACAGTCCAGTTACAGCTTGTTTCTTGTGTCTCCAGGACATAAGACGCACACACAGACACACACACACACACACACACACACAGACACACACACACACACACACATCCACAACACACTCGCCTCTTCACTACACTAAAGCTCCGTCAAACATTGCGTCACTTACAGTGAAACACAACAACGCCTTATGGGGTGTTCCTCAAAAACAGATTTGCACAAAGGCAACACCAGTTTGTTCTACATTAGAAGAAAAAGAGAGAGAGAGAGAGAGAGAGAGAAAAAAAAAACACAGGGGAGAACGAAGAGAAAAAAAGAAGGGGAAAAAATGAGGATCAGTTTTCAGAGCATGCAAGGCCATTTAAAATGTCATACATTTATCCACATTCATTGTGTACTGCATGCGCTATGGGGTCAGTATTTTTTTGACATTGAAAGGGGAAACTATATGCTAGCTGCTCAGGGCCAGTGTATTTGTTTCAAGTAATTTGTATAAGGGATGAGAAAAAGGACAACTGAGGGCAACACACACACACACACACACACACACACACATACACACACACATACATACATACATACAGCTAAACCACACACAGACACACGCAAACCCTACACAGGTAAATCAAGGTAAAAGGGTCCCAAGGCCCCCCTTAGCACAGCACTTTGAACACTCCTGTCTGGAGCTGCCAATTTGGCCTCACTCCAAAGCACCAAGCAACAGCCAGCCCTGTTGCTGTGCACTGCCTTGGAGTGTGCACTTCAAGTGCATACTTCGACGCCCCCCTTTTTCATCTGTATCAATTCAGGATCAGTTCTACGTTCACATATGCCAGTCTAGGAGGCATCTGAGAGTCAACATAGGACTGTCCAGATTTTTAGTCCATCTAGACCAGCAGGCTAACCCTCTAGCGGACTACTTTCAGACGGATGTTTCAGGCCCGGGTGCAGCGTAGGTGTAGCCCACCCCAGACAGCCTCGGGTTTTCCCCGAACGGAAGGAAGGAGCGGAAAGTGCAGTAGTTGGGCCCACCCCCCCAGTGGGTGTACATCACTTTTTTGGGAGGGGAGGAGTCGGACCTGCGGTGGGCGTGGTTCTGGCCATCGTTGCCCCGTCCGCGGACAGGCGGTGCATGGAGGGAGGAGAGAGGGGTGAACTCCGACAGGTGACCCTTATAGAGTTTATCTGCATTCTGTGGAGAGAGAAAGAAAAACAGGAGGGAGGAATGGTGGAGAGAAAGAGAGAGAGAGAGAGAGAGAGAGAGAGATGTGAGAAACATCAGAGGTGAGGGTTGCGTTCATAAACACCACATGCGCAGGTATCCGATGACCACAATGGTGTAACACAGGCAAAATAACCAGAAGCCCCAAACACAACATATGCAGCAAATGAACGAGTAAAATAAAACTCACACCATGCACTTATAAAAGAAGTGTGATCGTTCAGCCCTAGAAAGTGACCGACTTGGACAGGAAGCAAATGCTGACGTTTCTCTGTATCTGTAGACTCTCGGTTATAAGGCTTTTATTTGTGGTTAACAGTTTGGTTATACATTTTTCATTTGTGGCTACACCTTGGTAATAAAGCCTCCATTTAGTGTGTACATCTTGAAAATAAAATATTCATAGGAGTCTACATGTGGTTACCGTGTGGTTATAGTATTGTTATAGAGCTTTTAGATGGTTACACTGTGGTGATAAAGCTTTAATATGTGGTCCACTTAAAATGTGAACAATGTAAACGTGCAAATGTTTGCATAATTTGAACTGTATGTGTTTGCATATTTGAACTACAGAAAAAAAACCCCTGAACAACTATGTTAGAGTGTACAGATGTTTTAGAATGGTAAAATTAATAGTTCGGTGGTAAACCCTGTAAAGCTATGCCCAAGAAGCTACAGCCCTGTAAGTGGATCCCTGCATGACTAAAAATATTCGGCAGTACCACATGTGGACACTGGAGGGTCTCAGAGGGCAGTGGCAGTGAAATATGTGACGGTAAATATTATTTGATTTACTATTTAATTTTCCTTGGCTCGTAGGAGTATTCTAATTGAAGAGGAGGTCATCAGCACCCTCTGGGACTGAACGGTCATTGAGTGGTACAGTCGGCTGTACTGTGCTGCATTCACCGGAATGAATACGAAGCAGATGAGAGCAATAAAACAAGTCGTCAGTGAAAATATAGTGAGTCAGTGAGTGAGTGAGTGTGTGCATGTGTACAAGCATGGCAACAGCAGAGCAATTAAGCTCCATCACTGTGTACACATCAGCAAACACCCTGTTGTAGTGAAGCTCCCAAACCAAACCAGCCTGTCAGCTCTCACAGCAAAACACGCTCCCACACCATCACGCCAGGGGTCCTTCAGTACTAGCACCGTCAGACTCATCCAATCTAAACTCTGTTTTAAATGAACAACAGAATTTGAGTTTCTTTCCATATGACGTCACAGTGATTTTGGACACAACAGAGGCAAATTCCTACAAGAATGTTCAAAAAGACAATCAATGTATAAGTTAACCCTTTTTTTAAATTACGGGTGGGTAATTTATAATAATATAATTATATTATTAATGCGCTTTCTTCATTTTATATATTTTTCTGTATAGGTCTTGACCGTCTGAGTGTGTGTGTTTGTGGAGGGAGAGAAGGCTACTCTTTTCTTAGATACAGGTGAAGTTTTGTGTTTTTATAGTCTGTGCCTCCTTCATGAAGAAATGGATGAAGTTTAAGTGGGTTGAGAGAAGTTTGGGAAAAAGTTTATGGAAAAGGTTGGGTGACGACTAACTTCGAGTGTTTGTCAGGGAGGTTAACCCCATGTGTCCAGTTCTAAACTAAAGAAGGAATTTCGGCCTCCAAACATTTCTTGGTTTATTGACTATATGTGAGGATGAATGTAACATTTTGGAAATGTATTACCATTTATTAAGACTGATGAAAATTCTGGATTGAATGTGGGTTGAAAAAAATATCTCTCATTCATTTCAGAGATTAAATTCCGTTTTAGCCACATGGTTTGACACTTAGTTCTCAAGTGCGTCTCCAGCTAGTCACACGTCCTCCTGTGTCACTGCCATCGTGAACTACGTGTCTTAAAACTTCGTATTCTGTAGTGAGACAGTGAAAAACAAAGAGGCCAGATAAACTACACTTTTTTTTAAAGCTACCTAGTTTGACTAAAGTAGCCTAATACATTAAACTCATGTCGGGTGATGAACTGTGGGGCAGAATTACATGCTTGAAGTGATGGCTGTCTGGAGGGCGGCCTCGTCCTCATAAGCAGTGCAACAGGGGAAGGTGCCATTATAGTACTGAGGGGTTTTGGAGGTTGAATGTGGTTCTGGAGAGACGGATTTATACTACTGTGACCCTTTGATGATTGGTTTGATGATCAAGTTTAAATTTGTTTTAAATGTGTCCTGGGTTTGTTTTAAGTACATAAGATAATAAGCATTGTTATCACTATTCTTATTATTGTCTTTGTTGTTATTGTTATTGTCAGTGTTGTTGGTTTATGTCCATAAAACGAACCCAGGACACACTTATAACTATAATAACAATGCTAATATTACTAATAATATTATTATCAATAAGAATAATATCATTTTATTATTATTATTATTATTATTATTATTATTAAAACCAGGTTTAAATGAGGTTAAAAAAAACTTTGAATCAAAATGATTATTAGTACAATCTGGGTATACTGACTATCAAGTGCTGTTGTAAATACTCGTCATTGCTAATGACGCTAAAGCACACTGTGATGACATATCAGGACAAACCCATTTTTTACAGTGTATTTTCACACCACTGTGTCACACTGTTTGATGGGTCTGATGGTGCAGCATGTGTGTTAGTTGTAGACCCCCATATACTCTCTTTACCATGGAGCTGCTATGCTTCAGTGGTGGTCTGACCCCCATCTAACAGTGAATCTTCACTGTGTGCAAGAAAGGTCCTATCGGCTCTCAACCTCTGTAAACAGTCACACAAACACACACACACTCAGCCTATAATGTAAAGCTGCATGTGGTCATGTTGCTCCAGTCATTTGATTCCAGACTGAATTCTTCTCCAGTAAACTAGAATAAAAAAAAGTCATAAAACAAGTGAAAAGTTACCAGCTCAGAAAAGGGAGCATGCCTTTTTTTTTTTTTGTATTTTATTACTCACCCCAGCCCACACATTATCGAAGTGTTTGAGTTTGCACAAAAACAGTCTAATTCATTTTTAAAGGACAATTTTCCAACCTCTATCTACAGCTCCAGAAAAAATAAGAGCCCGCTGCAATTTATGTTTAACTCAGCATCTCTGACTATGACAACCATTCCATGCCAGTGTCTGTTAAATTCCTACACAAGCACCTCATTCTGCTTCCCGAGGTACTGATCAGTGATCACCTGAATCACATCTTATTTAGTTAATGAGGAAAAGTAGAAAAAAACACTGCTGTAATCAATGGCAAATCAGAAGAAGAAGGTCAAAGATAATCAGTGTCATCTGGTTTAACAGTAAACAAGAGAACAATTTATTCCCTTTGAATTATTCAAGTTCTCTAAACACTGCACTATTTCTCTTATTTTGATATCTTGTCATTTCCTTTAGGATACTTGCACCTATACAAGATAAAACCTGAGAAACTGAACATTTTTGCAGTGGTCTCTTATTTTTGTTTTTTTCCCAGAGCTGTATTTATTATTAAACATGCAGTTTAGTTACTGTGCCTTTAACAGTGACACGTAAACAACCGGTGTTCTGAATGGCTCTCCTGTATTGAGCCTTGTTCAAAAGGTCTCGCTACTCACTGTCTACAGTAACATCACTCCTTATTACTCAGTTGTGAATAGGTATGCTACAATGCTGCAGGTGGGCTAAATGGCATCACATCCATGCTTAATAGAAAGCAGGGTTTTTTTTTTCAAAAATGGTTTTCCTCATATAGAGTGAATTCTAAAACATGTCTAAAGTAAAGTGGCACCTTACAGTCATTCATGAACACACCACAGCCCAGCACACAGTGTGAACAGTGTGAAATTCTTTCTCTGCATTTAACCCACTCACTAAGTGAAGCAGGAAGCAGCCACCAATGGGGGAGCAGTATGTGGGGACGGTACCTTCCTCAAGAGTACCTCAGTGGTGCCACTAGCAGTCCTGCGATTCGAACCCATGATCCGATCGCAGGGGCAACTCCCGTACCACCAGGCCACCAGATACCCCAATGCTTGACTAATGCTTGGCTGGTTTAAACATGTCAAGTTTTACAACTGGTCAATCCATTTAGTCCATATATAGAAACTTGGCAGTATAAAATATTTTTTTTTGTGATTTACATATTTGTGCCTTTTCAGCCTACAGCAGTTTAGCCCTGCCTCATAAGAAGTGTATCAGTCCGGATTACTTTTCGAATGAGGTGCAGCCAATCAGTCTTAAAGGCACAGTTACAAAAATAGCCTGCTTAATTGAATTGAGGATAAAGAGAGGTCGGAAAACGGTCATGTAAAAATTGACTATTTTTGGTATGCAAACGCACACTAGTGTGGACCTCAGGGATGCAGATGAAATAAGAAAAATATAAGACATGCGCCTTTTAAATAAAAGAAAAAGGAACATGGGCAAAACATCGCATACAAACTGTTTTCTTACCAAACCTTGTATCACATGTAATAACAGCCATAATATCGGGACAGTAACAATTCAACACACAGATGTCCGCATTCATGCTGATGACACAATACAGTGCATGCCGTGTAAAGGCACAGAGGCGTAAGTGGAACAAGCTTCACTCTAGGGTACTCCAGCACTTCTTGCAGTCATGGCTGACAGCTGACAGTTCAGGAAGCTTACAGGCATTAATAATGTTTTCCTGATAATCCACTGGGCCTTGTCATTTGCAATGGTAAGTACTGTTCTTAGAATTATGATTAAACATAATTTTAACCATAATTAAGTACTGAAATTTACAGTTATCTACCACATACCACTTTGTAAGAGTGTCTTAACCCCTTAAACTGCAGGTTTTTTATTCTGTGATTATTCTTAACATCTATTCTCTAAGCAAAGAGGGCTCTATGTAGAATCAAAAATTTTGTATTATTTTAAATTCTACGGTTGTGCTACAGTAGTGCACAAAAGTTTAAACACCTCGGGTCAAATTTTTGGAAGATTTTGTCGATTTTCAAAAAGTGCACATCCTCATGTCAACAGACAATTTTTACAAGGATTTACATCCTGGAAAACAACTACTTAACCATGCAAAGAACTGTTTCATCATTCAAAAGGTTCTTTAAGTTCTATTTATAGCCACTGCCATTACCAGAGCTAAACTGTTAAAGATATACCCACTTAAAATATTATTATTAACTTGGTATGCAGAGGTGGAAAGTTCAGGTCCAGAAAGTAGAAATACACCCCAGAATTTTGTTCCAGCAACCTGGCTTTTCTGATTTGCCCTATCTAAGGCCTCGATTACACTGCAGGTCTTGATGCTCAATTCTGATTTGCTGCCTATATCCGATTTTTCTGACCTTCTGTTTACACGTTTTTTTAAATTGTGACCCATATCCGATTCACTTGTTTACACTTGCTATAGCAAAGGGGGGTTGTTACACCACACAGTAGCCAAGATGGGCGAACGCGAAATATGCTTAATGCTAGCTCTGCGATATATGCAAAATTCACCAAATAACACCATGA
>JBBPCX010000088.1:24152741-24178134 GCA_037974365.1 Hydrocynus forskahlii | reverse complement strand
AGAGAGAGAGAGAGAGGGAGAGGGAGAGAGAGAGAGAGAGAGAGAGAGAGAGAGAGAGAGAGAGAGAGAGAGAGAGATAAACACTTACAGATCTTCACTAGCTGCAATCCCAAGTGAACAAAACACCTGACAATATGATGTGTGAACTCAGAGGCTATAAATAGCATCAGGACTGCTTAGTGGTGGAGTCAGTTTCTTTAAAAAACCAACACAGCACCTTCTGCAATAAAAAATACATACATACCTACAAAATTGTCTTGTGTTAAGAGATGGTAAGATACCACTTCTTTTCTGATACTGAAATCTCAAGTATCCAACAATGCTTTGATGTCTTCCCTTTGAAAACTAGTGTGTTTAAAATGAGCTCTCTACCTCACACTCCACAGGAAGAGACACACAGCTTAAAAATGACATAACAGCGTGAGTGTGTGCCATTTCAGGATACATTTCTTACAGCGCTGGACTGGATTCATTTCTCCTTCCATCCTGCATTTTCTGCTGGTATTGTCTGATACAGATTTCAAATCAGTGCAGTCTGTCAAAATTCTCAGCTGTTACTTTTTTGTGGTCAAAATTTCTGAGCATCCCTAATAATGAATTAAATTATAATACGATTAATATACAGAATTAATCAATTTCAAATTGGTAATCAAATCTCACGGCAGACATCTGTAAGACCTTTCTGTTTAAGGTTATTTTTAATAGCCTTATATTTACATAAATATTTATGTTAACCAATACCTACAGTATATAATTTAATAAACTGTTTACAGAAAATACTGAATATTCAAAAATTGAATAAAACGTGATACCTTTTGACTAGTAGGCTGTAATGTATAAGTTTTAATTGTACGTAAAATAACTAAGATTGTTAACTTGGAAAGTGATTTAAAATACAGAAAAACGGGTCTTAAAAGCTAATAAGGCGCAGTAATGAATCGTTTGACCTTCCTGCAGTGTGAGATACTGACCTTGAGAGCATTACTGTGTAAACGTGTATTAGGCTGAGTAGAGAAACCATACCTTGTAGAAGAAGTATTGCACCAGCTCAGATATTCTGATATAGTAGTAGTGTCCGTGCACCAGCAGCATCTTCTTCAGGTGTTTGAACTTGGGGATTGCATAGTCGCTGTTTCGGGCCGCCTGACGTCCCTCCTTACCCATGATGCCTAGGAGAAGGATGAGCATGACAGAATTTGAAAGTCAGTTAGAGTAAACAAGGTGGTATGGAGAACATGCAGCATGCAACTTGCAAGTCAAGAGGTTTTTGTGTACATTTGTGTCGAGCAATTAATTGGACACTCAAGTATTTGAACCCTTAAAAGTCGTGACAATTACAAAAACATTGCATGATTTCAATAAACATAAAAATGAATGTCGTATAAATTCAACTTAATTCAACTGATGGTTAGCAAGCATTGGTAATTCAACTGATGGTTACTGAGCATTTCGTTTTTTTGGAGGTGACTTTTTAATGTAAAAAGTCTTTTTAGTAAATCCATGTTATTAGCAATTCACTTAACTGTAAGATACTTATCTATAGTATTTATATCCCAGCATTTGTGTATATAGTATTTTGTGCTTCATATTGAGTATTTTCTACAGCGTTTTTATTGGATTTATTTTGACTTTTTATATATTTTTATATTTTATATTGTTCTTGTCTCTGTGTCTCTGCGCAGTCTTAACCGCAATTTCCTCCATGATCAATAAAGTTTTCTGATTCTGATTCTGATATGTAATTAACTATTCTACATTTAAATTCTGCAGCCAAAAAAAAAACCCTTCTACCCTTCTGACTTTGTTTGGCATGACTGGGAAAAGGAATTATATGGTTTTACACTCCAAGAAACAGAAAGTAAGCTATTTCATAGAAGAGAGACTTAAGCGACTGAAAGCAGAATTCAAGACCGGGGATTAGCCTGACCAATATGTTCACAATGCACTCAGCAATGCCAAGTGCAGGAGATCCTCTTTGCAGTTAAGACAGAGGTGACTGGGGCAGTAAACCTCTCCTCTTGCAGCTGCTGGAGAAAACCCCAGCCACGTGCTTACCTATGCCCACGTGGGCTTCCAGAATCATGCTGACGTCATTGGCCCCGTCCCCGATGGCCAGAGTGATGGGGTGCTCTTTGGAGGCCTTGATCAGCTTAACGATCTGGAAGAACAAAAAACGTTTCAATTCCGGGTACAAAAAGTAGGGCCGAGATTGAACAATGGACAAATGCTTGGCTCATATTCACTATTAGCAACTTCAAGGTGTTCAGCTGAAGAATTCGCTTAACAATCGGACACAGCTGTGACGAAATTGCGTATAGTTTTATCTGATTTGGCAAAACAGGCATGCAATAGATAGATAGATATTATAGACGGACAGATAGAAAGATACAGACAGATAGACAGATGGACAGACAGACAAAGTGGATTTTTTAGTAGGCCCTCTAAATGCCTGCCGTCGTCCAGACCGTTAACACGACTGAACCAACAGCTGTTCTCAGATGTCTACAAGTCCCTGACAGTCTAATCAAATGGAATAAAAGGCAGAAGCGAAAGAAAGCAGGGGCAGCAGTAAAAAGGGGCAGATAGACCGATATAGTAAAAGGGAAATGGGAAATCAACAGAGGCTATAATTGGACTGGGGTCAGGCAGCATCGATCCAATTACAAGGAATAAGATGAGTTAGTGGGATCAGAATGAAAGCATCATTTTTGTGATAGTAAGGGTGTAAATCAAATTTACACAATTTTCCCTTTACCCCAGATGAACAGTGAAGACATGTTTGGTCGAACAACATACTCTTTTTTTTTTTTTTTTTTAACATTTATCCGTTTGTTTCGTAAACTGCAGATTTTAATTCTTGTTGAGCATTGGTAGATTGTTGAGTGGACAACTATTAATGAAAATGTGTCAAATAAAACAAGTTTCCTTTATAGGATGAAAGAATATATAAGTACATGTTTCACATCCCATTAACTGGTTGTGTGGTGATGCAGAGTCAAATTCTAGACTGTCCTTTAACTTTAAATGCACTCGTGAACGGTTTCATTCCGGTTGCTGTCACTTAATAGCTCTTTAAATAGCTAACACTTGGCTGATGATCCATATTCTAATTATATTAGGTGGCTTTTAATAGGTTAATAAAAATATGACATTTTCTGGCTAATAAAGGTAACCAAATGATAAACATACTGTAAATTCATTTGTTGGCAAAGAATACTGAGTGTATTTTTTGTAAATATTAAGTGAGTGAAATGCAAATGTAGAAAATCTCAGTGTGCAAAAACCTCTGACATGTAGAGTATGGCTATGTGCAATTGTCCATTTCTATAGATAACAGTGTCAAAAACACAGAAGCACTTACTACTCACTGCTTGGGACCACTAGACACAGTTGGAAGTAAGTTTGTGATGATTTATGCATACGGTTTGTAAAATGCCTCGTTGGTAGTTATCCATTTCCATTATTTGATAGCTGTGGTTAAGGCTAGCCTCACAGCACTAAAGCAAAAGTCATTTACTTTAAAAATCATTGCAGGTCATATAAAGTCATATAAAGACACTTTGCACCTAAAGCATCTTCCTCAAGTGACAGAAAGTGACGTTACACTTTTGGTCGTGTGGTAGGAGGTGCCCGGTTACCTGTGCTTTCTGGAGGGGGGCCATTCTGCAGCAGAGCACAGCACTGCAGTTTCTGCAGATCTCCAGAAAGATCTCTTTGTAGTTCCCCCCATTGCCCTCCTGTGTCGGCTTCATCACTGCGGACAGCGTTGCTCCATCAATAATCAGTCCATAGTCATGAAAATCACTCGAGAGGCTGTGGAGAGACACACGGTCACAAAACTACACTACACATGAGTAATTATCCAATTATCTTCACAATTAATCGAGTGTACAGTGCTGGCACCATAAGCACAACGTTTCATGAGATACAAGAGTGTGAGCAGTTTTTTACTGTGTGAGCTGGGCAATAATCCGTTTTTCACATTTCACATATCATTTGTTAGATTAAAGTTATGCTTTTGCAGCTGAATTGGTAACTCAACTGAAAAGAGTTCTTCTATAGGCCTCTCACTCCCTGCCAACAGCCAATCAGAACTGGTCTTTTTATAGACTTTAATTAACTGTAATCACTGGATTAAATGCTGCAAGAGCAAATAATGGTAATTTCTCCCTTCTCTTAATTAACGTCAACAAATGATCATATTTATCATTTAGTGGCGGGGGTAATTTGGTCTCTGCGGCACTTATATGCTTCTCAGAGAGCAAAATGAATTAGTTGATTTTACACCTTGCATTTAAAACAATAAATGTGCCCGTCCACGTATGCAATTTGTGTGTGGGATGAATGCGTCAAATGACTGTGTGATTGTGAACATGATCTTATTGAAGGAGTACTGAATATTGAGCATTGGGATGACTTTTTTGAGAAAGTGAAGTAAGTCAAGCTACAGTGTGAGAGACAATTAGTAATCAGTAATGGAAACTGGAAACATCAAGACTTTTATCAGTCGAAGTATATACAGCCATGGAAAAAAAATAAGAGACCACTTTTCCCTTTTTTCTGTTCACTGTACAATTTGTTGCAGTGTGTGTGTGTGTGTGTGTGTGTGTGTGTGAAATGCACAGGTTGCTACTCTTTTCTGAACTACTGCAGTGTGAGCTGTGTAAAAAATAAGAAATGCCTCCATATGTGTTGTGAGTGCAGTAGTGTTTGTAGAGCAGCTTTTCTATGTGCTGTATTCCAGCAGCTTCACTCCTGATTCAGTTTCTGATGGATGAAACAGAGTCACACGTGCACACACTCTGCTCTTAACATCACTGTTTTAATTGTTGCAGGTGTAAAATAACATGAGTGTTGTGTAGTTTAATATTTCCAAGGTACAATAAATGATTTATAAGTATTATATGTAAGTGTGTTCAATAATGTATAAAACAATAAATTACAAAAGCAATAATAGTTAAAAAAAAAAAATCTCTTATTTTTTTTCCATGGCTGTATTTATGTAAATGTTCATGTCCACCCACCCAGAGAGCGTGTCTCGGGTCATACTGCCGTGCTGCCGGAGCACGGTCCTGCTCAGGTCGAACAGGACGTCGTGCAGGCTCTGCTCCTCTGTGCGCTTAGTGGTCAGCTCCAGGATCTGTGTGTTGCGGTGGAAAAGCTTGCTGGCATAGCAGGTGGCCGCTGCAGTCTCCATTTTGTCCCCTGTCAGGACCCACACCTTCATCCCAGCTTTGTGCAGGGACTCGATGGTGTCTGCAGCTTTCTCCTGCAGCCTGAGAAAATGAGACAAGACCATCAACATGCAGCTGGGTAAAAGTTAATCAGGTTTTTAGGTATATTTGTAGTGCAAGACACAGTGATCTAAAGCTGAACAGTCACTGGTTGGAAAAACCATATACAGTTGATGATTAAAATTATTTAAAAAAAGGATAAGAGTAATAATAAAATCAGCAGCCATCATAAGATCTTTTAATATATAAAGAAAATGCCAGAAACCACATTAAGAAGTCTGTTTGAGATTGTCTGGTGTGACTATTTTAAGCAAAAAACACTCTCTTTTATGTATCTGTTTCTACACATAGGGGATAATGGAGCAGTAATTTAAAGCACTCAGATGACTTTACGTTAACTGCCCGCTACATTTCCCTTACTGTTGGTCCTGTCAGCATTTTTGGGTGAGCTGCTCCTTTAATGGCTGGGACTATGGTGGTGTCACAGGCTAATACACTCTGTAATTAAGCTGCACAGCAGTGAGGATTCACAGCCTTGCGCCACTGCCAGACAATTACTGCACAATCCCCCCACTGCGCACTGCCTGCAGCACTGCGACCCAAATGCAGCCACACAGAGAGCAGAGCTGCCAGTTTATTCTGCTACAGCCTCAAAAATTCCATTTAATCTATTCCTCCGCCCATACCTCTGACATTGTGTGCATTTCCAACCCTTCATATAACCTCCAAGCATTTGATCTGGTCTCACAGCATTCTTTAAAGGAGCAGTTTGGTACATAATCAAATGTAAACAATGTCGACCTTATCTCCATTGTAGTCGATCAGCCAAGGAAAGTTTGGTGGCCAAATTGGCAGCCTTAGCTTTATAATGAAACTGCAAAGCTAAGGTAAATAACAAGTACTGAAAGGTTATATACACCAGCTGGTACTGTGAAACTGCATGCTAACATCAAACAGCTAAAGAGTATAGCGCTAGCCATTGTAAGGAATTACTTTTTCCCCAAACTTCGGTTAATTTCCTAAAGATAACAGTCATTTAGTGTCAGAAACCAGTCTGAGGGAGGTGTGTGATGATTTAAGTAACATTATTCTTATTGTTTATTAGGGTATAAGTTTCCAATTCATGTTAGCTACATCTTAGCTACATCTTAGCGCATAAATCAGACTTCTCAGAGGTTCTGTTGTGGTGTTAGTATTGGCCCTAAAATTGGGAGATTGCTACAGCCATCCATGCTTGGGAGTCTGAGAGTCTAACTGGCATTGCTCTCTATGGATGTCCCACTCTCTCCCCCATAAGCCAGTGAGATGCTAGCTGATGTAACAGAATCAGCTATGTGGTTAGTATGTTAGTGCCAGTGGCCGACTTGTCGTGTTAGGCTTTGGTCTCCAAGCATTGTGTGATGGGAGGAGACCTAGTGAATGAGTGCAAATTAGCTATGACTAAACTGAGGAGAATATTAGGTTAAATAAATAAGTTTGAAAAAAAGAACCTCAGACCAAACATGTCTTGCCTAACAGACAACATTAGTTTGTTAAAATCGATTTTTTGTAAAACTACACTTTTGATTCCCAGACTCAACGACTGCACTTAACCTCCAACAAAACTTCTGGAAATTTTGAGGGCAATATCCACTCTCTCACTGCACAGAAAATTAAACTTAAAAGGCATGCATTTTTGTCATGTATTATTATATTTTACTAAATGCACTTTTTACATTCCTAACAAGATTCTTTTTCTACAGGGTATTGATTGCTTTGCAACACGACAAAGTGAAGCAGCAGAAAGTTGCTTCCCTTGTGATCTCTAGACGAGGTCCAGCTACCGACTTCATACGTGAAGCCTGGCTTGACAGACTATTAAGAGCATTAGGCTATATCACCACTTTGTCAGGGGCACAGCCCGGCCCTGGGCCACTGATCAATTCCAGAGAGGCTCTAATTAGTTTAGCCCCCTGTTACTTGCTGACAGCTGAGGCTAACGGATGGACTCTATTGACTGCGCAATTAACGTGAACTTCTGACTCTGCGTCAGTGCTTATGGAGTTCACGTGTACCCAAACTTGAGACGGGACCTAACAGTGCTCCACAATGATGCCAACACAAGTGACAGTGTAGAAAGAAATCAATTGGAAGCCTGCCAGCTACTGATAATGTAGATATTAATAGCTTTTATGTCATTAGCTGATCTTTTCAAGAATGTTCAAATCGACTGGTTGTGTGAATGAACCAGGGCTTGTCTGTTCCCTAATAAAGATTCAGACTCAGTTCAACTAAAGATGACTTTAGAAATCGGATTCAGTTTGATATCCCCAACTTTCACTTCCCCTCGACCCTCCTGAACTTTGTATTATTGACACGCACATGAAAGGATTCACTCGCTGACGGGAGGGGCCACAAAAAGTTTAAAAATGAAAGAGACTCAAATTATTGCAATTGCTGTTGTACTAGACAACTTAACTAAACTAAAAACATTTTTCTACTTTTACTATGGTATCAGTGTCTTGAATAGAATGTCTTGAAAAGAGGTGCCAGCATGGTAACAGGCGATACTAGTGTCTGCTGCTTATTTAGATTGGTGTTCCTGGTTTTATTGCCGACCGCATCCTTCGGAAATTAGCATAGTGTGTTGATTTTGTAGACTGACAGGCTACCAAAATCAATGCTAAGTAAAATTAAGTTTTTAAACAGCCTTTATGCACAATAGAACCTTCTGAATCAATCTCATTTTACTGCACTGGGAAGTAAAAACTGTGGGAAGAATACTAATTTTGTAAAGAGTGTAGGCAGGTTTAAATAACAATGTTGCAGTCATTCAAATGCTGATCAGAGTGGAACTTTCTCAAGCTTGAGATAATAATTGCTGATTGTCTGCTGTGTGGCGAAACTGAAGTTGATTCAGAATCGGTCTGTTTCATTTGCTCTAATTGAGAGACTCACCTGTCCTCGACGGCTGTGGCTCCGAGCAGGATGAAATCTCTCTCGATGACGTCGTAAGCCTCGGCCAGCTTCTTGTCCCGGTCCTGCAGAGCCAGCTTAGCACTGTTGAGGAGATAACACACTTGTTCGTACTCCTCCTGACCCAGCTTCTTATAGGCCACACAAAGTGTCCGTAAGCCCTCCTACAGGGAAGAGAAAAAAATATATCATTATTAACATGTCTCTTGGCCAGTCACAAACTTCTAAAGGCTACTTTTCAAAACTGTTCAGTGCAAAGAGGCCAACCAATGTTGCTCTGGTAGAATCCATTCTCTTCAAAAGATATGCGCTGTCAAAGGCACCTTGTGCAGATGTGACAACCGACGCCGCTCTCCCCTATAATACCCTGATCACCTGGAGGATGTTTTCATTTAATTCCTGCAGCTAAAGTGTTTTGTATTAAACTGTGGAAGACCACTTCTCACAGCCCACACGACAACGATTAACATGCCGACAACTATTAAGAAGCTAAACGGCATCCGGGTCTTTTTTAATAGGATGTTTAACAATAAACATTGTCGTGAAAAACATTTTAAAAAATTGTTTTCTTAGCTCCATATAGGACAAGCACACCTGCAGTTTTAATGGACAGTGGCTAAAGCTCTTCTCCAGCCGGATTAGTTTCACCAGAGGCGATCCTGTAATGTTATTTGTAAAGGATCAGACCGCCTGATTTGTATGGGATAAATGATCTGTGTAATTCCTAAATTTCCCCAGAGGGAGCTTTGTTCAAAACGTCATATCCCAGATGTTTAATGGTCCAAACAAACAAACAAAAACTAACTTCCAGTTAAAGGCAAAGTACTAATGGAGCTCTAGGTTTGGAAAATAATAGAAGATAATTTGCTTCAAAATGATTCCTTAGCAGACTAATTCACTCAGATTACAGTAAATCCCTTGAATAGTGTTTCTTTTTAAATAACATATGTTTCTAATGCTCTCATCTAATGTTCTCCTCTAGGCACTTGTGCATTTTTTGTTTGTGCTGCAGAAGTTTTCAATCTGTTAGAACAGTATGTGACCACGTAGTCTGACCTTACGTTTGACAGACATAGCAACAGTAACTAAGGGAGATGTTCATTTTGCCATTCATGGCCTTTAAGTATCTACATAGGAAGGTGGTTCAGTTTTAGTAGTTGTTCAAACTGATCTGTATCATGTTCAGGCAAAAACAAAATCTGATTTAAGCCTCTTCAGTCTCGTAATGTGGCCTAAAAGAAATTATATTTATATTCAGCAGTAAAATACTACAGATTTGACAGCTAGTGACTTTCCTCTGAAGATGACTTTCTGCTTGAAAACACAGCTGTAAACATTTCATTACCCTGGGGGCTGTTTACTTTCTAAGAAAGCCACAGTTCAGGAGTTCCAGTTTATTACATGAAACACTACTATTAGCTCGCGCTCCCCTGATGTAGTGCTTCAGTGGAGATTACATTGCCATGCTAGCTAATGTCATTCTGGCTCTATTGTATCTGGCCCCCTATCCCAGAAAAACACCCTCACTATGGAAACCACATGAACTGCTCAGCACTGCCGCTAAGGGCAACTGAGCCTGCTCCAAAATGATGTCATCCCTTGCCAGCGGGCTCTGGCAATAGACCCGGCCCGAATCTGTCAACATCCGAGCGGTGGGGAGAGAGGGGACAAAATCCCAGCACTGTTTCCAGTGGTCTCACATATGCATATGTGGGTCAAATCTGACTATACACCTACATGACAAAAAGGAGTGACCTGAGGTCAGTCTTCCAGACAGATTATAACAATCGCAGGCCTAAAAACTGAGAGGCAATAGTGATAAAATCCAATATCACAGTACTTTCCAAATGCGTCACATTAATCGCATCTGCAACCAGGATTCTGAGCTTGTCCGAGGCGGTGGGACTAATTACTGCAGGTCTATTTTCAAACAGGAAAGTTTTGTCCAAAATCCGTCACATAGTTTGTATGAATAAATATTATAACTTAAAATAATAGTGTGTTTGTCCCTTGACAGTTTTTGACAACAATAAAGAACAGAATGCTGTGCGAAAGTCTTATGCTCCTGTGCAAACTGTTTAAAGCCATTGAACAGAGCAGTAATTCCATCAGCAGCTCCTGATTTAATCTAATGAAGTACTGACTGAGCCAAATCAGGTATTTGAGGTATTTGATGAGAACGACAATGTAATAAGGTAGTCTTTGCAAGCAGAAAGACACTTTATCACACATTGACAAAAACTTCAGACAATTTGCATAGGTGCCATTTGCACAGCAAAACTACATAAATGAGTAATCAGCACTGATGCAATATGTAATAATGATATTTTCAAAAAAATACCGCCTTCTACACCTGCATAAACCTACAAATATGACATTGCCGGTACTTTCCTTTGTAGGACTAAAGCCTGTAAGGTACAAAACTCCCTCATAAGCAAAAACACTTCTAGAAAACACACCACTGCAAGGTTCCTGAAGGTTCTCTCACAGCTACGTTTGCAAGCTATAAATAACACCTTTGAGTCAAATGATAAAAGAGGACATTTTCAGAGTGTTTTTTTTCTTTCGCTCACCACAGCGTTGTGCTCTACTCGCGCCCGGACCTGGTCCACTTTCCCCGAGATGACCCGTGGGAAAATGGAAGAGTCGGCACCTTTACAGAACAGGTACAAATCGCCTGAGAACAACAGAGAACACACAAAAATAAACACAAACAATTAGCCACAAATAACAATCCAAAAAAGGAAGCATGTAAGTTACAGAGAAAAATATGCAGGTCATTATAAGGACAATCCATTTATTTCCCCTCTACACAATAATTATAACGCTACACTATCAATCAAAAGTTTTGCAGATTTTCTATATGTTACTCACAGGTAGTATTCTTTGGCAACAAATGATTTTACAATATGTTCACCATTTAAGAAAATGTCATTTTTTTGTTCATCACTACCGATCTATAAAAAGCCATCTAATCTAATTACAATTATAATGTGGATCATCAGACAACTGTTAGATATTTAATGAGCTACTAAGAGAAGGCCAATGGGATGAAACAGTTAAAAAGTGCATTTAAAATTAAAGGCCAGTTTAGAATCACCACACAACAGTTGATAGGAGTCAGACTTGCACTGTTACAGATTCTTTCTATCTTATACAGGAAACTTGTGTTGACATACTTTCATTTATTGTTGTTCTCTCAAATTTTTTACAGTGTTCAACATGAATACAAATGTGTAATTTGTGAAATCAACGGATGTGTGTGGTGTGCTTTTGACTGGTAGTGTGATTCATTTTAGCACGCTCGCCACACACACTGACCCACTTTGAAGGTGCGTGGCCTCTTTGTTAGAATGGCAGAGAATTTAACAAGAACTAATGTTTATTTGCTGAACAACATTTTGGGTTTTTTTTTGTCCATCACAAATGAACAGTAATGTGTACAAACGTGAAAAATGTCATATTTAAGTTCCTTGTAAACGATTTAACTTCCCAATACTCTGCACAATTCAGTCTTTTCCTTGTTCCTGATACACCTGATCCAATATAACGGCTCTTTAACAAGCCTTTCCTGAGTTGAAGTGGCTGAGTGAAAGCACTAAAATGTGCAGGCCGGGGGTGGGGGGGGCTCCAAGAGCAGGGCTGGGTCTAATAATGTCACATTCTGTTTGTGTTTACGATAGAACAGTTTATTATTGGTTAGCTGCAGCGTGAAGCAAGTCATTACTCAGCAAGCTGTGCTCAGCAGAATTTAACAGTTAATGTAAAAAAACGAATCAGGCAGTTCTGTTGAAACTAAGTGTTGCATGATTTATGATATAGGAAAGTGCAGTACAGAACAGAGTGTTTTAGTGAGTGAAGATGTTCTCACCTGAGCCGGACCTGACGATGACACTCATTCTTCTCCTCACAGAGTCAAAGTTTAACACCTCCAGCAGTTCAAACCTGGAAAAAAACCACACATGCATACACACACACACGCGCGCGCGCGCACGCACGCACACGCACACACACACACACACACACACACACACACAAATAAAACTACATTACATTACATTAATCTGGCAAATAATTTTATCCAACGCGACTTACAAATGGAGGAAATATTCAAGTTTCGGTACAGTGGAGAACCAGAGGACAGTTCTAAGTGCTAAAAAACTTCATGTAGGATTAGTGCGAGAAGATAGACAGTGCATTAGGAGATGAGATGCTCTCTGAACAGAAGAGTCTTCAGGAGGTTTTGAAGCTAGAGATGGACTCTTGTGGGCTTAGGCAGCTCATTCCACCAGCAAATCTTCTGTTTTATTTTAATTAGCAGATAGACACAGACGGCTGAACTGTGTCAGCGTGATTACACCTGAGTGACCTACAAGGTCACTTCCCCTCAAGATACTTTTCAGCACTCTGACTGAATGTGTGTGTGTATGTGTGTGTGTCTGTGTGTGTGTGATCCCACATACACTCATCTGTGGCCATCATGGTGCAACACTAATTAACAGTTCCAGACATGCAAAAGTGGCACACATTCCCCACGCACACCTGTTCACATCAAAGACACACACACACACACCTGTTCCTACCTCCTACTCCCAGTTAAAGCACTTTAATGCAACTTCTAGACAGCTTTATTAATCAGGTCCAGCACCACACAGTCAGCCTACAACACTACAACACAACAGGTGCAGTATAGTTGATTATTCACTCGGCTGTATACAGAAGGGGCAGCATGGCTGCTGATTTTTATTTATGAGTCTTTCATAAAAGTAATCTCTGTTACCAAACACAATTAATGTCAGTAACAAGTATTTTAGTTGCTTGCCAGTGGTGAGTGGCTCTAGTGGTGAGAGTTTTTGCTCTATTTCAGTTACACTCAGACTTGGGTCTTTTTACAAAGCTACACAGACCACCTGATGTGAACTGAATGCTAAAATCACCACACATTTCAGAATCTTCTCTTCCACAAACAAACAACTACATAACAAACATCAGTAACAAGAATTTCATTCCCAGATAGAAATGCAAGAAATAGGTGTTGGGCTGAAAAAGTACTTACGATTTTGTTTTCACACAAAAAGGTGTTTTCTGAACTTGCATTTTTTTTCTGCTGCATTATGTTAGGCAATGATCTTGAATAATCGACTGCTGTTCACAGTGCAGACTAGAGGATTTATTAGCTAACTAGTCTATGCAACCCCCAGAGGAAGAGTCCTGTGTGCAACACTAAAAACAGGCACATAGCATACAGAAAATAAAATATCAGGGGGCCAAAACTTAATTGTATCAACTTAAACATTAATGTAATCAAATCAAATATAAAACCAAACCTATTTGCCACTGCAGGGAATTCATGTTATATCTCGGAAACATAGCAGCTGCAAAGAGCGACCAACTCCATGTGATAGTCTATGTAGCGCTCCCATTACTTTGGAGAAAGCACCAAACTTTCAAAATAAAAAGGATTTTTAAAAAACCTGCGTTAACGTGCAATAAAATAATTGTCGGCATTAAGTAAATAATGCGTTAATGCGATAACGTGATAACTCATTAATGTGCCCAGCCCTTATATGTGTGTGTGTGTGTAACTGCAGACTCACCTCTCAATCTCATCCTCTCTGTTTAGGATCTCCATGTGGTTGTCCTTCAGCCGCAGGTAGGTGAAACCCAGCCTAAGATACCGAGTGGGGGACAGATTTTCAGCGGTGTGTTATCAGTGAAATATGTTACTAGTTCTTAAGTCCAGTAAACCCTCAGGAGTGAAATCTTAAAAGTGACTGTTTGGCAAAAAAAAAAAAATGCAATAACACATAGTTTTCCCCTGACCTTGAATATAAATGATCAGCCAAGACATGTCTGGCAAAAGTCTTAGGCACCTATGCAAACTGTGAAAAGCCATTTTTCTCAGCGTGCGATAAATTGTCTTTCTGCTAGCAAAGTTAACATTAGAATTAACGCAAACAAACAAGAGATCAGTTCGGTTCCAGATTACTCCTCGGTTCCTCCGGCCGTTGTTTGGATTTGTGAAATTCCAACAACGGCTCCTGGTTTAAATTAATGAAGGACTGATTGAGTCAAACCAGGTTTCTGATGGAAACTACAAGTAGTACTGTACTTCCACTAGGAACACACTTTTATTCTGTATATAAAAAAAATCACTATTCACTGTATACTGTTATTTGTATTTATTCATTTTAGTTTTATTAAGTATATTTAGTGACATTACTGTGGAAAAAAAACACTCACTGCTCATCTCAACAGCTTTTAAATATTATTTTTGCAGGTGCCGGAGACTTTTTCACCATACTGTATGTAAAAAAAAAAAAAAAGAAAGAACTCCTGTTCCTGTCAAACACTAGATTGTACTGTGTGTATGTAGTGCTTCAGTCTTGTGTTGTACTGTGCTGCATGAATTATTAATGTAGGCTTGACACTATGAGTGTGTGTTTTCTCACCTCTTCATGCCTTCCACCAGTGCGACCTCATCAGGGGAAGAGGAGATGTAGAAAGATGTGGCTTTACCCTGGTGAATTCCTCTCTTAATGCCATCCACCGTCTCTTCCTCTTTCACCTGAACTGTGTGACACAAACACAGCGCCCGGAAGAAAAGCTCCTCGTGTTCCTGAGAAAAGAAACACAGCGGTGGTCTCACCTTTTCGTCCCATCCGGATACACATTTCATCACATTTGTATATGCACAATAACATCAACTGTAGGTGTTCTAAAAATAACGATCACAAGAGCACATGGTGTACATAGAAACTACACGCGAGAGTAACGAAACAGTTAAACTGTATTTATTATTTTATTATAGACATCAAACTAATCCAATCCGTACAGGGTACAAAAAATGTAGCTGTATGTTATGGAATTATTGCTATGCTATAATATGGGGCAGTGGACTAAAATACATTGGAATCAAACAGAACTTCGTAACATGATCTCTGAGTAATGCTGCACAATAAAGCATCAGTCAAATTCTGCTCAATTGCACAAAAGAAGAAAAACATCTATTAAACAAATATTTCGCAGGTGTAGCATCTCAATATTGGAACAAATCTGAATTACGTAAGTACAACCTTGGAAATAAACAGCAACTGTGCATTAAGTTCCATTTATTTACAAATTTAAACAAACACAATTTCACCAAGTGAAATTTCATCAAGTATCGGTAGCAGTAAAACTGCAACTGTGACCTTTATACCGATACCACTTTCTGTGATGACTATTTCCTGCGGTTGACTCTCATACGTAGTAGCAAGCAGTATCATCCTATTGTCTCTACTTTTTCCATTGTAAACTCTATCAGGGCGTGTATGATGCCACAGCAACTCAAAGTCATTTGAGAAGGTGTCTGTTCTTTGGGGAACAGTTCTCACTAATGACACACGATCATGTGTGTCCTTAAACGACCAGAGAGAGGGTGTCAGAGAGTGAATAAACAAAAGGAAGTGGTTAAATGTGATTCTAAAGTTTGCTTCTTCCTTGGAGCTACCAGTGTACCTAACCAGTAATGGAAGCTTATGGCCCACCAATTACTACCAAGCTTACTGCATCAGGCAAACCCATGTTGAGCTATCTCTAACAGGTAATCTCTAACAGGCCTCCTTAAGTGGCTTCTAACACTACATGGCATTTTGCTCTTCATGAAAATTGACAAAGCTCACAGCATTAGTACCAGGGAAAAATGAGGGATTATCACAAATTACAATCATGCTATGCTCAGATAGCAAACGTATTCTTAACTGAGTAGCAATTTATATTTAAACAACTTTGACAAATCACGAAAGTGTTTCTCATTATGCACAATTCAAGGATTCCCATTACTAGTCACAGAGCGTAAACAGACCAAATGTAGTCTGACATATTAGATTTTCATCTTCCCTGCAGGCTAGTGTCGCTTACTGCCACAAGAACTGTTTTTATGTAAATACAGTTTGACATTTTCCTCCCAAAAAGTTCAACAAATGTATAAAATGGCAGATCTGAACATAGTGTAATAACAGCACGGCTTAAGGCGCTGGGGGAGCTTATGGAGATTCCAGAGCCTGCAGCTCAGAACAAAGACCAAATGAAAACCAAATAACATGTTTCATTTAAACAGCCCAACATTAAGACTGAGAAGAAGGAAAAGAGAAATACCTTTAACCTTACCAACATTGGCTGACAGACATTACAAAGTCAAACGTAGCAGACTGAGCTATTGAGCTAATTCATTTATTTATACAAAAACCTTTATGCTAATCTTGGTCATGCCTACTCTTGGACTTGGTCTTGACTCAGATTCAGTGTGCCTCAGTCTTGACTTGGTTTCTTCTAATGAACTAAATCCAAGGCCCCCAACCTTTTTTGCGCCACGGACCAGTTTAATGTAAAACAAAATTTTTATGGACCGGTACAGATACAACTAAATACAAAGTGCGTTTTGTTTTTTACTCATTTTTGCTAGCTTGTGGGCTAAATGTCTTTGATGTAGCGTATCATGTGACCAAGACGAGCATTTTTTTTTTCTTCAAAATAAAAGATCTTGAATAAAATATTTTTATTCTGTCTTTCTGTGAGGCCAGGTACCAAATGACTCAAGGTGGCTGGGGACCTCTGAACTAAATCACCTTCAAAGGTGACTTCCATTGGAGTCTGAAAGGTTTAAAACCTACCTTGGTCTCAGTGCTGGGTGAAGAGTCGATCATGTCGATGCTAGAGGCTCCTGTCATGATCTGTCCATTGCAGATGGCGTGTGGCACGTACACATGACCGTCTACGCAGCACTCAATGAATTCCATGTTGTTTTCGGTCAGCGTTCCTGTCTTATCAGTGAAGACATACTCCACCTGAGAGACAGATAAAAAATAAAGAGAAACAGAGAAAAAACCCTATAGAATCAGTTACTTTCTACCCACTCATGCGGAGAAATAACTTCTAATAACTTACTGGTAGACTAAAGTACTGCAACAAACATAACCTTGATTAAAAAAAACAAAAAACATTGCAACACACAGCTGCTGGTGATTTAACGCCTACGGCGACAAACCATAGTATGAGATTCAATGATGTAAAATAAATATAATAATGATCATGGCAATAAACAGGTTAACCCTGTGATAAGGGATCGTGGGTTCAGATCCAAGGACTGCCAGCGGCACCACTGAGGTACCCTTGAGTAAGGTACCCTCCCTCAGCTTCAAACATGGCTTGGGGAAAACCAAACAACCAGAACTACCCATCTAAACTGCAGTTGTAACACTTTACTGAGGCCGGTATTTGTGAGGCTGTGTTATATACTGATGCAAGTCTAGAGTGAATGGCAACTGACAGATACATTTTCATAAAGACTTACTCACAGCACAGCTGACGTACAGGCTGTTTTTGTTCGTTTTGATATAACTGTATCTCAGCAAGTGGCATGACGGCTAATACTTTACACAGGCTTGTGTCAATTGTCATGAACGGCTGAAAAGGCTTATGTAGGTAACAAGCAGTTAAGTGTTACCATAGCAGTTAAAGTCAGCGCTTTACTTGACATTCACTTTGAAAACATTTATCTTCACTGCTAAAGCACGGAAATTAGGGCTCACCTGCCCGAGCTCCTCATTAAGATCTGATGTGTTGACGAGGGCGCCCTCGCCCAGCTCCTCATCAAACATCTCGTCATCCCACGAGATGAAGTAGGAGCCCAGAAACTTCTGCATCTCTACAGTCACGTACATAGACACAGGAATGATGTAGTTGAAGAGGACCATGAAGGCCAGGAAGTCCGTGAACGCTCGTATCAGCTGTGGGAACACGAAGAACAGAATCAAAACCACACAGCAAGCGGAGATGCACTGTGTGTTCTGACACCTTTCTACCACAGCCAGCATGAACATTTCAGCAACTTCGGTAGCTCCTCTGTGGAATCAAACCGGATGAGTTACACTTCGTTCCCCAAATCCATCAATGAGCCATGGGCGGCCATGACCCTGTCCTTAGCACTAACCACTGCTTTATGAGAAGACTTGCTGTTCTGGAGATGAAAGGCCATAATCTGGGTCCTTAATCTGAGAAACTGGCCATAGTTGTTTTCAGTCTAGCTACTGAACATAGCCAGGTGTAGGAAAACACTTTCAGATGCTTTATGGGAAATGTAGTTTATAGTGTAATATAAGCACTGGTGTGATTTTCTATAGATCAGGGAATCATGCCTTTAAAAGTTTTCAAAGTGAAGAGATACTTTAGATGTTTCCAGTATACTAATGGAACACAGCCTGAGACAAAAAAAAACCCATTAGATGTTCAGATGTTTTGTACGTACTATATGCCGTTGTCTCTCCGTCTCTGTTTTTTGGTTGTACCAGGGCTCGTCTCGGTTTGGGTCGGCCTGCCACACGTACTTAAGGACGGTATTGATCAGGGCTTTACTGATCAGGATGCACAAGTAAACAATCAGGTATGCATTCATAGACCTATAAAAACACAACACAGAGGAATCATTGATTCTGGTCTGTAAAGGTTAACGACAGGACTAATGGAGAGTAAGCTGGCTCTACATCAGTGCTAGGAATGGGAAATACAATAGCAGTTTATTTTGTCATTATTGTTTTATTCATGTATGTTTACCAGCTGTCCGATTTTCTTCCTGTTCCTTTTTTTTTTTAAACAGATTGTCAATGTTTTCACTTTATTTGTTTACTTTTTGCAAGACTGTGCTGCTGGTGCATTCTGTCCGCTTTTTGCAAGGCTCAGAAAAATGAATTATGTATTGTGTGAGGAATTCTGGTATCATGATGCTATATTTTGCCACGTCGACCACCTTGAATTAGCTGCAGCACAGCCTCAAAGGCCAGAAGGTTCACTTGGGCTCAAACTGAGTTTCCATAGATCTCCTGGCCAGGGTCTATTAGATCCCAGCAGTTAGCTATGGATCTGAAGCTATTAGCGGACTCAGGTCCGGAAGGTCCGTTCTAAAAACAGCTCAGCGACACTGAATTACGTTCCAACAACGGACTTTTAACTGTCCTCTACCAACTTTAGAGTGAAATTGGATATTGTTTATATCACACAAGTAATAAGAAATCAGAAAGCCTAACAGTCTTCTTCGCTCACATAACAAGGTAAACATGCATTAAGAACCACGACTGAGCATGTATTACATAGAAAACACTAACAATTGAGTTACACCGAAAATGCAGGAGGAAATACGGCAAATAATGACGGCTCACTTTTCTACAGCGGAGCGTTTCTGCGATTTGGACTGGTAGTTCAGGGCCATTTTGGTCTCCATTCCTGTGTAGATAGCCACCGCTGTATGAGAGAAACACTCAAGTTAGCGAATGGTGAGTACTGTGAAATGGAACTAGAAAAAAAGAAGCCTTTTACAGACTCTCTAAGCAACATCCTGACCAGAAGAGCTCGCATTTTGCTCTTATGACAAGGTCACCCTGCACCCCATTCCTGTCTGTAGAGTCCAGAACATTAACGATTACATAAGACTGGTTCCCTCCGCGGAGAGAGGGGCTATTACTGCTTAACGACCATTTCATAATGAAACAAAGGCTTTCACACAGTCAGAGCTAACGAGACCCTAACAGTGAGAACAGTCACGAGTAAAACCATAACAAAGCTCTCTCTCTTCTACCATCCCACGCTCTCTCTCGAGAACCTCTTTTTCCTCTCCTCTCCCTCGTTTTCTTTCCAGTCTCTCCTTCTCTCTCTCTCCATTTCATCATTCCACTCTCTTTCTTTCCAATCTATCCTTCTCCATTTTTCTACCTATTCTCCCCTTTCTGTTCACCATTTTGTTACTCTCCTTTTCTTTCCGTTTTTCTACCATCCCTCTCTCTCTCTCTCTAATCTTTTTCCTTTTCCCCTCTTTTTCTTTCACCTCTCTTCTCCACTTTCTTTCCACCTTTTTGATTACTCTCTATTCTTTTCAATTAGTCTCTCTCTCATGTTCTTTCCTCTGTTTCCTACCAGCCCACTCTCTCTCGCTAATCTCTTTTTGTTTTCATCTTCCTCTTTTTTCTTTCCAATATCTCCTTCTCCATTCTTCTATCTCTTCTCCACTTTCTTTCATCTTTTTGTTTACTCTTTCCTTTTCTATGAATGCTTCTCTCTCATTTTGTTTCCTCCCCCCGGATTTTCCTATCATCCCACTCAATCTCTCGAATCTCTTTTTCTTTCCAATCTCTCTCTTTCCATGTTTCTCTGTTCTCCCCTTTCTTCCCTGCTCTCACTCCTTTCATATCTCTCCCCTGCTCTTGCTTATTTTTTCCTCTTGCTCCATCTTTTTCTTTCAGTTTTCTCCAGTTCAAGACTTTATTGTGATCTCTCAGTCACTTCAGTAGCTCATGTAATTACAGTAAAACTGAACTAGAGAATGACTTACACTACAGCAACATTACTGTACAGATGACCTCTGTGTGTAATGTATTCTTTACCATAAATGTACTCTGTGTTCTTCAGTGTGGCCCCTCGCAGCAGCAGGTTCTCAGAACCCAGAGGTCTAAAATAATCAGAACAGTGGCACACACACCAGAAAGGAGGAGAGTTTTACTCTGTTTTGATAAAGTACAGTAAAGTGTATGTACAGATGAGGAGGAGAAAATGCATACTCTGCTATAAATTTAGGATTCTCCTCAGCCGATAAAGCTGGATGTTAAATTTTCCACGCACTTCAATCTCACTCATGCACACACACACACACACACACACACACACACACACACACACACACACACACACACACCTTTGATTAGGAGTCAGTTTCGTGCATATGAATTTACCTTGCAATAGGCTCATCTCGGTCCAAATAAATATTGATGCGTCCCACAAATCTACAAAGAGAGTGAGAGAGAGACAGACAGAGAGAGAGAGAGACAGGGAAATAGAGAAAAATAGAGAGAGCAAGAGACAGAGAGAGAGATAGAGGGAGACAGAGAGACACAGAGAGAGAGAGAGAGAGGGAGAGAGTGAGAGAGAGAGAGAGAAAGAGAGAGAGAGAGAGAGCAAGAGAGAACGAGGGAGAAAGTGAGTGAGAGAGAGAGAGAAAGAGCGAGAGAGAGGGAGAGAGAGAGAGAGAGAGAGAGAAAGAGAGAGAGAGGAAGAGAGAAAGAGGGAGGGAGAGACAGAGAGATAGAGATAGAGGGAGACAGAGAGACACACAAAGAGAGAGAGAGAGATAGAGAGAGAGAGACACCTTAAGTGACTTGTGTATGTGGATTATGTGTGAGATATTTGTGAGAACTGTGTGTGTGTGTTTGTGTAGTTATTAGGTGTGTCTTAAATGCAGTGAGTGTTTTAAGCAGAATGGGATATTCACTATGAGTTTGTGGAGGTCTTAGTGTGTGTGTGTGTGTGTGTGTGTGTGTGTGCGCGGATATAGAGCACGTGACTCACTTGTACAGATCTGGTTGGGGTTGTTCACATTCTATAGTGGCCTGTAGTGTATCCACCTCCTCTTCTGTGTTAAAGGCCTTGGTGTCCTGAACTGCATAATAGGTCTTTGTGTAGACAGAGAGAGAGACAGAGAGAGAAAGATTGATTAATTCTTGATTAATAAACTGATAAGCTCCTTTCCCTCTTCTTGTCACTATGTATAAAGCGATTTCTTCTTTTATGTTGTACTGACATGGTAGAAGTCCCCCTCCTCCACTACCTGTAGTGTGCTGCAATGTGCCTGAATTACTGTGTATCACATGAACAATATAGTGTTTTGATAGCGTGCATTTGTCCTATAAAGTATTGTGGAGCAAATTCTTTAATACACACAATGCAACTTTTCCTTAACTAGTGACATCAACTAGTGACTGTTGCCCTAAACAATGCTGACTAAATGTTGTAGCCCTAAACAAAAACAAACCATAGCTATTAGTTACATAACTTAAGTGGTTGCGTTTCTCCCCTAGAGAACTGTGGGAAATGTAGGACTGCAGTGTGCATCAGTCACCTTGTGACTGGACTCCCCATCCAGGCTGGCAGTGGTGACGAAACAGGTTCCGTCGTCTCTACTGGTGGACAGCAGGATGAGGTCGCAGGGGAACGTCTCATCCTCCTTCACCAGAACCACGTCACCCACCTACAACACCAAACATCAACACGAGTTACACCAAAGCTGCTACCGCTCACTGAGGTCCAGCTGGACACAACTAAACACCTTCTAACCCTTAGAAGTGGCAGATATTGGGGATGATTCAAGGTTCAAGGTTCAAGATTCAAGATTCTTTATTTGTCACATGCATAGTTTTACAAGTACAACACGTAGTGAAATGTACCCTGAACCTCTCCTTTGCCATGACGCTGCATAAAATAGGTACAATTAAAAATCTAACTTTAAAAACAGACCTAAAAATGTTAAAATAAAAGCACAACATGATAAAAGCATGTTGTGATTTTGTATTCATTATTCCACACAACAGGGACATCTCTAAACTTTCTGTCAAGACTACATTAGTGTTTGTAAGCAGAACTAGGAGTTCTAAACTATGTTTAGTTACAGAGCATAACTGTAACACACTGTTGACACTGTTCTTTTTGTTTTGTTTTTTTTAAAAAGCATTGTTTCCAAACGACATGCCTTCTCTCCAGAAATCTGTTTTTTTATTACGAGGGACGTTCAAAAAGTTTCCGCACTTTTATATTTTGGTTTTAAACGGTGAAGGCCGGAAGAGTAGTAACTGGGGGTGTCTGAGAGTTTAGCGCCTATGCAGGCACTAGATGACTATGTACACAAGTGATGTAATTTGTTTTTGAATTTCTTAATAAGTGCGAAAACGTTCTGAACGTCACTCATTTTTTAAACAGTGAAAAGGTAAATATGCACCCTTCCACTGAGAAAGTGAATGTAGCGTATCTATTAACCCATTTAAATGTATGCGAATGGACCTTAAGGACTGCTTTATTCGGGTAGCAGACATTCAGTCCCACTTTACTGAAGACATGGATGTGGTCTGAGCAGGTTAAGAGAGGTTTTAATGGAAATTATATTAGCTGTATGGGTGCTTGTTAGCAATATTAGTCCTACAGATGCAGTTATAACATTTGGACTCCAAACGTGTCTAAGCTGATCAGCAACGTCTGGGATAAGAGAAAAATACCTCTGATCCGTTTGAAGTATATATTCCTGGTTGGTCTCTTAGATCTGCAGGACCTGATCAGCTAGTGGTGAAAAGAGCTGAAACTAAACATGGTGAAATGGTGTTTATCCACTATGTTGTCCACAGTTTATCCACAAGCTGTCCATCAGTATCAGATCTTTAAAACGCTGCTAAAAACTGTACAATTCTCCTCAGCCTTCTTTTAAACATTTGGAATGCTACTGTACTTTTAATCTTCTTTTACTGATTTTATATGCACTCTTACTTCTTCCTTTATTTTATCCTATTTTGTTATAATTTTTTATTCTATTTCTATGAAGCACGTTGAGTGAGCTTTTGTGTATGATAATGTGTACTTGGTTGTGTAGTCTGAAATAGCCGCTTTGGCCCACTAGCTGCTACGCTCATGAAAACACTGATTTGGATTTTGTTCTTTATGTCACAAAATTACAGGAGTGACAGAAGTCTTGCTTTTTTTTAAATCACTTGCCTGACATGTGGTCAGGTATCATATTTCTATTGCTTTTAATGAAAGATTTTATGCAAAAATCTTGCTAGCAGTGCATGCGAACTAGAAGGACTCAAAAGCCACCTGTTAGCATTAGCATTTAGCTGTGGTCAAGGCTGGAAAGATTGCTGAAAATCTCAACTTAAGTGAAAGTATGGCTAATGCGCTACTGTAACGATTATTCACTTAGAGTCGCGTTACAGTTTGGCTGAACTCGAAAGAAGAAACAAGAAAACAGAAAACTCTCATGCTAGCAACTATGATGTCATTTGAGGAGAGGCTGTCCTAGAGACTGAAGCTATGATGTCATACTCCACCCTACACAATGGTCAATACCCAGGGCGAGGAGAATGACATGCACACATGGATTTTTAAACACCACTAACCAACGTCCTAAATTCCCTCTTTCCAAACGCACAAACACCTATACAAACGTAAATCTATAATTCCGATAAAGTGTGTGTGTGCGAGACCTGTTGGTGCGAGATTGAGAGAGTTATGTAACGGATTATAGACGCTGACTGGATTACTGGGGGGGGGGGCACATTCTCTCTCCCAGTCTCTTTATCTTTCTCATCATTTCCATTTTCAGTTTCTGCTTCAGAGAATGACAGAAGCTTCAATCAGACATTTCAGCACACATTAGTTCTCCAGAGCTAACAGAAAGAAAAAAAAATACAGCTGAAATGATTCCAAACACGTTCCACAATAAGAAAGCAATGAAATCCCAGCCAGTGGAGAAGCAAAGCTACTCAGAAAAAAATAAATAAATAAATAAAAATTACAAATGAAAAACGCAGGCTGCTTGCTTGACTTTTGCTTGACGTGGGAAAAAGTACTGGGATTCTGATCACATAGTGGGTAACGTGGGGACGCGCTGCTATTTGGCTTGTTGCCATGCCAACCGGTTGATGCCAAACACTTACTGGTACAATGGAGTCAGCTCAGTTGTGTTATGGGCTAGAAAAATAACTTCTGTTATTTAACCCCATCACCTTTAAAAAGTGCTGATTTCAAATGACACACTCTGTAGATTTTCAAATTGAAACTAAGGACATATTCTGTACAGGGAATATGGCACTGAAATAAGGCACTTTCTGCCAGATTTGCTGTACAATTACAGTCCGAGTTAAACACATCGGGGAAAGGGATTAAAGACATTAAATTCAGCATGTCAACAGAAACTGAGTGTTAAAATGTTCAGAAGTGTGTTATAAATAATGTGCACTTACTATCACTTAGAAAATCAACAGAACATGTAATCTGACCACGAGTGACCAAACTTTTGCACATGTCTGTAGCTCATCAAAACAAAAGGAGCCATTCTGTTGAAAGTGCAGTTTCCAAACTATCAGTTTATACCACATTTGTCTTTATGAAAAAGAAGAGATATGTTATTACCACTCTAAGGGATAATTGTGTTTTTCTACAGTTCTCAGGGAAAGTGCAGGGAACTTACTGAGGGTTAACTGGCTGTATGCAGTAGATTTCATATCACATACACACACACACATGTAGAAATTCATTATGACTATTTGATTGCTATTTGCCATTTGGTGTAGTGAAATAATAAATGAGGATAGTGCAATGCTGCACTGCAGGAACTGTGATAGTTTTTGAGTTTCTTC
>JBBPCX010000088.1:24132690-24147168 GCA_037974365.1 Hydrocynus forskahlii | reverse complement strand
TCTTATTTACAATCACCAGCACTCCCTATCATGAAATACAATAACTACCTATCTATGACCCTGCGCTTTCTTTTACTATTTTTTTTTTTTACACAATTTCTCCTTTTTGAAAAGATCTGCAGGATCTCTTTTGCAAATGAAGCCTATCTGATATTATTTATTCAGGTAACAGTCTGGTTCAACCAGCCTAGCCAGTTTTTTTCACTGTAGCAAAAACGTTAGAAATTTGTTCCCACGCCAAAACCAAAACATGCCTAGTCTTGGTGCATTTCAACCACTATGGATCTGAGAAAGTGGGGTCATGGTGATATAGGATAAGATTTGGTCATGGTGATATAAGATAAGATTTGGTTATGGATCATATTTTTGTCATAGGTGTTGGCAGAAAATGTCAACAGAATTTTATCAGCGCTACAAGTTGCAAAAATGAAGTGTGTTTAGACAAGTGGAAGGGGGGGTCAAGGCACGTGCTGTATGGCTGTAACGCAACACATAACTTCTACACACCTTCACTGTTAGGCAGCTGGTGGCTAGAGAGTTGCCCTGCGATCAGAAGGTCATGGGCTCAAATCCCAGGACTGCCAGTGGCACCTCTAAAGTATTCTTGAGCAAGGTCCCATCTCCACAGGTGCTATGTTCCTGACTGCCCACTTCTGCTCCACATCTTCCCTCTGAAGGTCGGGGGTTCGAATCTCAGGAGTGCTAGTGGCACCACTGAGGCACCATCCCCACACAGCGCTGCCTGAGATTATCATTTTGTTGACATTTTCTGCTGACCCCTACAATAAAAAACTCCTAAATCAACTTAATATAACAGTTGTAGATATAGTATGCTGTGGGCATTTTATTAATTTGCTATACGTGCCGCACTGTAGAATATTGCATTAACACCAAACCACTTTCACCTCTAGTCCCATACCTTCCCTACAGCCGTATAAATTTCCTTCAGCCCCACACCTTCACCTCCAGCCCCATACCTTTCCTTCAGCCCCAACAGTTGCACCTCCAGCCCCACGTCTTCCCTACATCTTCCCTTTACCCTGGAGGAGACGCACCAACAAGTTGGACGGGGAGGTCAGATGTCCGGCCGGACAGACTACTCACGTATCGGCTGATGAGGCTCCTGATCGTGCTGAAATCCATCCTCTTCCAGCCGGGGCTCCCTTTCCTTCGTCTTCTCCTCTGCTCTTTTCTGGGGGGAGGTGGAACGCTAGCTGGTTCTCCTCTCCACTCTCTGCTGCTCCATGTCTGCCCTGCTCCGCTCTGGTCTGTCTGACGCTCTTCCTCCTGTGGGACTTCACAACCAGAGACACAGCACTACACCTCTAATTCTGCTCTTTCAGAGGTTTTAATTCGCTAGGAAGGAGGAGACGTTCTCATATCTTCTTGCTTCTTCACGCAACACATCAAGCGTCCTTTCAGAAGAATAAATTATAATAATAATAATTATTATTATAATAAAGCCCTGGGCTGAATGAATGCTACTTCTTCTTCCTAAACAAGTGTTGCCTCTGCTCTGTTCTCCTTCCCCTCTCTCCTTTTCTTTCTCTCTCTTTCTCTCTCTCTCCCTCCCTCACGTCCCCTCCCTCCGCGTATCTCTCTCTTTCTCTCTCTCTGTTTTTTCTCTCACCCTCCCAGTACAGCCCCTTACTCTCCTCCCTAGCCAATCAAAATCTTTTTTCTCCTGACGTCACTGGGGCAGCGAGGCGCATGCGCACTCCTCACCACACCCTCCCTCCCACCCAGGCCACTTGGGAGTGATGGGGTAGCACTGGAGTGAGCTCAAGTGGAGTTTGTAATCCAGAAATAATTAGTAAACATAATTAGTACACATCACCGTACTAATGCTGCATGCAGTCAAATCTGCACGGCAAAGTTTCAACATCTAGTTTAAAGAAAAGCCATCCTGTAGATCAGTGCAGCTGAACTTGCTTTATAGTCTCATAGTTTTTACTAGTTTTTCAATATTACATCCCAAATCTGAGGTTTTATTATAGGTGCCTACTCATAAATATGAAATATATATATATCGATACAACATTTTCTGAATGTTTTTTCATGTAATTATATACAGTTGATTAGTAACGGTTTAACAATATTTCAGTTCAATATTCATTATGAATTTATTTATCCATTTTATATATTGTTCATCTACTGCCTATCCATTGTACTATGTTTTCACCACAGTCACTTTATACATTAATTTGAACAGTATTTGCACTGTACTATGCGTGATTCTTATTTGTTATTTATTACTAGGCTACTTCTTTTAAAGTAAAGTGGCCCCTAATGGTCACGTATAAACACAACACAACACAGCACACAGTGTGAACAATGTGAAATTGTTCTCCGCATGTAACCCATTCACCAAGTGAAGCAGTGGGCAGCCAGCAGCACGGCACCCCGGGAGCAGTGTGTAAGGATAGTACCTTCTGATCACAGGGGCAACTCCCTAACCAACTGGACCACTTACTCTTCTTTTATTTCACTATTATTTTTGTTTTCTTGCACGATCTAGGAACTTGCCAGATAATCATTTCACTGTATGTACAAGTTTATGTTCAAGTTTATTTATGTAACACATTATCATACACAAAAGGTCACTCATTGTGCTTTAAAAGAGGAGCATAATGACTGAACACAGTTTCACCATGTTTAGTTTCGACTCGAGCAGTGTGTGGGGACGGTACTTTGCCCAAGTGTACCTCAGTGGTGCCACTGGCACTCCTGAGATTCAGACCCACAACCTTCTGATCACAAGGACAACTCGCTAATCACCAGGCCACCAGCTGCCCCAATGCTTTGAAATAAATTTTATACTGAACTGGGAGCCAGTGAATTGGAGTAATGTGGTCACTTCTTTTAGTTTAGGTTAGAACTCTGCCAGCAGCATTTTGAATAAGCTGGAGCTGCCTTATGGACTTTTGAGAAATCCAAGTGAGGAGAGCATGCAATAGTCAACGCTGCAGGAAATGAAGGTGTGGGTAAGTTTCGCTAAGTCTTGTTTGGATATGTTGTCCTGGATAAATATGCGTGTGACAAATACAACTCTTGAATCTTCCCTCTGTAGGCTGCAGGTCATTGTAAGTGTGGGGAAAAAAAGGTAGGAACCCTTGGTGTGTTCTGGTTTTAAAGTGGGTCGTATTTTCACTCCACTTTATCCAATAGACAAAGACTGACAGTCACACACAAACCTTTAAGAATGCATACTTAAGCTGCTATTTATACTTGTTCGTATGGTTTTACTGTTTTTATTTCTATGTATTGCCCAGTCACTTTAATTTTTATTGCATTAACACAAATGTGACAAATACAGCTCTCGAGTCTTCCCTCATGTCTTTGTAAGCGTGGGAACGAAAAGATAGGAACCCTTGATGTGTTCTGGTTTCACAGTGGGCCGTATTTTCACTCCGCAGTGTGTTTTTTTCCCGCTCCGTTTCTAACCGCGGCCCCTTTTCGGCGGGGTTTGTCAAAATGGCGAGCCGACAGAGGAGAAACGAGGCCGGACAGGACTGAAGAGGACCCCTACAACTTAAAGGACCTGATTTTGACCAGAGCAGAAGGGAACCGATGGCAGCTTTGGATCAGAAATCCCCCAATGTGCTCCTGCAGAGCCTGTGCTGCAGGATCACGGGCAAGAGTGAAGGTAACGACAGGCTAGGCTAACGCCAACCAGCCGTTATTGATCAAAATACAACTGTCCACAATCCTTTAAAATGGAGACTAGACTCACCTAAAGATCCCTTTATCTGTTTAGAGTGCTCATAATAAAAAACGTAAGGTTGTCGTGCTGTACACCTGTCAAAAAAGCCTCAAATAATGTCAACAGCACTGACAGGAGCATCTCTGTTGCTACTATCTACAGTAGGACCCCGTTCACCTTATGCAACCAGTGCCTGCACTGGAGGATCTATACGATGTTTTAAACCTGTTTTTTTAACATGCTTGACCGTTATTAATCACCGTCGTTAGCTAGCCTGGTCTCGATCTCTTATCTAAGCCAAATCAGAGAGCAGAGATGCTTCGTAGATTAGATTAAAATAGATGCCTATGCAGAGAGGTGAGACATGAATGTCATTCAGAGATGTGCTTCTGATAGGGTGGTGAAGCCTGAATTATTCAGGTTGCCTGGCAAATGCAGCAGTGCCAACTGTTCCTAGCAATTGGGTGGCTTAAACACTGTATGGACAAAAGTATCGGAACAGACCTGTTTATCAGGGTTTCACGTCTGGTGAAAGACTTAATCTTAATGCTTCAGCATCCCAAGACATTATGGAAAACACAATGCTTCCAACTGTGTGGACAGAGTTTGGGGAAGACCCTTTTCTGTTCCAGCATGACTGTGTCCCAGTGCATAAAGAAAGCACCATAAAGACATGGTTGGTTGAGTTCGGTGTGGAAGAACTTGACTGGCCCACACAGAGCCCTGACCTTAACCCCATCTAACAGCTTTGGGATGGACTGGGACAGAGATTGTGAGCCAGGCCTTCTTGTCCAAAAACAGAATGAATGGGCACGAAATTCCCACATAAACTCTCCAAAATCTTGTGGAAAGCCTTCTAGTAAGAGTAGAGGCTGTTATAGCTGCAAAGGGGGGATCAACTCCATATTAAACTCTGTGTATTTGAATGCAATGTCATTTAAGTCCCTGTTGGCGAAATGGTTACGTCTTCCAATACTTTTGTCCATATAATGTATCTGGATGCCACTTCTAATCAGTGAGTTCACCTGCTTTAAGGTCGTTATTGATCCCAAGTTGTACATGTATGCTCGCATGGTCTCCATACAAGAGGACTGCTAATCGAATCGGAACCACTGGTGCTTACACACATGAGCCTAGAGTCACAGTGTCTAATGCCAAGCATCAGCTAGATGGGTATAAAGCCCCCCCAGCATTGGAACATGGTTCTTTGGTTGGATGGAACACCACTGAATACCTTTGATAGGTTTTGGTGATCAGGAACTAATCTTCCATCATCGGTACGTGACACTCTTATGGCCTAGTGCAATCAAATCTTCACTGCAATGTTCCGTCATCTTGCATAAAGCCAGTAACAGCAGGCTAGAGGCTGTTACTGCAGCAAAGATGGGACAGACTATTACTATCCCTGATTTCAGAGGCAGCAGTGATGAGCAGATGTCTCCAAACCACATTAATGTTGATTGGATTCGAAGTTAGTTCAGTAAGCTAAGTTGTCAGTTTCCATATAGGAGAGTATGTTTTGGCATATAGGCTATTGTATGTCAGAGCTAGATTGACTCATAAAGAGACTTCTGTTCTGAATGCTCTTCTGGCCCTCAGTAATATGACCTTGCTCATCTGAAAATGAGGTAAAAACGATTAGATAAATGCATGTTGGATAAATATAGTCTCTTTATGTGGACCTTAATCTAATATTCTGAGTTGCAGTATCGATTGCATTAACGTCTCCTTATTGGACGTGGCGTCTAGCTTTCTTATTCTTTGGGTAATTTTCCATAGGGTGTGCAGGATGCCTTTGGAAAACGGCTTTGTGCATGGACACTGAAAGCAAAATCTGAGGTCCATTTAGGACGTGTGACACAGGCACCACTGAATTCACTGGCCTCCTTTTTTCCAGCTGATGTGGCGCACCAGTTTCAGTATGCTGTGAGGGTCATCGGGAGTAATTACGCCCCCACCATCGAGCGGGACGAGTTCCTGGTCTCTGAAAAGATCAAAAAAGAATGTAAGTGCCATGACGGTTGTTATACATAATTTGCTTTTTTTGGCGAGACCCAGAAAGCATAGTTAATACTAGGATGCCACAGAACACTCTAGGCATCATGTTTCTCTTTTGACATTTGTAGCCTAGTAGGCGTTTCAGCCTGAAATGTCAAAGCTGATGGTACCCAGATTGTAGAGCCGCTGAAGAGGGAATTGGCTGTGACTAATCATGTATTAAATGTTTAATGCCACTGGAAATCGTTCAGAAATGAACTTGTGACTGAGGTCTGTTGTTTTCCCCTCTTTTTAGTGTTAAAGCAGAGAAGAGAGGCAGATGCAGCTGTTTTCTCAGAGCTCCACCGAAAACTCCAGACCCAGGTATCAGATTCAGAAGAGCGTGGGACCTGTTTAGATGCACGATAATTGTATAACATTTGAAGCATTTTTTTTTTTTTTGCATGTACCTAGTTGTGGAGGATGATATGATGGCATGATGGATATTTTTTATGTTATGTCATGATACACAAACTTTTAGTTACTTATGCCTTTTGTCTGTTCTGATTTATTAAACCCAACAAAAGGAAAAATTGTGATGCTTATTGTGTATATTTTTTTACATTTCCAGTATCATGAGACTGTCACCTTATTGCCCACCTCTAAAACTAGTTTAAATTGTCAGTAGCATAGTCAGAATCAGTGTTTTCATTCATGGTAGCAGTATTATTAATTAATAAGTAGCTTACATTAGATTTTGTGTGTGCTACAATAGTTTTTGATCCACAATGTCCCTGTATTTGAATCTGCTCAATCTATTTGGAATTCCCACAATCAGGGGGTGCTGAAACACAGGTGGTCCATCTTATATCTGCTACTCAGCCTTTGTGAGGACCCTAGGAAGCCAGCCGGCCGGGTAGGTATTCTAATTTAATTATCCTTAATGTTTTTAGCATATTTACACAGGGCTGCATTTTCATAATGAATTGTGCCAATTTGTGACATTAAAATGTATAGCGAGTAAGACGGCGCATAGTTAATAATATACTGGTTTTGTAAATACTGTAAGTACTCTCAAACCCTCTGTGAATCTCTGCTTTCATTTTTGGTCATGTCTCTATTATATGCTTATTAACAGTCTTATTGTCATTGGGGGATATTTAGTCATGTTTCTTTAGGCAGACTTGGTACAAGCTGGATTCTTTATCTTGATGTTTTTCAAAAAATGGTTTTGAATCAGAACAGCATTGAACAAACAATACTGATCACACATATCCAGTAAACAATGTGGATCACTTGGATCTAATAAACAGTTTTGTTCACTCAGATCCATTTAGTAAATTACAGGCCAATCACCAACAGCATTTAATAGTGACTCATGCCTTGCCTTGGCTACCTAGTAGAACTGCCACAATCAGTCAATTCTAATCAGTTTCTCAATTTGAAAAGTAACTGGTAAATGGATTAATTTTGATGAATGAGCATCGTGATTAGCTCCACATTTGAGTGATAACCATGGAGTCCATGGATCATTTTAAAGGCATGCTCAGCAGTCTGAACATTCACCATAAGGAGGGACATTTAGCAGTCAAGTTGCTGTTGACTTACAGCACTAGAAAGAGTGTTCAGATCAGATGTGGAGATGAGTCCGATGGCATTTCTGCTTATCTTTACAGTAGTAATGATATGAAAGTCAGTTTAAATCATAAATCTTTTAAAATCTTGATTATATGATCATTCTTTAACAGTGGCCTTTAAAGCCTCTGAAAAGTGTCTAAAGTGTTCAAGAGTTCTGTTCGGGTCTAAACAGAACAGTTATTCGATAAATCAGTAAAACAAGCAGATTATTCACTTGCCTGTGTAATTGATGGTCACAGTCATAGTCATAATACCTTCATGAAAAATTTGATGGCTAACTGCAGGGTATGCACTCTCATACAGCATAGCACAGAGAGGCTATAAACTCTTTTTCCTTTCCACAGGTGGGTAGCTATGGAGCTCTCTTTGCACAGGCTTTACCCCGTGATGCCCACTCCACACCCTTCTACTACGCCCGACCTCAGAGCCTGTCCCTCAGCTACCCCGAGCGCTCGGTGCTGGCCGCCCATAATGCCTCCAGCATGGGCACTAGTGGAATTAGCAGCTTGGGGGTGTACACCGTCAATGGACCCGTCCCAAGCCCTCAGTCCCTGCTTACTGGGTGAGCCATCGTTTACCAGTGGAGCTGTTCTAGGAAATAGAAGAGCAGATGTCTAGTTTCTTTACATGAGTGAAGTGTACAGTAATTTACTATATTTGAATAAATATAGGCAAATGAGCTTTTTTAAAACATTATTCTTTATTTGTCATGCTGCTTCTTTAAATACTAAATACTGCTCTTCTAAGAATGAATAAAAGCTAGTAGTAAGAGTGAGAAACATTAATAATATGAAAATGTACCGGTGGGTGGAGGAGATTTGATGCTTTTTAGGACTGTCATATTCGTGAAATATTTGCAGATGATTTAGTGGTATATAAACACTTGCGATGTTCGAATTAAATGCATTTTTGTTAATTGTATGCTGCTGTGAACGGAAAGGCCTAAACTGGCTGAATTGGCTGATCAGTTTTCGTGCATCCTGGCTGTCAATACTTAGTAGCTTCCAGCTGATGGACAGACAGCTCCGGCTCAGATAAACAAACTTTACTTGCAGTGCTTGTATTTAGCAAAGCCAGAATTCATGGCCCATGTGTGATATTCACATGCATTTGCTTCATTCCAGCTGATGAAAACACTAACCAGTTCACATACTGCTTGTTGTGATTGGATGATTATGTAATCATCCATTTTGTCAAAACTCTCACTTGCTCATTTTGTCAAAACTCTACTGCAAGCAGATGTTTGTAAATGGTCAATGTTTACCTATTGCTTATCTGTTTTCATGCTATTGATGGTGTTTTTGCTTAATGCATTTTGTCTGATGATTCTGACTTTTGCACGGCGCTTACGTCCTAATTTAAGTCATTTAAGGTTAAAACTGACCCTTTACATATTTTATTTCCTACACTGTTCCACCATATGGAGCGTAATGTTTTTTTTGGACTGTAATCTCTTCTTCTTACAGAGCATGTTTCCTCTCCCCTCAACTTGTTTGTGCTGTGTCTGACTTATTTGTAGCCTCATGTTTAATTGTGCCACGAGCACTGAATTATTAACACCTCCACCATCAACCGCCAGCAGTCTGGCTATTTAAAGCACAGCTATATGTTCTCCCTGCCTGGGTGTAATTGATGGCTGAATTCTTTAAATGGTAAATCTGTCAGGCCTTTAGCATTACCATGGCTTTACAATTTCAGTGTCGTTCTTCGCTGTCATTCTTCAGTGTTTAGAATAGTCCATTAAAAGGTAATTAGCGTGCTCTCCTGGGCTTTGGTAATGGAATCATAATGGTGTTGCCTTAGAGGAGAGTGGGGGGTGGAATGTGTTTGTTCTCAGTAAAACGGGGAGAATTGTCTTTTTATGTTTCAGAAATCCTTACGAAAGTAGGGTTTCTTTAAAAGCGCTAACTTTAATTATCTCAGTAACTCAGGAGCAGTGACTTAAGATCTCTGTGCTTTTGTTGTTGTGCTTACGTAAGGCCATGAAGATGTATTGCTAGACACTGTTTAATAGGGAGCATAAAGTTACACGGAGTTGGTCCTACGTTTGAAGCTATAACAGCTTCTGCTCTTATTTGAAGGCTTTCCGCAAGATTTTGGAGAGTTTATGCGGCCATTCATTCTGTGGAGCATTTATGAGGTCAAGCGCTGATGTTGGATGAGAAGGTCTCCATTCCAGTTCATCCCAAAGGTGTTGGATGGGGTTGAGGTCAGGACTTTGTGTAGGCCAGTTAAGTTCTTCCACACTGAACTCCCACCATGTCTTTATGGAGCTCGCTTTGTGCACTGGGACACAGTCATGCTGGAATAGGAAAGGTTCTTCCCCGAACTGCGTCCACACAGTTGGAAGCATGGTGTTGTTCAAAATGTCTTTGTCTGCTGAAGCATTAAGATTACCCTTCACTGGAAGTAAGGGATCTAGCTCAAACCCTGAAAAACAGATGTGTTCTAATACCTTTGTCAGTAAAGTGTATCTCACTGTATATAATCTGAATTGTTTGTGTGTGTGTGTTTGTTTTAGCCCTGGTGCACAGCCTGTAGCTGACCCTACGAGAGGTTCTCGTCTGGCCTGGGCCCTTCCGGTCACTGGCTCTCCATCTGGGGGAGCACCACCTACCTCACGGCCCCCTGCAGGCCCCACCTCCGGCCCACCACCAAGACTGTCCCACAGACAGAGACGGGACGGCGACGGCAGCAGTGAGTTCCTTCCATATTAAGATGGAGAGCTGCTACTAATGATTATGTCTGGATTATTATTATTATTATTTTTTTTTTTTATTTCCGCTGTTGCTAATTAGTATAAAATATGTATGTTATGCTTTATTTCCTCATAACAGTGGATAAACAGTGGAGAATACATTTTATCTGTCCTTTGTGGTGCATCTCCCAGGGTGCGACATAATACATCAGGGAACATTCTCAGCTTTTTTTTTTTTTTTTTTTTTCAGTACAGCTTCCTCAGCAACTCTGAAGGGTTTGTAAAATTAGGGAAAATATAATACATTGTGGTTTTTCCACTAGAATCCTGAGATGAGCACTGCAGAAAATACCTTGTTTTGTGTAATATGTAAAACATGTGCATGTGGCTTTGGAACCCACTGCTCAAGTCTGTCAGTCTGAAGGGTCTTCAGTAGGGGAGCATTAAAGAAATGTTATTTAAAAAAAATCACTATTGTTCTAAAAGGTAAGGAGTGAAAGAGTTATTTATTCACTCATCCAACACTAAATTACTATATAAGAATGAATCATTGATTGTGTGAATGCCAAAACAGTAAGCACAGTAAGCAGTGTTTTCCTTTCCCTCTTAATTACATTTCTGAGATATTTTGTTCGGATAATTATTGCACCTAATTTTTTTCCATTTCCAGTAAGTACGACTTTGAGCTTGAATGAGCTTTTGGGGGTTTAGGTTGTATCAAGGTATTAGAAATGGTTGCCCAAAAAATGGTTAGGCTCTGCCTCCAACCCAGAAACCTACCTTAAAATGTAGATAAGAGTATTACAATTAGTGGAACTCCTCTACTGCTGTAAGCACCTTAGACTTACCAGGAGAAAAGAGAAGAGAGCTACATAGAAGCCTTTCTATTGTTATACCTTGTGAAATGGTAATCACATGATCACTGGATGTTTGCATGTGACATGGCTAAAAGCGTCTTTTAGTCTTTTAGGCATGTGAGACTGTCTGTGTGTGTGTGTGTGTGTGTGTGTGTGTGTGTGTGTGTGTGTGTGTGTGTGTGTGTGTGTATGTGTGCGTGTTTCAAAAAGAAAAACAGTGACTGACGTTTTTATTAATTTGTACTGAACATGCTTTATTATTGGAATAGAGCTTGAGTAAGACATGAGTAGTGACGCCTTATGGCTCCTAAGCTGGTTTCATGCAGTACTGGTTGAAATTGGAGAATAAGTCACATTGCGTTCTCTTTAATTTTTGCAACAAATACAGTAGAACAAACAAAACCAAGATGAATTATTCCTAAATGGAGCTGATTATCACTCTAGCAATGTGGAAAGGTTGTGTTTAAAGAGGGAATTAGGCTTCTTTATTGAAGTACACGCTACATTGCAGTAGTTAAGCAAAACACCAGATTTATTTTTTATTATAACCTCAGATGTAGTCGATCAGCTAAGATGTTTAGAGAAACTTTGCTTCTTTAGTTTTTAGTGCAGCTGGGAAGCTTACCTTGCTAACAAACACTCAAGCTCAATAGTGGCCTGTATCGTTACGTATCCAAGACTCCTCTCAGCCCTCTCAAACCACAAAGATGGTCACAGCACTGTAAAAGTGGTATTTGTTACAGGTGTCATCGTTGCAGCTTTCTGTAATGTCAGTATTTGCAAATGTCAATATAATGATGAGCATGAACAGCCTGTGTTGTGCAGCCTTAATTGCATGAGAGTTGATGCACCGCATGAACACGGCTGCACTGGTAGAATAACCATTCATCATTCTGTCTCTGTAAACACCTTTTCAGAGCTGCAGTACATTTAAATGCTCGACTGTGCTCGGATACGGATTTAATTTGAATCTGTGTAAGGAGGAACAGTGGGTTCTTTGGCTGCATTCAGTACCTCATCATGTCTTTCGGATAGACATAGTTGAAAATGTAAAAATCCACTCAGCCACAGGGCACCAATCTCCCCTGACTCCCAACAGGACAGATATATGAGCATGACCTTTGCGTCTTTATAACTTATGTCTCTCTCTTTTCTCTCTCTCTCTCTCACTCTCATTCTTTTGCTCTCAGCTGAAATCAGTGAGGCCGCTCTAGTGCGAGACATCCTATACGTCTTCCAGGGGATCGACGGTAAATTCATTAAGATGTGCACTCCAGAGAACTGCTACAAAATCGACTTGAAGGTGAATTCATTATTACTGGTCACCACTCACCCCTCCCAGCCTTTCTTTTTGCATAAGGTTGTTATGTTAGCTATACCATGTATGCTTCATGCCCAAATGTTTGTAGACCCAGGCTCAGTGTTTGTTGTTTCTTCTGAAAGGATGTTAATAGGGAGTTTGTGTCTTTTTGCTGGAAGAACCCCTCTGTGTTTTTAAAAACGTGTACTTTAAAACGAATCCTCATTTGTTGTGAGGATTTCATTGCGTTCGGCATCAAGACTATTAATGAGGCCAGGTCTGATGTTGGAGGATTAGTTCTGGATCGCAAAAGTCAGTCCAGCTCATCCCAGTCGTAGTGTTTTAACACTCTAGCACAGCGGTCCCCAACCGTTTTTGTGCCATGGACCAGTTTAGTGTAAAACAATATTTTCCCGGACCGGTACAGATACAACTAAAAACAAAGTGCGGAAAAAATACGAAGAAGCTCCCCAAAGAATTTGTTTTTTAACTAATTTTTGCTAGCTTGTGGGCTAAATTTGTGATGATTTTTAAAAAAATAAAAGATCTTTCAGACTCCGATAGTCAATGCAATATTTTTATTCTGTATTCCCGCGCGGCCCGGTACCAGATGACTCACGGACCGATACCGGACCGCTGCCATTCCACTGGCAGTTATTTTCTATGAAGATTATGAACTGATGATCCAGAACATTAAAGCCACCTGCCTAATATTGTGTAGATCCTCCAAGTCCTCTGAAAGTGTGCGTTGATATCTGGCACGGAGACACAGTTGTTGTTTTTTTGAGCATCACTGAAAGAAAGGAAACCCCCACCACCATTCAGATCTTATGAATGTGTTTTACAAATTTCATGTGTATGAAGTAGTGTTGAATGTTTGCTGTTTCAAATTGCATGTATAATTACTTAATGTATTGTGAAAATAATCCCTAGATCACTCAGTTACTCATATAATCGAAAGTAACAGCCCTAGTTAATGGGCCCACCCTAGTGAGCCTATAGCTTTTGTCATGCGAAGCAGTGCGTAGACTGTCTTGACAGGAAGATGTATAATGTGCCTAATTAGATCCAGAAACCAGTGAACCCTTACCTCAGCAGTGACTTCAGTTGGAATATGAAGAAACAGGAGCAAAACACACACACACACCTGTCTCTCCAATAATGCTGGTTAAAAATAGGCTGTTCTATAAGTGCACTGTCTGCTCTCTAGAGACCTCAGGGCTACAGCAGAAACCGATTTAGTTCACTCTCTGTTTCTAAATCGATCCTTTCAGCATTGATTTTCTTTAGACCCTGACTCCAAACTCTATCTTTCGTCAGTTGTATCCTCCCTTAAGTGTTATTTGGTAAAAATGAAACGCATGAGGTTGAAGTGAAGTAATATGTTTTGCCTGAAATTAACGATTTAATTCAATTACTGGCTGCAGTGCTGATTTTGCAAAGAGCAGGCATTGCTAAAATAGTAAAAATGTTACAAAAATAATTATAGTCAGTTTAGTCGGGTCATAAACCTTTGCCAGTCACCTTGCGAATGAAGCTAAAGGGCAGAAAAGCCTGAGAAATCATACATGTACGAGCACTTTCATTTATCAGATATCAAGATGATGTTCATTGAAAAAATGTGAGGCTGCGATGGAGGCACAAGAAGTTTGAAGAATCCTTGAATCATCTCAAACTAGAAAGAGACCTGAATGGCCAGAAACGCTGGTTAAAACGAAAGCATATCTAAAACCACTTCGGGTATTATTGCTTGGGGCCACTAAAACTGCTTTATATAATAATATTTGGAGCCTAAGTAGCGCAACCATCTCAGTGTTGGAACTATCACTGAGAGGTTGCATGTTTTCTCCAGTGATGCCACAACCCTTGGTGGCTGGGAGTCCAAGGGAACCTAACTGACCTCGTCACTGGGTGGGTTGGGTGGACCTCCCTCTCCACCGCTACTCAACATGGTGCTGGCCAGCACAGGTGTTTATTTGCTTATATAATAGAATTGGGAGGTAATGTTCTCCTCCAAGTATGCTGAGCCATCAATTGACACTGTTAGCAACAGTTTGAAAGGATGTGTTGGCTGGTTGTGTCCTGAGGCCATGCAGGGTATCAAGTGGATGGAACTGACAATGAAGAGAAATTTTTATACACTACCGGTCAAAAGTTTTAGAACACCCCAATTTTTCTGTTTTTTTTTTTTTTTCTGTTTTTTTGTATTGAAATTCAGGCGGTTCAACGTCTCATTGTTCATTCTGCAGAAAGTTCTTCCCAACTATGTTGCAGAAGTTCCCATAAGTGTGCGGCACTTATAGGT
>JBBPCX010000088.1:24104981-24118155 GCA_037974365.1 Hydrocynus forskahlii | reverse complement strand
CGGGTTGGTACACAGTTAGTGATCCTGTTCCACTACGGTTCTACTCCACATTATGGCAAGAACCACTTAACTAAGTATAACAATAAAAACAAAGAAAAAACATTGAATGAGAAGGTGTATCCAAAGTTTTGACTGGTAGTGTACATAGAAGAGAAAGAACTAAGCTTGTACTATCGGACAGCATAACAACATGACTAACATTGAAATTTACTATGTTAAACGGATTTAAATTACATTATTCTGAACACATAAAAAAAAAAAAAATGACCTATCAGTATTTTGTGATACACATAATATTAAGTTTACTAATTGTTTGACCTGTCTGATGTTAATGTGGTGTGTCGTCATTTTCTGATGACGTGTGTGTGTGTGTGTTTTGCTGCAGTCTCTGTTGAACCAGCTGCGGGCCGTGTTTGACCAGATCATTGAGTTCCAGAACGCTCAGGACACCCTGTACCGCTCAGCGCTGGAGGAGCTGCAGCTCCGTGTGCAGTATGAGGACAGCAAGAGGCAGAGAGAGCAAGAGGTACCGAAATGCAGGAAGGGAGGAAGTGTACTTCAGTCAGCAAAACATTTTAAAGTCGACAAAAAGAGGCGCATCCAGAGAATCTCATTTTTCCATGGTGGACCATGCGACTACGCGGGTGTTATTCTGTGTAGAGATCATGTGACCACCAGATAGCCAGCGCTGGAAAATATGGCTTTGTGTACACTTAAACACGTCTCCAATCACTGGCCACTTTATTTGTTCAAATTTCACTCTGAAAGATTGTTGTTTCCATGTAAAAGGCAGTGCGTTGTTTTAAAGCGACCCCAACCAGCCATAACATTAGAACCACTGACAGGAGAAGTGAATACATTCATTATCTTGTTACAGTGGCATATGTCAAGGGGCAGGCTCTATTAGGAGGAAAGTAAACAGTCGGTTCTTGAATGTGATGTTTTGGAAGCAGGACAACAGGGCAGGCACAAGGATCTGAGAGACTTTATGACAGGATCAGAGCATCTCCAATACGGTAGGATGTATGAGGTGTTCCAGTATGCAGTGATTAGTGCCTACCAACAGTTCAGACCAAGTACACCCCTTCACAGCAACAGTATTTTTGCAGCGCGCTATAACAGTACAATGGCAGTGGCCTCTTTGAGCAGGATAATGCACCCTGCCCCAATGCAAAAATTGTTCAGGGATGGTTTGAACAACATTTGGGTGTTGACTTGGCCGATTTTTCCTGCTTCCAACACTGTACCCATTGTCTAATGTACCTTGGCCTTGACATGTGCCATTGTAACGAAATGCTTAATGTTGTATGAGTTTTAATCTGTGAGGGGTTTTAACGTTATGACTGTTTGGTGAATCGTATATACAGTCAATGGTCCTCCACGTTTGTAGCCTTTCCCTCTTGCTCATACAGCTTATGGATTCGTGGGTTGTGCACCTTATTTTTAGGTTTCCCGCAATCACAGTGCAGCATTGTCTACTGAATGACTAATGTTACCGTCATCAGCATTGTGTTTTGCTTGTAAAATGATGCTTTAGACTCCAAGGGCTTTGATGATAGTTTTTATTACAGTAGCTAGAACTAGCTTTTATCAAGGGAGCCAGTTGAACTTTAAAAGTTGTATTTATAGGAAATAACTATAGAGTCGTAGGAACATACAGCATGCAAGCAGCCGGGCCTTAGCCTGGAGCTATGTGTGATTCAATACAGATGATTCAGGCAAGCATTTAAAGCATTGTTGGTATTAATGAGTTTTGAATATAAATAGCCGTTTTGTCGTTTCCTTACGTTGGCTTACTGGTGGTCACAAGATATAACCTCTAATTATTAAACAAGGAATCACATTATCCACTCTATAGAAATAGATTTTGAATACTGCGGCTGGTGGTCCATTCATACCACAGTAATTAGATGAGTCTAGGTTGAGAGTTTCCATAAAATGACATTTTGTTTGTTGACATAAGAGCAATAAGTCTTCTACTATGGTGCTCAATTAGAGAATGCACAGCAAACAATCTGAGACCACTACTCAGTACAGAATCTCTCTAGATCCTCCCATGTTCTAGGCCCTTTTTTTTTAGATTCTACTCGTCAGCTCCACCACACAGAAGGTTTAGGCCAGGGGTTTATGTCAAATCCTCAGGTAATTGAACCATTTTTGTGTGGATTTTGACATAAGTCGCCGTTTTAGGTTCTTGACAGAGGCAGACAGATTTTCATTGAATATAATCCATGCGTCCTAACAAGGATTTTATTTCCTAATATTTACAGTGTGAGACGGAGCTAATTAACCACTGAAAAGTTTTTATGACATTTTCACACCCATCTTTTAATGAGCGCCAACAATCATGAAGATGACCTCATATGTAAATGAAACTTTTCATCCCTTGACTGTTAAATTGCAGAAATGATGGTCTACGTGGGACTATAAAGCGTATTTATGGAGGAGTAATTAAAACTTCTGGTCAATATAACATCAATGGGTTTTCCAAAACAGTCTCACGTACACACACACACACACACACACACACACACACAGCAAGGCCATTGCTATAGCTCTTTGTACACCTTTCTCCCCTGAGACGGCAGAGTGCCGCCTGAGATTGACAGTTTAATTTGGCCCTGCCCGGAAAGCTCTCGGATAAAAGAACGCCCCTTTTACAAGCTTGGGTGTCCGTTTTCTGTAGCTATCGATTTTTAGCACTTCAGCAAAGAGCGCTATAAAAACAAACACAAGCGCAGAGCCTGCCAGGGGGGGTTTTATTGCAAGTGTGAGTGTGTGATTAGGAGAGCATAACGATAAAAGATTTTCAGGTGAGTCCGTTTGCAAGGTCATAAGGGTAATGAGAAGTTCCGAGCTAAAAGGCCAAAGTGAAGGCTGATTTATGACCTGCCAGGCAGCAGTGGACAGGGGTACAGAGCATGAAGTGGGCAAAGGGACATTGCAGAGCTTTTAAAAACGCTGCGTAAGGTTGTAGTTACAAGTACATTATGAGCGTCTCACTTTCTACTGATAGTACAACAGTACATCATAACGCTGTAGTTCATTACAGAGGTCATTCTTGTGTCCAGATTCTTACCTTCAATCTAAGAGTCTTGTTAGTGAAATGATACCTTTTATAATGTACTTTACATGTAAATTAGGACAGAGAATGAGTTTGAAGTACACCATTGTCTGATCATGATCCCTAGCCCTCGCTGTTGGACATTACTGTTGTTTGGTGGATGGGTGTGGTGGCAGGCAAGTGAAGAGATGCTTTCTAAAAAATAAATAAAAAAGAGCCGATGTCTGGCGCCACCAGCACTTTATATTTTGCAAATTACTGAGACATTGATTTTAGTACCAAAAGACCTGTTTTAGCACGCCCAGTAATGCAGTAACCACTAATGCTGAATTTATTCTTGGTATTGTTTGGTAGTTCTTGCATGTTTATGGCTTGAATGCAAAAGTTTTCATCCCCCTTAGACCTTGGTTGAATAATAAAAATTTGTCTTCAAAAGTGTTAATTTAAAGCATTTCCCCTCTGAAAGCCTTTTATGAAAAGGCATCAGAGTATATATTAGTCTAAGTCCATATTTATCCTTAAGGGCAATCTCAGAAGTTTGCATCCCCATTAATAAACCCTGATAAATTAGGTGAAATCTTTAAAAAAAAAAAACATTGTCAGCCCTTAATGCATCGTGCTTTGCTCCAGGTGTGTACGATGATGCCTGCATGTGTGCAAGTTGTCAGTAGGCAGATCTCCAGGAGAAGCCTCTAATAGTTTGCTGAGAGGACTGACAACAATGGGAACAGCTGTCAGAAGACCTCAGCATAAAACTGGTACATTTTCATAAAGTTGGAGAGTGATATAAAAAACTAAAAGCGTTTAGGGCTACCAGTACCCACTGTGAAGACCATCATCCAGAAATGGGGGTGCATGTCTACATCAGGCACTGGAGCTTTGCATGAAGTAGAAAGAAGAATGAATGCAGAACAATATAAATAGATTTTAAAGCAAAGCTTCCTACCATCAGTCAAACAGCTAAAAATAAATCCTACAAGAAGACAGTGATTCGAAGCACAAAGCAAAGTCCACTGAGGATTTTAAACAACATGGTGGAAGTTTTACCCTGACCTTCCTAGTCTCCAGATTTAAACATAATGGAGAATTTGTGGATAGATTTGAAGAAGGCTGTACATGTTAGACAGTCAAGAAATCTCATACACTTGGAATAAAGATGCAAGGAAGAATGGGCTAAAGGTACACCTGAGAGGATCCAAAAGCTATTCCAAGGTTACTCAGAGAGGTTGGAGGAGGTTCTAAAGGCAAAGGGAGGACATACGAAGTATGACATACAAAGAACAGGGGATGCAAACTTTTGGACTGATGTTATTTTCATTATTTCAGTCACTTTTTATGTACTCTGACAGTTTGTCTAACTTTGGATGTTGAAGGAGCATTTGTAAAATCTAGCTGCATTAAATATTGCTTTGGCGAAGATACATATTTTTTGTTTTACTTTTTTGCCATTTCAAAGTGGGGGGGCTGATACTGTACCTCATTAAATCTTTATGCTAGTAATTATGGTAGGCTTTCTCTTCTTTGTTTCTATACTTTCTAAACTTTGTTTCCAACTTGACATTCATTGTAGTTAGAACCTGTCTGCAATTAATAAGAGACTAATCGGGTCAAACTTATCAATGTTGCTCTCAATAAGAAACATGTGCTTTCGGTAATTGAAAGCATAGGTTTCTTTGACTAAGTTAACTGTTATGCCTTTATTGGTTCCTCTCTGTTATGAATTCCATTAAAGCCTGGTTAAGATCCAAAAACATCATGCAAAACACTAACAGGTTTCCTTTAAAGAGTCCTCAATGAGTGGGGGTTAATAGAGCTTCAGTTCTAAGTAAAAACAAACAATATCCTGTTTTCTTTTTTTTATAATAGCCATCATACCAAACTGTCCAGTGTTTAATGCAGTCTTATGAAAATGTGTAAAGCTGTCATTGTTGTTAAACTGATGTCTTTGTCTGTCTCTCCTTTTTCTCTCCTTTTTCTGTTTCTGTGTGTTTGCACACATGTATCTTATAGGGTGAGTGGGGTGTGACAGCTGAACAAGAAGCGGCGGAAAACAAACGAGTGCAGGAGTTTAAAGACACCATACCAAAAATGTGCTCTCAGCTCAGACTACTCACACACTTCTACCAGGTAACACACACAAATACACACCTTACAATGCCTCACCAACTGTGGAACACACATTGTTCCACATGTTTCTTTTCTAACACACAACTTGTGCTGCTCAAATAACCACAAATAAACCATCTGAAAATATCCTATATGAATATTAAATGAAAACATAGGCGGTTTAATGTTAGTCACATGCAGCTAGCATAAGAGGTGACGATGTTTCAGGTGCATGTTATTAAATATCATCAACTGCAAAGCTACAGAACAATAACACAGAACACTAACACTTGTGCTTTTTTTAATGGTTTTAATGATTAATGGCACTATACACCCTTTTCAGTATCGGTACTGAAACCTCAGCTTTCACAGAGAACGGATGTTAATCTAATATTTCTTATTTTAAATCTGCTGTACTTCGAAATTAGTTGAATTTATTGCATTTAGTTTCTTTAAAATGCTTATCATTTTATATTATTTATATAATAATATATAATTTTTCTGCCACCCTTTTTTTTTTTTCCCTCACTGGAAACTCCCAGGGTGTCCGCGGGGTTTTAAAAAAAGTATTAAACGGTGATGAATCAAAATTGCCAAATTTAAGGCTATTAAAAGTGTTACATTTGGTTTTAAAGGTATTAATTAAAGAAAGATTTTTTTTTTTCAGACTATGAGTTTTCCTATTTTGATTGAAATTCTATCTGCTAAAGTTTGCGTTAGTTTGTTTAAACGTAGGCTTTAGCGTATCTGGGCACCAGAGATGGGGACTCAAGTCTGAGACTCGGACTCGAGTCACACTTAAGTCGCACAAACAAAGACTTGTGACTTGACTTTAGACTTGCCCTCAACGACTTGAGACCTGACTAGGACTTGGGTGTTGTGACTCGTGAGTCATAACTCGTTAACAATGTTAATTTCATGGAATTATTTATTTATATCTTGCACTCTTTCCAACGACTCCTCATTTGCCGCAATCCGGAGTTATTAGCCGAAAACCATTCCTCGCCCCGGTGTCCCATTACTTTTGTCCAAGGTGAACGGTTTTTGGCTAATAACTCCGGATCGCCGGGGGCTATTATGTTAAATGAGGGGTCGTTGGAAAGGTGTCACCGAGCCCTATCTAACTGTGAAGTTTCACATTTAGAGTGTGAGATATATTTTTCATATTTATCATTTAGATTTAAGATAAACATTTAGAGCTCAACATTTAGGCCTCGTCCACACGGACGTTTGAATCTTGGATAAATGAAGGTGCTCTGAACGCTGTAGGCGGTTTTGTAGTGTTTTGTGTCTGCGTTTGATTGGCATTACACTGGCGTTCGTCTGACGCTGTTTAACACCAGCCTGCAGCCCAATGTGTAGTTTCGTGTGTTCACCTGTGTGGGCAGTAATTGTTCTCTCCAGATTGTTTACGTGTTGGGATTTGTAGTTTTACATTTTCCTTCAAAACTGAATATGGGACATATTCAGTCCTCCAGAACATCAACCGAACGCCATGTAAACGCAGTGCTGGCGTTTTCTTTGCGTTCATCAGGATTTCGACAGAACTTGACGCCAAGAAAACGTTGCATGTAGCGTTTTTTTGACGCCACACGAACGCGCAGCTGAGCTCTGAAGGTGTGAAAATTGTGTGAAAATTGTGCTAAATGATGAAAAAAATGACACCTCTAAATTTCTTATGCTGTTTTTACAAACGACACCCCATCATAGACTTGGACCTATTGTACATATTTATGTTAAAATCAAAGAATAGCAGTTCATGTAGTGGATGCCAGTTTGTGAAGTGATATCACCAGCAGTTCATATCGCAGATGCCAGTTTGCAATGCATCAACAGTTCATGCACTGAGTGCCAGCCAGAGTGTTGGAACTATGTTTTCGTCTGTGCTGCACATTTTATGTAGTTTGTTTTATTTGTATTCACGAAGTGAAATAAATGTGTAATATGTGGTCGGCATCAGTGAGTCTATAAATCTGTTGTATGGTGTGGTATATGTCAAAATCTGCATAAATGTTAGAAAGGTCACTGATTATAAATAAAATATAAACTCTAAACTAGAGGTAAAAAAATATATATATGTACAAAGGGTAATATTTCACATCTGAAAACCGTTCCATGTAGGTATACCATCAGTCTATGAAAAATACAGTAACTTTGAGACAATATTCAAGTATAGTATTCAGTTCCCTTGTCCCTTCTGACTGTCCCTCTGTCTCTGTCCCTCCCTCCCTCCAGGGCATAGTTCAGGAGTTCTTGCGGCTGTTGATGACCAGTTCAGACGAGAGCCTGCAGTTCCTCAGCTTTCGGCTGGACTTTAACGAGCACTACAAAACCCGAGACCCGCGCCTGCGGCCCTCGCTCGGGGCCACGAGGGGGCGCCGCAGCTCCAACATCTGACCCGAAATGCTTTGGTCTTGGTGGTTGATGTTTTCTGAACGGACTTTGATGTTGTGAGGTGGTGTTGATAGGAAATACTCAGAAAGTAATTTATTTTGAATAAATTACAAACAGATTAAAAAAGAAGAAGGAGATGCAGCCTATAATCCTCTTGTCTTTGCCAAATGTTTCAGAAAATAGTCATTTTAGAAGCGGCAGCACAAGGTCACTGCCCTGTTGTCATCGTCAATTTTTATTTCTTTACACGACCTGAAAGTTCCAGCTCTGACCAACAGCACTGGTCCAAAATGACTGGTGGTAAAATTTGGTGTCACATACATTAAACAAGAAACAAAGTGCGTTTTTTCTTGTTTTTTTTTTTTTTTTTATAACAGCAGAAGTATTTAACATCAACACTGAAGTTGTTTTCTTGTTTATTTTGTTTGTTTTTTCTGTCCTTTTGAGTGTTTTTGTTATTGTTAATATTAAAGATATGTAAGCTTTATTCTGGGATTGGTCAACTTTGATGGTTCATTTTTATTTCTTACTCACCTTTGCCTAAACCCGGTTGAAATCTTGGACTTCTTAGAGTAAAGGATTTACTGCATTGTTTTGAACAAATTAACATTGTGTGAAGATGCCCCTCATTGCTCAGCTTTACATTATCTGTAATACTGTGGATTATCTGTGGAAACTGGACCTGGAGATCAATCCAAAACTGATTTTTTTTTTTTTTGTAACACCACACAATCTAGCCTCCCTCCACTGTATTAACATTTCATCCCTTTTCACCCGAGTTGTGATCGTTTAGGTGTTTGTATGGGAAATGTTTTGTTTGCTTTTCAACAGACTGTGACCTTTGTGCTGCAAAAAGACGAGTCTTTGTTCTCCATCTTGACTGATTGAACCTTCTTGAAATTGTAGCCGACACATCCAAGCCCTCTACGTCTTCAGCGGTGAATTTCATTATGTCATTTTACTCCCATAAACCACTGTAGATTCACTTATCTTCAAGGAAGTGTGGACTTGAATGGAATTGACTGTGTGTGGATACTATGAGAGTGTGGGGACCCTACAGCAGGCCCTGTATTAATTCTTCTATATTTAAATACTGTTGTAGTGTTCCAGTCCCATCCAGCAGGTCTCCGTGCCTCACACCGCCCCTCATTACAAGTGGGGGAAGTGGGGAAGTCTCAATGGCTCAAGCCCAAAAATTGGACTCTTCTCCCAGTGCCCTCCTGCACATTTCAATTGACCTATTCATTCTCTGCCCACAAATGTATGATTTCATAGCAAATGTTGTGAGGTTGGACAAGCTTTACAAGATGTTGGTAAAAATCTTATTCAACCAAATGGGTTTAGGTTGGAAGGTAGTTTCAATGCATGAAGTTTCCAGTTTAAAATGCTGCTCTACGTTATAGACCGATTTGCCACCTTTCCATCATTAGCTTGATTGTAGCAAAACAACACCAACCTTTAAAATGGTATTTTGACAATGCTTTACTAGCAAATATTTCTTCTGTTGAATGGAACTTTTTGCCGGCCTTTAAATCTTGTCTAACCCCGCAACAGATGCTACAAAAGAGGTGGAGAGTGGAAAGAGCAATTCAAAATGATCATGGGGTAATTTATCAAAGCAAGGAGCAAAGATTGTCGCCCTAATACAGTCTAGTATTTATAGGTTTGTAACCGGGCCTCAGGGAAGGGAGCAGGGGATCTTTTGTGGATTTTGCCCTAAGACGTTTCTTCTCCCTTCCATTTCAGTCTGTGTAACACAGATGTATAGATATATGATGCAATGAAATGAACATCTTGTCATTCTTTTCTTTAATAAATAACATTTTCCACAAAAAAAAAAAAGTATCCTCTTACTATCTGTTCTGGTTACGACTAGAAATGTACACAATATGGACAAAAGTATTGGGACTCCTGACCCCTATAGCAATAGGGACTATAACAGCTTCCATTCTTCTTGGAAGGCTTTACACAAGATTTTGGAGTTTCTGTGGGAATTTGTGTTTTCATTCTGTAGAGCATTTATGAGGTCAGACACTGATGTTGGATGAGAAGGTCTGGCTCACAATCTCCATTCCAGTTCATCCCAAAGGTGGGGTTTGGGTTTGAGGTCAGGACTCTGTGTGGGTCAGTCAAGTTCCTCCACACTGAACTCATCCAGCCATGTCTTTATGGAGCTCGATTTGTGCACTGGGACACAGTCATGCTGGATTAGGAAAGGCAACGTCTATGTAGGCAATATAGAGAGGTCGTAAAATTTGGCTTGTACAAGTGAATGAAAAACACAATGTCATAAGTGAACTTGAGAGAAAATAATACCAGAGAAAATGTGAAATAAAGAACTGTTGAACTGTGCAAGTACACACATTTCACTGACAATACAGTCTGGGCTAGAGAGGGTTGACCTTTGCAGTGAATGTCAAAGCTCAGAATTTACACTTGCCTTAGAGAACAAAAATGTGTATGTGTGTGTTTCTGTGGTCTGGTCTGTATTTATAAGCATCTCCTGCATCACTCTTCTATGAGTTTCTGTGGTATGCTTGGTATACTGAAGCATTTGCTAGAAATAAGGGGCCTAGCCCAAACTTTGAAAAGCAGGTGTGTCCCAATACTTTTGGCCATATAGTGGATTTTACTGTTCAAATTGTGAGAGCTTATTAAGATGTCTTCCCCTGATTGGGTTATATCATGTCACGTGATTAGTGTAAGCACGTCATGGGCGAGGCCTACACGTGTTGTAAAGTATCATGTTGCAGCCTTGTTTGCAGGTGAAGATGAGCACAGGTTTGGAGGTCTTTTTTTAACTCACTCTAAGCAGCTGCTGCACTGAGACTCATGTCCAACATTTGTGAAGACAAGCTACAGCAAGACAAGCAAGTAGCAATCAAACGTAGTTAGCACATCTAACTAATTGCTTTGTTTCCCTCTGTTTGCTCCTGTTGAGTGTAGGGTCGAGTCCCAGTTGCGCTGTGTTGGACTTTTAGTGCACTATTTGGACGTCGTGCAACACTTTAACGAGCTAGTATGCAAAATAGGGACTAGGGAATATGAATAGTAGGTGTGTCAGGGAGAGGGCGGGGCGAATGGGTTTCCTATTGCTCAAGATAGTTGTCAGTCACACAAACTCAGCCTTCGTGGACCCTGTGAATTTTTTGCGCATTTGCAGACACAAAAACACACTGTATGGACAAAAGAATTGGGACGCCTGCTCATTACACCATTACTCTGGAGCACAGTCATTATGGAATAAGAAAGATTCTTCCTCCAACTGTGTCCACAAAGTTGTCCAAAATGTCTTGGTATGCTGAAGCATTAAGATTAAGCTCTTCACTGGATATAAGGGGCCCTAAATAACAGGTCTGTCACTTTTGTCCATATAGTGTATGTCTTAAAGGCACTCCCTGCTTTGCACCCTGTAGAAAATAATAAAAAACAAAGATAAGCTACTGAATGAGAAGGTATGCCCAAACGTTTGACTGGTAGTGTGCGTGTATATATAATCATGATATGCTGTTCTCTACGGTGGGTGAACTACATACTGGCAAATTGTGAAGCAATAACGAGTTTTATCCAAGCTGCTCCCTTGACGTTTATCATATTGGGTGTGTTGGAGTTTACGCTTGCAGTAGCTTCTGTTATATATGAGGCAAGTAAACGAGGCATGTTTTTTTTATACGGTAGTCCACACGGTGGCGCGATTTGCCAATATTTCAGTTGGTGACTGAACTTGAGAGGAAGTGAGTTGCCATGGTTCAGTTTATTTTATTTGTGGTAAAGGAGTTATTTCTCTTTCTCAGCTGGCCCAAAATCTAACTGGTGTATCAAAGCTCCATTATAACACTGATGGCCTCAGTGGTTGTTGCAGTGAGGGTTGGATAGGGCTAGAGGAGAAAATGCTAGCCCAACTGGATCAGCCTTGTTTACTTCTGTTTGACCTTAATAGTGATGAATGAAATGTCATGACTGATCTGAGGTCGGGTCTTTAGTGTGGAATGGCTACTGTCAGAACTGGTAGTGATGTTAAGAGGTTGTGTGGTCTGCTTTAGCTATCAGAGAGAAGACCTAAATGAGAGTGACAGTGTGTGGGTGTGTGTATTTATCTCGTTGTGCGGACCAAATGTCCAAATAATAAGAATACTGGAAGACATGTAGAAGTGGGGACATTTAACTGGAAATGTGTTGTTTTCTCCACAAACCCATTTTTAGGAAAAAACAAAGATAGCCTTTTGGTTCCTGCATTTAAGGTTAGGGTTTAGGTGTGCTATTACTGAGATACAGTATTACACAGATCTAGGGAATGTCCTCACAAATATAGTAATAAAAAGGCATTTATCACCGGACATTTCATTGAAGGAGTAGCAGGTTTCAAATGTAGTATAAGAGTGCTCTGCCTGCCTCACGTCGTTTACCTCTTAATACTGCCAAAATCAAAATCGTGCCAATTTCTGATAGCATGTCTGGAGCACAAATCTGCCAATTCAAGTGTGTTTGTGTGTTTGAGATTTAAAAGACTAGTCAAAGCCAGGAGAATTTTTTCATTTCAGCGTAGTTATTTCACTGCGATGTAAACAACATCCTTCAGGGTGGTTTGTTGCGAATGTTTGTCTTAGAGGAAACAGAGTTTGCGATGTCTGTAATGAAAAATAGCCAATTTGTATACTAACCAAAAGCTCCAACATGTGTCCGACTACTCTAAATAGGTTGTATTTGACCTAAACCATTGAAATGTGTGTATGCATGCGTATGTGTCTGTCCTTCTGTGCACCATGACCTGTCAGTTTGTGTGAGCAATTGGCTCTGCAGTATAAGCCAGGGCCTGCCTGCGCGCGCGCGTGTGTGTGGGGGGGGTGTCTGTCTGTGTCCTTGTGTCGATGCTGCAGCTGAAGTGTGTGTCTGTTTCTATGCTGCAGCTGAAATGTGTGTGTGTGTGTGTTCGTTCCTGTGCCTATGCTGCAGCTGAAGTGTGTATGTGTGGGTGTGTGTGTTTCTGCAGCAGCTGAAATGTGTGTGTGTGTGTCTGTGTCCTTGTGTATCTGCAGCAGCTGGGGTGTGTGTGTGTGTGTGTGTGTGTGTGTGTGTGTGTGTGTGTGTGTGTGTGTGTTTGCGCATGTGTGTGTGTCTGTGTGTCTGGGTCTCTGCTGCAGCTGAAATGTGTGTGTGTGTCCCTGGGTCTCTCCTGTAGCTGATATGAGTGTGTATACTCGGTGACTTTGCAGAGTGTCTTGCTGAGCCATGTGTGTGGGTGCGCAGGCGCTGACTCTGCCCGGCTCTTATGCGTGGATGTGTGTCAGTGTGTGTGTGTGTGTCTCTCTCTCTCTCTCTCTCTCTCTCTCTCGCCCTCTGTCTTTCCCTCTCTCTCTCTTTTCCTCTCTCTTTCTCTCCTTCTCCTGCAGCAGAATCAGCATCCTCTCGTCCGCCCTTCTTCTCCTCCTCCTCTTCACTATGCTCCTGTGGGTGCAGATGAGTGAAATGGCCCTGGAAGAGCTCTTGAGGAGGCTCGACGCTGTCACACACTGCATCGGTAGGAGGAGCTGGAGAGTGAGTGTGAGTGAGTGTGAGTGAGTGTGAGTGAGTGTGAGTGAGTGTGAGTGAGTGTGAGTGAGTGTGAGTGAG
>JBBPCX010000088.1:24092462-24102858 GCA_037974365.1 Hydrocynus forskahlii | reverse complement strand
TTTCTCTCTCTCTCTCTCTCTCTCTCTCTCTCTCTTTCTCTCTCTCTCTCTCTCTCTCTCTCTCTCTCTCTTTCTCTTTTTCTTTCTCTCTCTCTCTCTCTCTCTCTCTCTCTCTCTCTCCCTCTCCCTCCCTCTCTCGCTCTCTCTCTCTCTCTCTTTCTCTCTCCATGCTCTGTAGATGATTCAGTAATCAGTCCTACCACAGACAGGGCAGCGGTGGCTAAAAAACGCTTTACACTGCAGGGCTTCAGCAACCTCAAGAGTCAGAAAGGTACAAAAGGGACTCCTGCATTTTCTGCACACCTAGAGAATCACTCTCCAACTCCAGCAGGAAATAATACTTACCAGTTTTCCTCTCATTGTGCTCAGCTGCAATCTTAAAATAATGTTAAAAATGGCTAAGATCTACAGCTGAAGGAAACTCATTCACTGGTGTAAATCAGTGCTGTGCATTTCATTTGGCCCAGCAAAGAGTTCTCATAACCCTACCTTCTCACCCAGTAAGAGAACATGTGATGCTGTATAGAGCAACCAAATGCACATTTAATTAATAGCAGACCTTAATTCAGTATTTGACAAAGGGGTAAACTCCCCAGGCCATTTAACTCCCTCTCCTTCCTGGGGGGCCTCATAGCTGCAGGGAACCACACACAGACAATTCAAAACGGTACGCAGACCAAATTAACGAAGACTGATGTGAAGCAGTAGCCACACTGTACTGGTGTACCTACACCGGAACACACCCACTACCACAGCGGCCTTGTGCACCTTATAATTACAGAACTTTACATTATGTGGTGGCTTTTTAAACTTTAAAAACATTTTTCACACATTTCCTTTATAAAAACATTCTTTTGTAAATCTAAGAGAGGCAGCTGGTGGCCTGGTGGTTAGGGCGTTGCCCCTGCGATCTGAAGGTTGTGGGTTTAAATCCCAGGACTGCTATTGGCACCACCGAGGTACACTTGTGCAAAGTACTGTCCTCACACACGGCCCCCATGGCTGCCCCCTGCTTCACTGAGTGAATGGGTTAACTATAGAGGAAGAATTTCACACTGTTCACACTGTATGCTGTGCTGTGCTGAGAAATGGTTCACTTTGATTTTTTGTTTTTAAACTAAGTGGGGACCGCTTTCTCAGTGACGCCACTTAAGTACACAAGTAACACACTAAATTATTGTAAGAGGGTATTAAGCAGCTCATCTTTAGTTTGAGTGACTCTTGTTACCTTACATAATACAATTAATTACAAAGCAGTTTTTACCTGATAGAAAGGCATTCATGTAATGATACTAAAGTGATGCTTTGGCTTGATTCTTGGTACAGAGCTACTTTCGCCCCCTGGTGCTAAAAGTCTCACACTACCCATGGTCACACTCTGTCCTCCAGGTATACCGCCTAAATCTGATCTAGAGTCAAATTAGCTTAGATTAGATTAAGTTAGGTAGCTTAACTGTAGGTCAAAGCGTGTAGAATAGAGTCACTAATGTCTGTAGAACCTTTCCGTGTTGAGTCAAACAATTGCGTTTTATAGGAAGTGTGTAGTCTGCAATAGATCAGTTGCTTCATTCTCTTCTACAGATAATGCTCTCATCTTCTTTTCCCTTCCTTTCCTGTCTACATTTGATCTCTTTCCCTCTCTCTCTCATTTTCTGTTTCTGTTTGCCTGGCCGCCAGGATCTCCTACTAGTCCTGACCACAAAACCAAACGGCATGAGATTAAGAGTGATCCTACGCCATTTGGCTTCAGAGGTACACTGGCCCGTTAAATTACAGTAGCCCATCCCTCAGAGCCTCTCATTGGTCACTCACTTTCAGACAAAAGTTTGTTTCCAAATATTTTGTTTGAACTTTTCTGTTTTATGTGCATTCAGTGCTGTGAAACTGCATATTGCTTTTGTCATCAGGCATTTGAATTATTTTTTTTTGTTTTAGTCCCATTGTCACATAGCCCATAGATGTTTCCGAAATATGATCATTTTAAAGAACTCAAGAAATCATTTAAGAAATGTTTTTTTCTTTGCTTTTTAGAAATAAGAGTTTGATGGAGTATGTGTTACTCTTCAGCTCAAATTATACATTTATGGAACCTAAGGTGAAAAATATCTGATATCATGAAAATCTGTGTATTTACGTGTATTCACCCTACATCATTTTAGCTCTTCCAGTTCAAGTTATATGGGATGTTTTTGGCTTTCTGAATGAGGCACAGTACAGGGCAGCCAATCAGAACAGAGCTGAGTTACATAGGCAAATAATGGGGTAAAGAGAGGTTGTAAAATGGTCATTTGTTGAGGTAGGACTGTTTTGGAATGGAATCACATGGGAAGCAAAAATAAATAAATAGAAAAGAAAGTTATGGGCCATTTAGGAGCCCGGCTGTTAGGTGTCTTAAAATCTGCTTACTGTTAGGCAACAGCCTTTTATAAATTAATGTAATACTATGGACTAAACTGAAACCAGAAAAGGCTGCTTGCTACACTCGATAACTGAAATAACAGTCAGTATCAGCGGTGAGTAACGTTTGGGAATTGTCTATGGGAAACTCTGATTGGTTGCCTTTCCCTCAGACGCAGGTCACCACATCAGCCTCAGCAGAGCCAAATGGCTGAGCACTTCTAGCCTCTTACAGGCTAAGCGGAGAGGTAAAGGCAGCTGCCTGGTGTTGGGTGATCTTTAACTTCTTCACTACTACCACTTCCTTCTGTTCTCACTAAGACACAAAGGAGCAGTTTACCAAATCAGAGGAGAACTTCACTCAAAACCGCTAATGTGGCTGACCAAGACTGAAGGGGAGTTTCTAACAGTTTGTATTCTGGTTGTATTTCTCAACCAGAAGGTTGTCTTGAGTTTGCTTGTCTGTTTTGACAAGCCGCAATTCGCAACAATTGCTCCCCCCCTCCAAAATGTATTTAGTAATACCAGTGTTAGTAGTGTTTGGGTAAAATGTTCCTTTAAGTGATCGAATATTTGTGATTACTATCTAGATGTTATTTCCTACTGTAAAAAAGCCAGAGACCATCCTTTCATTTCTCATCAAAATGAGCATCAAGTACAAGTTATTCATTTTTCAGCAACATATATCTAACCGAAAATAGATAAATAGTTAAAAGTTGCCCGCACACACACCTCAGCTGCCCGCACACGCACCTCAGCTGCCCGCACACGCACCTCAGCTGCCCGCACACGCACCTCAGCTGCCCGCACACGCACCTCAGCTGCCCGCACACACACCTCAGCTGCCCGCACACACACCTCAGCTGCCCGCACACCATAATTGGACATGTGAGCTGTGGAGTAAGGATTTCTATCCTTATTAGTACAAATATTTCATTTTGATTACTTTAAAAGTCATATAGAATCAAATTATTTGATAGAGCCTAGGATGCGTTTACAAGTAGCATGAATATATATCTCTACAGAGTTCTACAGAAAAAACTTTTAAATTAGTCATTGATTATTTTCTGTAGATTTCTGTTAAATGTGTTTATTACATTTTTATGATGCTGAAAATGGAATAACTTCTTACCTAAGGGCCACTTTGACTAAATGAAAGGGTATACTGACTTTTGCACAGCACTATAAAACAGATCAATCTTGGAATCCTGCATGCCTGACTCATGGTGAAGAACATGACTTGAGGAAAGCACTAGCAGCACTACCTCAAGACACACTTTTGACAGTATCTGCATGTGTTTGCCTGTTATGGGTTTGCAGTTTGGTGGTTTCTGGTTCTGATCTTGCTCTTTCAGTGTCACCAATCAAACAACTGTTGGATAGGCTACCTAGCAAAGCCCCCCGTACAAGCTAAAATGAACTGCTGCATAGTAAAATCCCTAAGTAATGCAGTATGAGAGGAACTGTTCTTTTCTGGGGCCTTAAACTGAGGTTTAATGAGGTTTATGCAATAACTTGAGGCTCCTCGTGTTCATTGGTCTAGTGGGCACCACCCCCATGTAGCAGCAAACAGCCTTCAGCAGGGTGTGTCATGTTCTGGCTTCAAAGCATGGGGGAGGCTGCTCATTGCTTCACATGGGTAATCTATGCATGTGAAATACATGCTCTTGTCTTTAAAGAGATAGGTCAGCCAAACGTGCAAATGTGGCCTAGCTGTGTGTGAATATAAGTGTACTTATTCAATATGGTTACTGTATATAACAGTTACTTTCCACAGACAACACAATTGATCCCTACTAGCTATAGTAACAGTACTGGGGACCATTTTACAATAAGACTACCCAATAAAGGTTCATAAATAGTTTAGTTACACTACTACTGATTATTACTCAGGCCATAAACATGTCAAATATCATTATTAAGCAGGTATAATACATAAGTAAAAAGTCAACAGTGAGCTCCTGATCGTCTGATTATCTAAATATAAATGTGTGATAAAGCTGACTGATCAGCAAGATTTGAGCTTTAGATGAATGTGGGCTCACTGTTTGGCACGCAACAGGACACTGTTGCCCTTTTTATTTGTGCTATAACTAATTATTCATGATTTTTACAGTGTTTATGCTCTATTAGTAGCGATTAATAAACTAATTTTGAGCCATACATAAACATTTATGAGGGCATTCTTGTTGTAAAGTGATAGGATTGTTGTATTATTGTAGTATTGAATGCATTTACATTAATTGCATTATTAATTACATTTAATTAATGAGACTCAGCTTTGAATCTTTATTTGATTCACATTCAACAGTTTTGTCAGGTTTTTTGATCAGTTTGTCATGTCAACAAAAAACGTCAAGTGTTTTTCTTCTGCAGAACAATATGATACATAAAAGTTCATCAGATTTAAATCATGATACAATAATCTGTTGAAAGTTGAGAATCGTAGAATCATAGAATCTCTAAACTTGTTTTAGGGAGCTATGAGTGAGAAATCATTAATGTAAAGACGACATCATTAATGTCAGAGTCTTTTGAGAACCTATTGGTCTAAAACCCTTATAAATGATAAAAGGTCATACAAAACATATATATTGCACAGTTATTTACCACCTTACAGAGTTACCTGTTAGCGCGAATGTTTAATAATTAGGACTGCGTTAGCATGCTTGAGAAAAGGGGCTGAGCATCACTATTTAACAAAAACATGACTTGAAATCAAGACCTGGGTCCTTTATTTTTTCTAGAGAGATTCACTGAATTCACAGCATCGTTGGTTTCGAGTGTGTGTGGTTTGTTTCTGTTCCTCTCTTCACTTGGGTCATGATGTTGTGTAGTGATGGAGAGAATACACCTCTCTTTGATTCCTTCTTTCTGTTTCTCCGTCACCATCATCCCTCCATCTCACTGAAAAGGCACTCACTCTCTCCAGTTATCTCACGAGGGCCTTGTGCCGCCGTGTCATAATTGTTTAACATTAATCACTGCTTTCTTTTCATAGGGTTCAATAAGGCCTCCCTCTCCATGGACGCATCAGAGGAAAACGATGGGTACTCCAGCGCCGAGGACCCTCTGAACTCTGATCCTGAGGATGAGGGCAAGAAACTGGTGAGATTTTGATGTCAAGCACTGTTTTATCAGTTTCACTATTAAATCTTGAGAGCATATTGATCATTAAGTACTGTGGTACTATGTTTAAATGGAGCGCATTACTTTGAGTGCTCTATCGCTTCCATGCAACAGTATGAACAACAAGTAAAGCAACAAAAAAAAGAAGGGCTGTTGCTTAGCAGCTTTTACTGGTCAGTGAAATGAAACAGCCTGTCAGATATTCAACATTACTGTTCTGTCATGGGATGGAACGAACATGAACATGTCAAATCAGGCACCAAAATGATCAGTTTTTGTTATGATGTCAGTATTCCTATTAACAAATTTACAGAAAGTGATAAAAACAGAGCCCTAATACACACTGAAATCATTTCACTTCAGCCTCTTACGTTACTTTATAACAGGATGGGACAGTATGACAATATCATGTTTAGGAATCAGGCATCAAAATGATCAGGTTTTGTATGAAGTCAATATTCCCATTAACAAATATACAGAAAGTGATTAAAGCCCTAATACACACTGAAATCATTTCACCTCAGGCTCTTATTTTACTTTATAGCAGCAAGAAATTGCAGTTTAAAGAGATATGACATTGTTGTGTGTGCTGTTTACTGTGTTGCTTACTTTGTCAGCAAACTGTAGCCGCAGGCTATTTACTACCACCATGATGATAATCATACACAGGCAGAATCATTAAAAGTCTGAAGCAGTGTCCTCATATTGCAGTACATCATTAAAACCAGCGACTGGACCATCTTTAAATGTATGGAGGCAGTGTTTTCCATTTCACTGCTCAGAAATTACTTTGAGTGGAGACTGCATGCAGACTTAAGGCCAATCACAGTTCACTTCATTCAGTTCAGTTTTGTTACAGTTTAGCTCATAATTAGTACTTGCTTACATACAGATCTTCCACATAATAAAGTTAATTAGCGTTACAAGCCTACAGCCCAAGTACTGTAGACAAATGATGCATCAAGCTGTGTAAATACTCTTGATCTTGATAGTAATGCTGTGTGTGTGTATGTGTGTATGTGTGTATGTGTGTATGTGTGTATGTGTGTGTGTGTGTGTGTGTGTGTGTGTGCATGTGTGTGCATGTGTGTGCGTGTGTGTGTGTGTGTGTGTGTGTAGTCTCCTGGTAGGTATGTGGTGGTGGCTGATTACGATAAAGGAGGAGCTCAGGACCTCTCAGTGAAGAGTGGAGACATGGTCCAGCTCGTCCGAGAGGGCGGTGACGGACAGTGGTAAACTACATCAACAGCCGCCATCTTTAGAAGCTGCACATTATGTAGTTGCACTGTTCACTTTAGACTATTTTAATATAATTTATAGTTTATAATTAAAACAATTAAATTTAATTTACTGTAATGAAATTGATGCCATGCAACATGATCTCGCTGTGACCCTCTGCTGTTTAAAGTACTATACAAGAAGCATAAATTCATATTATTATTAATAATAATGTGAGATTTTAGTAGTAGTGGTTGTACCAGTGGTATTATATGAGGTTTGGATATTTTTGAGATCGATATTATTATTAATAATAATGTGAGAATTTAGTAGTAGTGGTTGTACCAGTCGTATTATATGAGGTTTGGATATTTTTTAGATGATTCCTTTTGTGTATGAGTGGTATATTTAATATTTGTGTGTGTGTGTGTAAACTGTTCCAGGTTTGTGCGTAACTTGAAGAACAGTAAGGAGGGCTGGGTTCCTGCTGCTAATCTGCTCACTCTGATCGGAGAGTCAAAGTCCTCACAGTCTCTCACCAGCTCAGGTAAACCAGCACAGCCCTCACAGAGTGGCCCTCTACTCACATTTCCTCACCTAGTAGTGAGCTATTATTTAAAAAAAAACTATTTTAGTCAAAGCTGAACATCCACAAATTTAGGAAATTTCTTTTGCAGTGTTCAGTAGTGTTGTATTTTTATTTATTTTGAGATGAGTAGGCTGATTAGCTGCCTGTATAACATCCAAGACATGCCGAAGCCTTGGAGTCAGGTTACGCACACAGACATCATCTCAAAAATATCCAGAAAAGTGTCCAAACCTAACAAAACTACTACAACTAAAATCACATCATTATTATTATTATAAATATTAATTTATAGCAACACAAATAAATGTTCTTTGTATAGTTTTAGTACTTTAAACAGCAGGACAAGCAAAATATTGTGGTTTATGTGAAAATTTAAATAATATACTATTCATACACCTTAATATTACTGAATAAGGACTGGGACAGTGAGATCTTGCTGCACTGCATTGGTTGTCTTTCATTATTATAAGTAATGTTTAATTATATAATAAATTATATTCTAAATTAAACAGGGCAACTTCTAATGATAATCTTTTAATAACAGTTATAGCAGTTAATTTAGACAGTATAACACAGTACTCTATTACATTCAAAAATCTGACTGTCATCTGTTTCAGGTTTTCTTTGTGTACTGTTTTGCCTAACAATGCCCTGCCTATGTTTCTTCAGTAGGAATTTTTAAGAAAGTATGTTTTAGGTCAAGACCTAATCTAAAAACGATCATAAAAAAAAAAATCTCCAGCATCAGGCACTGTATTCATAACTGTTTCATGCAATTACTTTTTGTGAGGGAGCTTTTAGAGGCACTAATAGCTCAAGACATCTGGTTCCTATCACCACCACTGTAAACAATTCTCTGTACGTTTGAGTAGAGCAATGCATTTCACATTAGACCGCTGGGAATTACTTAATTTAGGTCTTTAACGGTTTCTGCAGATATTTTGAAATTCTCTCGTGCCTCATTTAAAAAGATCTTTGAGCAGTAAGATCTTTCTGATTTCAAAGCTTAATATCAGGGTAGATACTGAAGGTTTCAGGTTCTGAATCTTGAAAAAAGGATTTTGTGCCATTTCTAACGAAAAGTACGAGACATTTTCTTTTTTTTTAGGTAGCATTGCATGTTTATATATCTAATAAAACTGTCTATGTTTCCTATGATAACAAATATTTGTGGGGTTTTCTTTACTAGAGGGCAGCGGGTCGGGCAACCTGAGCACTTCGTCCAGCTGTAGTGAAACCTACACCAGCTTCTCGGACATTAAACCATGAGGCCTCTGCGGCTTCAGCCTGCCTCTACAGCCCCGTCTGTCGGCAGCTCCTACACATTGCACTTTCTGCTGAGACAGCTGCTCCATGCACTCAACTCAGAGCGACTTAAACCATATCTGTTTAATACACTGCTTCATTCTCACCTCTTCCCTACTCCTGTTTGTGTTGCAAAAGAGAAACAGAAGGAGTCTGGGCCTTCCTTATCTGAAGCTATTTGAGTAAATGATGGCATTATCACTTTTGTAATGGCCTGATACATTTTATTTAAATAGAATAAGACACACATGGCCCTCAGGACATTCAGTATTTCATAGTTTTAATTAAAAGCAGGGAAAATTGGGACCCAAGCATGTAAAAAAATCGGCTTGTGTGGGCTTCCATGGGCGCTGTACTTCAACAATCTTTGGTTACAAAAGGGGGAAAAAATCCACTAAACTGGAAGCCGTGACCATTGCTCTTCCGCTTGGTTTTGCTGGCGGTGTACTGAGATATCCAAACTCTTTGGAATGTCCTATTTTCAGGAATGGCCCATTTTTCTTACAATCCAGGCCCCCTCACCAGCGTCGTAGAAGATCACCTGAATGCAGCGTTATATAATACGGATAAAGATTATTGGAACTGTGCCTGGTTTCTTGCTATCAAAACGACTACGAAAGTCTCCCATCCTTTTCACTGTATGTATGAATCATAAACAGCTGTATATTTTAGGTTATTTCCTGTATAATAAAGATTTGTACAGATATTATAACTTTTACCTCATTTTTTTCATCTGAATAACATTGGACGTATTGTATTTTTAATCATGTTTTTCATGAATTGTGTTTGTCATTGTGTCTGGAGCTTGTTTTAATTTTCCAGTTCTGCACTATTATTACTATTATTATTATTTTTTTTTTTTTTTACTATTTTATTTTACTGTCTTACACTATATTGTGCTTTCATATATGACTGAATCAGAATGTGAAATCAGAGGCCAGTAACTATTTTATATTCACACAGAACACCTTCTACTTAAAGAAAATGGCCAAAAGCAATTTGTCATGGAGCTCTTGCACAATTTCAGATGCAGAGTTTGAGCCAGTCTGGGCAGATAATTGTCTACAGGGCTGTACAATGTTTTCTATTAGTTTGTTATTGTGCCCCTTGAGTTTTCTTCTATTATGTCTGTATGGTAAACACTGCAAATGTTTCATGTTTTGAAGCGCAATATGAGAAAGTCTACTGTGTTTCAGTCTCTGTGTTCTACACGGGACATTGCCCTTGTCTTTCTCTATTTTCATACGCCACCGTTGTTATGAAGGTAAACGTGACTGCTATCTATGTATATGTGTACATATGTATTTAAGAGGTTGTATGACTTGTATGAATTAAGAGAAATTAAGCTTGAATAAAGTCCACAGAAACGTTAATGCCATTAATTCCGTTCTGTTCCTCACATTTCAGCCACCTCTTGTTTTGTCTTAGAAAAAAGGACAGAAGTGACAGAGTGAGTTTTCTTTGTGTAAATTAACACAACACTTTGAAAGGAGGCAGGGGTGGAAAATAATTAGACTTAGCATTTTGTATTAAGAATAAAACAATACAGTGTTAACTGCGGTGGGCTGGCACCCCACCCAGGGTGGGTCTCTGCTGAGTTTCTTTCCATTCAGTGTTGAACAACTATGTTAATTAGTCGTTGAGCCATAATCAGACCGCCCGAGTAGTCACTGAAACACAAGGATAGAGTTTGTGGTAGAGTCAAGACCATATGGACTGTTATCATCTGATGCCCAGTATCAGTTATTAGTTACTGTA